>BROE01000007.1:6347635-6472635 GCA_036571765.1 Plecoglossus altivelis
CCCTCCCCTCTCATGACCTCCTCTCCTCCCGTCTCACCCCTCCCCTCTCATGACCTCCTCTCCTCCCGTCTCACCCCTCCCCTCTCATGACCTCCTCTCCTCCCGTCTCACCCCTCCCCTCTCATGACTTCCTCTCCTCCCTGTCTCACCCTCCCCTACTCAGACCTCCTCTCCTCCCGTCTCACCCCTCCCCTCTCCCCCTGTCCTCAGTGCCCTTTCTGGAATCCCCTAAATACGCCCCCAAACGGAGGGAGAGTGCCCGCACGCTACCCCTGCCTCTGCCTCTGCCCCACCCCCTCCTCCGCGCTAACAGTGACAACAGCATGACCCTGCCTGAGCAAGCAGCCCCGCCAAGCAAAGCAGCAGCTAATCCTGTGCAGGTACTGAAAGGTAGTAGAGTGAAAAGGCTCCCAAAGCCAAACTTGTGAGCTGTCATTTGATCTTTGGAAAAACATCTTACCTCTGGTGTCTTTCTTTTGATCATTAGGCTCACTGCAAAGGCGAGGCCTTTGTCTTTCAGGGAATACATTCATTTGGTTTGTCGTTTGTTTTGTTTGGGTTTTGTTCGACTTGTCTCATTTAATTTTAAATTGTAAGGTTTATTTAAATATGATCAAATAAAAACCACAAAGCTGGCTGTCAGTCAATAAAAATGTCGGCCAGTCAATCGGTCAGTTTTTCAGTCAGCTAATCAGTCATTCAGTCAATCAGCCAGGCAATCATTCACCAGCCAGTCAATAAGTCAGTTAATCAGTCGTCCATTTAGTCAGTCTGTCAGTCGGCCAGTCACACTGGTCAGTCAGTCAGTCGGCCAGTCACACTGGTCAGTCAGTCAGTCCCAGTCAACCAGGTGGTTTGTTCTCCAGTGAGTGTGGCTGCTGTGTGTCTGTGCAGGCTCAGCGCAGAGTGTCTCTGGGAGGGCGGAGCTCCAGCAGCCCCCGGGTCAGGACCCGCTCCCCCTCCAGAGGGAGGGGAGGCGGGCAGAGCGACACAGAGGAGAGGCTACGACAGCCCCGCGGCAGACAGGGGTGAGGACGGGCCGAGCGAAGGAGGGAGCGCATACAGACTTGCCATATGTATGTGGTAAACCATGCTCCCAAGGGGGGTTTTATTCACCTCCGACACTCTCTTTTCTGCTTTTCTTCTCTCCCATCTCTCCATCCACGCCCCTGTCCTATCTCCTCTCCCTCCTCCTCCTCCTCCACCTGGCCCTGCCTCTACCCTCACTCTCCCCTCCTCTATCTCTCCTCACCTCTTCCTCCTCCCTCTCTCCTTCTCTCCTCCTCTCTCCCTCCTCCTCCTCCCACCCCCCTCTCCTCCTCTCCCTCACCCCCTCCTCTTCCTCTCCTCCCTCTCGTCCTGTTCCTCCTCTGACTTTATCGTTAGTGGTGCTGCGGGGAGCGGCGGGGGTTTGTCCAGCGGTCAGGTGAAGCGAATGTACAGTGCCGTCCCTGGGCGAGTGTACGTGGCCACGCGCGCTTACACTTCCCACGGCGACAGAGAGCTCACGCTCAGCAAGGGGGACAAGGTCAAAGGTGAGGGGGACTCATGGCTTGAGGGGATGGAGGGTCAGTTGTGGTAGTCATGACCTGATTTACCATGCCCAGAGTTCTCTGACTCTTGGTCTCTCTCCACTCCTCCCCCCTTGCCTGTTCCACTCTTTCTTTCATCGTTCTTTCTTTCTCTCTTTTTTTGTTTGTCTTTGTCTTTTCTCGCCCTCTCTCTCTGTCTCTGTTCTCTCTCTCTCACTCAGTGTTGAGTGTAGGTGAGGGGGGGTTCTGGGAGGGCACAGTAAAGGGTCGGACCGGTTGGTTCCCCTCAGAGTGTGTGGAGGAAGTAGCGGTACCGACTAAGGACCGATCAGGTGAGATACATTCAGCTCCGCCTGGCCAGGTTCAGGTCCTGTACAAACAAACAGGTCACCCTGTACTGTGCAGTGTTGGACGTTGACTAGACATTGGGCCACAGGAACATCAGTGACACGCAGATTGTAATGCATTTGTGATTCCCAGAGACTCGGAGTGAGAAAGCTAAGAGGAAACTGTTTCGCAACGTCACCGTAGGAGCCTACGATGGCATCGACGGCCCCAGGTAAGACTGGGACTGATCGTAGTCCTCCTGCCATGTTCTACAACTTGCACTACTGACTATACATGCTCATAAACAGTATGTTTGATGTTGGATCTTTCAGAGCAAGGCCTGGAGATGAATAGATGAGGTAGCATTGTTGTGTTATGAGTTATGCATCCGCTGTTCTCGTCTCTCTGAGTCACTGTAAACAAGAAATTGTCTGCGAAGGCAGAGTCGGTTAGCCTGGTTAATGAAAATAAATGAGAAAATGAACGAAGGTATTTTGGTTCGGTGTTTCCATGCTGTATCTGGGGAGCGTTAAGTGAAGCTAACAGTAGTCCCAGCAGTGTTCTTCTCTGTGTCCTTCTTCAAAGGAAGCGTTCTCTGCTCTCTGCTGATCAGACAGCTGGGGCTGTTCTCTGGCTGGGCTTGGCAGCACCAGGGGCTGCGTGTGCTTAGGGCTGTCATGTCTGGACGCTTGATGCTCAGACTGGCAGAGGTGGCTGTTGCATGAGGTGGAGGCACCCTGCTCTTACTGGCCATCATGTGACAAAGAGAGTGGGGGAGGGGTGTGTGCGGGGGGATGGGGGGGTGTGGGGCACATGTTCCTTTCTGAACATGTGTGTGTGCTTTTGTAAACATGTGTCTGCCTGTGCTTGTGAGCGTGTCAGCATTGTGCGTGTGCTCTCTGCTTCTCCTGCACGTTACAGCTGGTTTGGGTACACTTGTTTCGTCTCCCGTGTTCCCAGGACTGCTGTCCTTGCTGGGGGCAGTGAAGCAGCCTGTCAGCTCCAGCTACCAGCACCCAGGCTGTTCTCCACGGATTGTTTTCTGTGCAAAGGCGTCCACGCAGGCCCAGTACCAAGGGCAGGCTTCAGTCCTTGATGGTTGACGGAAAGCACATTGCACAGCCTGCACGTTGACATGCAGCCTGGTTATGTTCCTGGTTTGATCCCTGCTGTGAAAGTGTTGAGATAAGGAGGTGTTGAGGGGAGATGTGTGGGAGGCTGTGCTGGGGAGGAGTGTCCTGACGTGGGTCAGGGTTACCATGGTCGTACGCCAAGTCGGTTGGTCGATTGTAATCCAGTCTTGATGTCCTGTGCTTGTTTGTGCTGCACTGTGTAACGCCACGCTGCCTTGTAGATGAAGGCTTCCTTCTCTCCCATTGCCTCTGTCTGATCCACTAGCATCAAACTGTAGCCCTGCCCTGGGCTGCAGTAGTTCTGGGTGTGTGTGTGTGTGTGTGTGTGTGTCTGTGCGTGCGTGCGTACGTACGTACATGCGTGTGTGCGTGTGTGTGTAGGTGTGTGTGTGTGTGTGTGTGTGTGTGTGTATGTAATTTACGAGTTCTTATATGAGTTTTTGTGCTTTTTTGTATGAGTGTGGTTGTGGGTGTTTGTGTGTTCTTATTTGTTTGGGTGTTTTTGCAGTGCTTGTTGTGTGTGTATGTGTGAGTGAGTGCGTGTAGGTATGTGTGTGTGAGGGTGGGTGGTTGTGGGTGTTTTCATTTGTGTGTGTGTGTGGGCATGTGTGTGTGTGTGGGCATGTGTGTGTGTGTCATACATGAGTCATGTGGTTGTGCGCGGCTGTAAGCGCTGGGTCAGTGGGCCAGTGTGAGGAGCTGGGAGTCCTGGGGCTCTGTAGTCATCTTCTGCCCACAGCTAACACTAGTCCTGCCCCCCAGCTGCCCTCACTACCTCTCCCAATGTCACCCACATCCAGGAAGCTGCCCTGCTTCACCAGGACAGGGGCTTGTGCAGGGGTGGAAGTGGGGCAGAAGTGTGTGTTCGCCGTGTAATTGTGAAGTAAGATGGTGGAGTAAAAAGGTGGAGTTGATAGACATGGTAGAAGGGTGGAGAAGTGAAGTGGTCCATAATTATTAACAGACAGGAGCCTCCAGATCACGCTCTGTAGTGTCTTGTATGATTGGGAGAAAGAGGATCTGAGTGTTTGTGTGTGCCTGTGTGTGTGTGTGTGTCAATGTGTGTGTGTGTGTGTGTGTGTAAGAGAGAGAGAGAGAGAGAGAGAGAGAGAGAGAGAGAGAGAGAGAGAAAGATAGAAGGTGAGAGAGAGAGTCTGCAAAAAGCAGCAGATTTTCAAGTGAGTAAATCTGAGGTGAAATCAGCTGTTGGTGAATCAGAAAAACAGTCAGCGGATGTGTAAATATACACACTAGCCCTTTAATCCATCTCTGCACACATTTATACCATCCCCCCTTCCTCCACCCGCAAATTCACCTCTTTTTCTCTCTCCCTCTCTTTTATGCTAAGCCACATCACTCTCTTTTTCTCCCTCTCTTCCCCCTCTCTCCCTCCCCTTTCCCTTTCTAACATCCAGCGCGGCACCCCTCCTCTCTCTCTCTCTCTCTCCCCCCTGCACTTTCCCATCCTGTCGCAGCCGCGCAGAAGCATCACTGTCGCTCTGCCTTTCTCTCTCCCTCCCCTCCTCCCTTCCCCCCTACTCCCTCCCTCCCTCTCTTGCTTTTTCTCTCTCTCTCTCGCACTGTCTTAAGCATGCAGGGTGCAGAAGTGCTGGGCCAGCAGCGCTCGTTCCCTCACTCTCTTGCTCTCTCTTCCCGTCGTCTCTCTCTCCTCCTCTCCCCGGCTCTCGCGCCTCTCTCTGGCAGACCAAGAGAAGAGGAGGGAGGAGGAGGAGGAGGAGGAGGAGAGGGAGGAGGAGGTGGCGGCGGCGCGAGAGAGGAGGGGGGGACATGGCAATGGGGGGATGCGGAGAGAGAGATCTGTCTCTCTCTCTCTCCCTCTCTTCTTCCTGGCCGTCATTGGGCCCCAGAAACAGGAGTGTGTGGTTCATTTACAGGTAGCCGCTGTTTGATCATTCATTGCCTGGCTATGGATGTGAGGAGAGGACAATGGAGAGAGGGGAGAGGTAGATTCTTCTGAGAGGACATGGATCTGAAAGGCGGATTTCTAAGCTATGTACTGTGCGTGCGTGTGTGTGAGGGAGAGTGGATGCATGCGTTTAACCATCTTTTCCCGTGCCGTGCCTGCGTGAATGCTGCATGTGACGGAAGTGACTATTGAATTGAGGCTCTGCAGCAGCATGTTTATTTCTGTATGTCTCTTCTCATGTATTTATCAATGTAATGTGGGTGTGTGTACTGTGCGGTGTGTGTGTCTGTGTGAGAGAGAGCGACAGAGAGAATATACTGATGCATTTTGTTCAGACTGTGTGGGTGTATTCCGTTCGGTTTGAGTCATGATTTTTCTAAAAACCCATTACTTCATTTTACGAGTGTGTCCATTTTAAAGGCTTCCTGGTCCTGTCCTGCGTGTTTGCCATTCTTAGTGTCATTATTAATGTGCATTCGTATGAGCGCCACCATAATATGCTATGAAATTAGTGTTGATAGAAAGTGGACGCGCTAAGTGGCTTGTTCTTTCTTATGCTTCATTTGAGATGATGGAAATAGTGATGTGTGTGTGTGTATGTGTGTGTGTATGTGTGTGTGCATCCATGTGTGCGTGTGTGTATGCGTGCGTGCGTGTGTGTGTGAATGAGATATTGAATGGTCATGCTAGTTGTGGAGGGGGATTCACAAATTCCTCTGGCTTGACTGTTGTCACCATGTCAAGTGTGCATGCATGGACCTATCGAATGTGAATGTGTGTGTGCCTAGACCCATCGAATGTGGATGTGCGTGTGTGCCCATGCACATTCGTGTGTGTGTTGAAAATACTGCCTTTTTCCAGTAATTGTGCATGGTCGAGAGTATGACTCAGAAGGCTACATAATAACACTGTTCTCTAATAGGCGTACAGTCTGGTTGAAGCCTCATATATCCTGCTAGCCAATAGCATGGACCGGATGAGCGCCAGATATGGGCCTGAGGCTCCTGTATTGACTCAACAGCAATGACAGTATCAGGTTGGAGGCAACTGGGAGTGCCGGTATTTCACACCTTAGAAAACACCTGTGGACCTGCATCCATAGGGAGGCCTGGGTGCCAGGAACCCTCCTGAAATCCTCCAGCCCGGTCCATGGAGGCTTGGATGTGTGGAGAGATAGAGCGAGCGAGGGGCGAGGGATAGAGCTGAAGAGTGAGGAGCGAGGAGGAGAGAGAGGGAAGACACGATGGAGGAGCAGGGTGAGAGGGAAAACGGAATGAGGTGTGAAGAGCAGATGGCTGAGAGGCGGCCCTGCGTTGGCGAACAGTAGCTTTGACAGTGAGGCCTATCGGGGATGGATGGAGGGACGGTGCAAAGTAAACCTCGGTGGGAGAAGAAGTTGAGGCTTGTCTGTTTGGCTGTGCCTCTCTCTCTCTACCTCTCTCTGCCTCTCTCTCTCTACCTCTCTCTGCCTCTCTCTCTCTACCTCTCTCTGCCTCTCTCTCTCTCTCTCTCTGCCTCTCTGCCTCTCTCTCTCTACCTCTCTCTGCCTCTCTCTCTCTCTCTGCCTCTCTGCCGCTCTCTCTCTACCTCTCTCTCTCTCTCTCTCTCTCTCTCTCTGTGCCTCTCTCTTTCTGCCTCTCTCTCTCTGCCTTTCACTCTGCCCCTCTCTCTCTCTGCCTCACTCTCTCTGCTTCTCTCTCTCTGTGCCTCTCACTCTGCCCCTCTCTCTCTCTGCCTCACTCTCTCTGCTTCTCTCTCTCTGTGCCTCTCACTCTGCCACTCTTTGCCTCTCTCTTTCTGCCTCTCTGCCTGTGCCTCTCTTTCTCTCTGCCTCTCTCTCTGTGCCTCTCTCTGTGCCTCTCTCTCTGCCTCCCTCTTTGCCTCTCTGTCTGTCTTTCTCTATCTCTGAATCTCTCTGTCTCTCTCTCTCTTTCTGTCTCTCTCTATCTCTCTCTCTCTCTAGAAGGTTCTAGAACTCTTGCTGTGGCTCATAACTGTCGTATATTTTTGTCACGTTTGGCCTGGGCTCACGCCAACCCCCGTGACTGTATAGGCTAGTTGTCGTAGCAACGTAAAGCCAAATGTAAGGAGTTGGCGAAGTGCGTTGCAGGTCTGGGACAGGGGGGCTCCCACGTGCAAGCTCACGAATCCCTGTCACGCTCCACCATGGTGAGGAATCCAAGCCGAGTGACCCGGAGCGCTGTACCTTGGTGAATTGGTAGGACAGAGTCAAGCGTCAGTTTGAGTTTAGTCGAGCGAGCACTCACTGGCCGAATAGAAGGAGATTATTAAAGAGAAATCTCCCAGAGTCACGCAGGGACCACAAACCACAGACATCCTAGCCCCAGACCTGCTATAACAGAGGAAACAGTAGAAAGCAAAGTGCAGCAATTCCACCAGCCTGAGAGACTGTGGTGCAGTCATGTGCACAGCGTAGCAGAGTCAGGGGGCTGGAACACTGTGCAGGCGGCCTACATGGGGCCACACACTGAAGCGCTGCCATTAGTCTGCCTGGGGCCACTGGTCCTAGCCATGCTTACAGAGCAGTGACACAACATAAGCTCCTCCCAGCTCTGGGTCCATAACACCACTTCCCTCCCTCCACCCCTCCCCCCCTCCCCCCATCCCCCCCCTCCCCTGGGTAGAACAAGATGTCAGCCACGGCCCGTCATGGCTAAGCTCCTCTGCTGCAGCCTCCTCCACTGGGTTGATGTTGTGCTGTAAGCTCTGGGAGACGCCAGGCCTGGCAAGTAGATAAGGAGACTGCTGTCTACTCTGCTGCTCTGCATTTGAAATGTCATGTTATGAGTTGTCGGCAAGGTAATGTTTCTGGTCGGCACTCAGACACCGAGAGACCGTCACAGGAAGGCTGGTTGTCACAGTGAGGTAATAGTGAAGGCTGGTATAACAGTGAGCAGTTTACGATGAGATGATCGTGGAAGCTGGTTAGCATCAAGAGCATTCCAGAGGCTGAGCTGAAAGCCACAGCAATGTTTTTCCCTCTGTGCGTTGGGGCATTTCCCATGATTGCTTGAGCGGGTATGGGTGCAATTTGTAAATGTGGAGAAGGTTTGAGGTCCCTGTACACGGCGCTAGTTAGCGGTTAGCTGTGTGATGGTGTGAGGAAGTCTACTCTGGCAGCTAGCTACATAGTGGTCCTGCCACTACCTCAAGCCTGGTGGTGAAGGTCTCTCTTCGGGGCTGCTCTGACATGAGCCAGCCCCCTGCACACACCCCTCCCCACCCCTGTCTTTTGCTGCAGTGTGATTTCATAATGTGATGCTGTATAGCTGTCTCCAAGATTCACCAATGCTTTATTTGCATGACAATAACATCTTGCTGTTGCTAAAGAAGTCATACATTCAGTGCTGTCTCTCTCTCCCCCTGTTTTTCTCTCTTTCTCTGTCTTCCCGTTCTCTCTGTCTGTGTCTCTCTCTGTCTCTCGCTCTCTATCTCTGTCACTCCTTCTCTTTCTCGGTTCTTTCTCTCTTTCTCTCTCTGTAACATCTCTCCCTCCCTCTGCCCTCTCTCGCTTCCTTCCACCCCCTTCTCCCCCCTCCTCTGCTGTCTCTAAGTGACTACATCATTAAGGAGAAGACAGTGCTCCTGCAGAAGAAAGACAACGAGGGCTTTGGTTTTGTGCTTAGAGGAGCCAAAGGTGAGAATGCACTCATCCCAAATCCCTCCCACCATCCCTCCATCTCACCCTCACATCGTTTTGGCCCTTCTTTATCTCACTCTAATTTTCCTGGCGTTTCCCCTGTGTCTGTCCCCCCCCCCCCCCCCCCCCCCCCTCCCCCTCCCGTCCTGGCTGCGCACAGCTCAGACGCCTATAGAGGAGTTCACCCCCACCCCGGCGTTCCCCGCTCTGCAGTACCTGGAGTCTGTGGACGAAGGCGGCGTAGGATGGAGGGCAGGCCTGAGGATGGGCGATTTCCTCATCGAGGTACACCCTTCTCCGGGGGATCGCAGTATTACCATCTATTAGAGATGTTTTTGGATATCTACAGTGTGTTCCTATAGTACGCTCCCGCACCCCTGGGACCAGCAGAGATTGGACTGTTCCCGAAAGGAATCAGATCTGAAACTTGAGGGGTGGAAGATAACTTGGTGCATAAACTTAGTATTGACTCAAGTCAATGCTTGCCATTATCATTTTGGCCACCTGTTTTGAAGTAGCTGCTAAGCTCTCACGGTTAAGCTCCAGGTGTTTGTCACTCGCTAGGCTCGTGTCTCGTGTCTGTCTGTGTGACTTGCTAGAAATATGTGGTTCTTGAACGCTGTCCGCGCTAATCAGTATGAAACCGTTTCGTGTCTCTTTCTCCGCATCCTCTTTCTCTTTCCCTGTTTCCATTCCTCCCAATGAGGAATCGTTGTGTGTGGTCTCAGCTAAACAGCTGTGCTTGTCTCTCCCAGGTGAATGGCCAGAACGTGGTAAAGGTTGGCCACAGGCAGGTGGTCAACATGATCAGACAAGGGGGCAACAGCCTCATGGTAAAGGTGGTCATGGTTGCCCGCAACCCTGAGATGGAGGACACGGCTAGGAAGAAAGGTCAGATCCACTGAACCCAGACGTGGAACCACTTATGTCCTACTTAGTGAGAAACGTTGGAAAAGGCCGTGTTTGTTCTAGTGTTGTTAACTACCGAATGGTGTTTTCTGGTATCATAGTGATAAATGGTAAGTGTGTGTGTGTGTGTTTCTTTTGGCAGCCCCCCAGCAAGCTAAGAGGCTGACCCCTCCTGCCATCGCCCTACGCTCCAAATCAATGACTTCAGAGCTGGAAGACATGGGTAAGCCTGCAGCAGAGAGGGGGATGAAAAAGGCAGAGAGAGAGAGATAAAGAGAGGGAGAGAGACAGAGAGAGACAGAGAGACAGAAAAAGAGAGAGAGACAGAGAGAGACAGAGAGACAAAGAGAGAGAGACAGAGAGAGACAGAGAGACAGAGACAGAGAAAGAGAGAGAGACAGAGACAGAGAAAGAGAGAGAGACAGACAGAGAGAGAGAGAGAAAGAGACAGAGACAGAGAAAGAGAGAGAAAGAGAGAGACAGAGAAAGAGAGAGACAGAAAGAGACAGAGAGAGAGAGACAGAGAGAGTAAAGTGAGAAAATGAATGTGTGCACTCTAAGGTTCTGAACGTGGCATAAAAAGAAAAGTGAATTTCAATAATTCATAAAATATGTATTGAGTTGATGTAGAGAGCCAGGTCATTATCCACAGAAGTGTTGCTGTGATTTAATAGCTTAATTACTGACAGATGAATGAGTTGGCCTGTGTCATGGACGCCCCTTCTCCAGTGTCTATAGCTCCTCCAAAACCTCCCACAGTCCAGCACCGCTGTGAAAATGCTCCCATACTGACATGCTTTCCTCTGCCCCTTTGGTGTGATTTGGTGTATTGAGCAACGATGTTAACCGCAATGTCTTCTGTCTGTTGTGCTTTCCCACCGGAACCCCACCAGTGGAGAAAGGTGGGACAGTCCTTGTCTTCTGTGATGTCATTGCCATTGTTGTCGTCCTCACCACCACCACCGCCGCCCTCCTCGTCACCCTCATCATCCCCCATGTGTACATTACTGTTGTCAAAGTACGCCCAGTATCTCATTATCATTGACACGCTTTCATGCAGATGGCTAGAGTTGTGGAAAACAGCCTTTTTTCTCTCTCTTTTTTTCTCTCTCTTTTTTTTCTCTCTCCCTCTCAAATGATGATGCGCTCCAGCAGCCTCTCCCTGGAAGAAGAAAGCAGGTGAACATCTCTCTCATCCCATCCTCCCATCAGCCCTCCAGCCCTAATTAAGAATCTCTCTGTGGTTTGATCCTTCGAATAATTCCATCTGCTTTTCAGAGTACGAGCCCTCGCAGGTGCCAGATAAGAAGAGGACAGTCTATCAGATGGCTCTGAGTAAGACTTGACCCCCCCCCCCCCCCACCCCCACCCAGTCAGCCCCGCCACCCCCCTCCTCCATCCCAGCCTTCTGCCACATAAAGAGGACGTTTGAACTGGCGAAAATAAAACGCGGCTTCATCCATTTGGCTTACCTTTCGCCGCCTGGGTGATAGACTCTCTCTTTCTCCCTCCGTTCTCCCTCCCCCCTCCCCCCTCCCCTCCAGATAAACTAGATGAGATCCTGGCAGCTGCTCAGCAGACAATCAGCACCTCTGATGGCCAGGGCCAGCGGGGGCACGGGGGCAAGCGAGACCGGAGCAAGAGCATCGTCCCTAACGAGGTGCTGCACCTCTCCAGGACCCCCCTCCATCTCATTCCCCCCAGCGCATCTCCCCGTCGTACCCTTTCATCACACCCCTTTATTGCATCTGCCCCACCCACCCTGAAGAAACCTTCAGTTTGAACTCTTGACACCAGAACGCTGAACGTAATCTTCCTGTAGCAAAATGGTTCACTTTCACATCTGAGAAGAGAATGTTCATTTACCGAAGTCATTCATCTTTATACGGACCATGACCTTGACTCTAACCACCAAACTACTGTTTGAACTACGCACTTATAGTCCTTAATATTCTGCTGTACTTTCTGGATGTGCTATTTGAACGTCAATTAAAGCTTAAAGATCATCTAAATGAGTACAAATGTGAAATCTAATGTAATCTTCCCCCCTCCTCTCTGCCTGCTGCTTCTGTGTTGTGTTGCTGTCTGGACCTGAAGCCGACCTTTGACCAGTCAGCCGCCGTCATGATGGCGCCCGGTCCAGGATTCGGGTATAACAACGCCCAGTTTCCGCCTGGCCATGGAACTCAGCACGGAGTGATGATGCGCCAGAAATCAATCGGTACATCTAACCTGGCTGATGCTACGACAAGTATCTGTGTCTTGTCTGTTTGAGTGATGTGTCCTGCTTAATGCACCTGTTGATATGAGGTTGGATAACTACATAACCACGGCAACAACACCGTCTGTTTTTACTCAGGTGTGACAGAAGAGGAGAGGCAGTATCTTCACACTCCTGCTATGAAACTGGCCCGGAGCCTGTCTGTCCCAGGACCTGAGGACATCCCGCCTCCACCTAACACCTCCGCCCCAGAGCCGCCCCTGTCTGCCGGCCCCCACTCTGGCCGGAGAGGGGAGCCCGCCATGCCCTTCCCCCCAACCTCGCAAGCCCTCTACCAGCATCACTCCAAGGCCTGGGACAGAGGGGCCCCTGGGGGGATGAACCAGAATGTCATGGCCCCCACCCTCCGCAGGGGAGCCCCCACCGCCCACACTGGGGAGCCTGAGATACCTCGGAGGGGCGGGGGCAAAATGGGGGGGTTGAGGAGGGGCTACAGCAGCGCCACTCCGCCCACGAGCGCTGCCCCTAAAACTCAGGCCCCTCAGGTGCCCCATCAACCCCAGGCGGCGACCAGGGAGCGGGGAGGAGGGGGCGGCGGAGCAGGGGGCGGCCGAGGTGGAGGGGCCAGGCGAGGTGGGAAGGGAGCCCTGATGAAGCAGTCCAAAGTGGAGGATGGACAGAGGCACCACCGCGGGGGCCAGGGCACCAAGGGTGGCGCATCCAAGGAGAAGAGCTCAATCCCCATCCCCACCATCATCGTCAAGGCTCCCTCCACCAGCAGCAGTGGCCGCAGCAGCCAGGGAAGCAGCATGGAGGCAGAGCCCCTGCCAGACACAGACGACCCCGCCTCACCCCCAGCCTCCCCAGACATCCCGGCCCCCGGACAGCCCCTACCCCTGGTCCCCACGCCGCCCCAGCCCCCTCCTGCCTCTGCCCCCCTGCCCCCATCCTCCTCCAGCCCTTCCCTCCCCAGCCAGCACGAGCTGGAGAGTCTGGACTTCACCACGCAGATGGGGGCAGCGTTTGTGGGTGCGGCCAGGAGAGACCGGGAGAGACTGAGGGATATGAGGAGGAAGAGCGCCTCGTTCTTCCTGTCCTCTGAGGACGACGTCCAAGGAGAGGGGGGAGGAGAGGGAGGAGGTGGGGTGAGGACGCCCGTCTCCCTCGGGCAGGGTTCCCAGATGGACATCCCCACCCCTCGCCTGCGCCCCTCCAAGTCCATTGACGAGGGCATGTTCTCCGCGGACAACTATGTCAACTACGCCAGCAGCATGCCCCCAGCCTTCGGACTGCCCGAGTACTCCTCCCCCATCCTGGGCCAGGACGGCCAGCCCAAGTCGGCGCCCTCCAACTACGGCCAGCCGGCCACCACCTTCATCCACCCGCTGACGGGGAAGGTTCTGGACCCATCCTCGCCCCTGGGCCTGGCGCTGGCGGCACGCGAGAGGGCCCTCAAGGACGACCGGCGCACCCGTCGTGAGGAGCGCCATTTCGGCCGGCAAATGTCGAGCGTGGGCTCTTTCAGCACCCCCATCCAGACCCCGGCCCCCTCGCTGTTCCCCACCCCTACACAGTCCGCCTACAACTCCCCCGTTTCCCTGCATCTCACCTCCCCCAGCGCCACCCCACTGCCCCCCTCCCTGAGCCGCCCGCAGTCGCCACGGATACTGCGCCTGGGAGGGGGTGGGGTGCCTGGGGGTGGGGCCGAGAGGATGGAGAGGGATAAGGAGGGCGGGGCCAGGGAGGGTCTCCGAGTTCGCTTTTCGGAGGACCGAACCAATCAGTACCAGTCCCAGTTTTACACACAGCTTCCCAGGGAGAGAGAGGTGTATGAGAGCAGGGCACCAGTTCAGCCCGCAGGCCCTGCCCCTCAGCCCACCCCTCGCAGACCCTCCTTCCTGCAGATGGAGAGTAGCCCCAATGCCAACTATGTCCCCCAGTACACCCTTCCCGGAGCCCCAGCCCACGCTCACGAGCCCAGAGGAGAGGTAGGGGGGGGAGGGGGGCTGGGCCTCATGGTCCTCCCTCCCCCGGCCCCCTCCATAGACCAGGATGACGAGTTTGTCTTTGTGGACCCTTTGCCCCCTCCAATACAGTTTGCCAACGGCGGGTCAGAGAGGGGCCAGAGGGACCTCCAGAGGTTTCCACAGCAGCACCCACACCCGGCCCAACTACCCCCAGCTCCGCCCCTTCCCCCCTCAAAAGTGACCATGACCGGTGGCCCTCCCTCCAACGCACCCCTGCCCTCCCCCCAGGCTGGCGACTCGGCGGCCTCCAGCCTCACCTCTTATGACAGCGAGGTGGCCAACCTCACCCAGTCAGCCCTCTCACCCTCCCTCCCCTCGCCCCAGATATTCCCCCCGTCCTCCTCCACCTCCTCCAGCACCATGCAGCCTGCCCCCTCGCTCCACCGACCCCAGCCCATGTCCCACGCCCATCCCTACTTCAACCCCGGAAACCAAGTCATGCCTCTGGCACAGGACCGAGGTGCCGCCACCCTCACCACCACCATGACCTACGCCACCACCACAATGACCGCCACGGTCGCCGCGACAACCACCACAGCCTCCGCCGCGGCTTCGGACTACAGCGTACCCACGGCAATGGCCAAGGCAAGCATGGCTGCAGGCAGCATGGCCGGAGACTATCACCACCCCCCTCCCCCTCACCACCACCACCACCACCCCTCCATGATGAAGGCTGGAGACTGGCAGGATGCCGTGGTGGATTCTGGGATTGAGGAGCTGGACAGCCACTGCAGCAGCGAACACCACCTGGACATCCTGGGGATGGGCGGAGCGAGGGGTGAGAGAGGGGCAGGAGGAGGAGGAGGAGGAGAAGGAGGAGGAGGAGAGGGAGAGAGAGGCACAGAGCACGTAGATCCCTACCTGAGCTATACGGGCGGGCAGCCGTTCGAGGTGCACCACAACGCCAAATCAGCCAGCCCCGCGTACCCAAAGACTCCCCCGTACAAGGAGAGCGTGGGAGGCGGGAGGGAGGGCTCCACGGCGGCGGTCCTCCGCAGACAGAGCAGCACCAACCCCCCCTCCCTTCACCACCCACACAGACCGCCCCCCCAGGAAGGTGAAGCCCGGAAGGAAGGAGGCGGAGCGGCAGAGGAGAAGAAACGCAAGCAGAGCCGATCCAAAATGGAGGAAGGCTTCGGCTCCACCCTGGCCGCCTGTCTGGAGAGGCCGCAGGCCGCTGCCTGGGGGGAGGCGGTGGAGGCGGAGAAGGGCGGGGGCGTGGCCAGGGCCGGGGTGTCGGTGGAGGGGCGCAGGGGGCACTCGCCCCTGTCTGGCGTGAAGGCCAGCATCATCAATGAACTGAGCTCTAAGCTGCAGCAGATGAGCAATAAAAGCCTGGAGGAGTGGAGCAACAGTCCCAGGTTGCCCAGCACTCAGAGGTAAGACCGTCGCTTCTACGGTTGACAATTTGTCTATTTACGTTTCAGTCGTTTTGCCATCTGTCCAAAACGACGTGAAAATAGTACACATAGCATCTGGCTTTTGTCTGTTCTTCTCAGGCGTAACTGAGTGGCACAGTGGAAGCACTACATATCCTCTCTGCATGAGAACAGCTAGACTTGTTTGGGTCTTTGTCTGTTTTTCAGATTTTCGGCGGATTTCTCCGACGCGTTCCAGAGCCCTCCCACAGCCCGCTCCACCTCGCCCCTGCCCACCTCCTCCCCCCAGCACCGCCAGCAGATCTTCACCCCCAACCTCACCGCCACCCCCTCCGTCTCCCCGTCCTCCCAGCCCCCGCTCCAGCCCAACTGGACGCGCTCGCCTTCCCCCCAGATGCCCACCTCCCCCATCCACTCCCACCCCCCGACCTCACCTACCTACTCCCCATACCCGACCTCGCCCAAGCACCGCTCCAAGTACCGCACCAAGACGTTCGACTTCAACCCCAGCCCGGAGATGCGCTCGTCCGTGACCCGGCGCCGCGCTCCCAGCCCCCTCATCTACTCCAGCGAACACGCAGCCCCGGCCCCCCCACGGCCCTCCTCCCTCCCCATCCTACCCAGCACTCCCGTCTACAGCAGCCCATTCGACTTCCCAGGCCCCCTCACTCCCCCCTCCCCGGGACACCCACTAGGAGACACCTACAACCCCTCCGCCACACCCCTCTTCAACCCGTCCACAGCAGCCCCTCTCAACCCCCTGCTGGGCGCCCGTTCCCTCTCGCCCACTCAGTTCCTGTCTGGAGCCACCTCCCCCTCCATGCACCTGCCCTCCACCCCGCCCTGCCTCAGCTACCCCCACCTCACACCCCCACCCCCCGCCAAGCCCTTCGCCGTCAAGCCCCTGTCCTACTGGACCAAGTATGATGTGGCCGACTGGCTGGCCTACCTGAATCTAGGTGAGCACAGGGAGCGTTTCCTGGACAACGAGATTGACGGCTCCCACCTGCCGTCCCTCACCAAGGATGACTTCCTGGACCTGGGGGTGACGCGTGTGGGCCACCGCATGAACATCGAGAGAGCACTGAAGAAGCTGACGGACAGGTGAGGGAGGAGCGGAGGACAGGCCCCTCCCCCAAAGGCAGCAGCCCCGGCTGGATGGGAGGGGGGGCGGGGCCGAGGAAGAGTGGATATGTGGAAAGGAAAGGACGGATGGAGAAGGAAAGACGGGTGTAGCTTTCCTTCGTTGCGCTGCAGCTGGGTCCATCCCCTTCCCATGGTAGAGTTTAGTCACTTTATGGGATCTGATAAGTTACTCTGTCTCTTTCTTTGTCATCTCAATCTGATTAATTTAATCTTCACCCTCGTCCTTCTCTCTTTTTGGCTTGCTGTCTCTCCCACTCTCTCTCCTCTCTGTCTCCTCTTTCTCTTCCTTTCCCTTTCTCTCCTCTCCCTCTCTCGATCCCTTCCCCCCTCGCTCTAGTCCTCTCCGTCTTCTCTTTCTCTTACTCAACTTCTGTCCTCTCATTCTTTTCTCATTGTTTCTTTCTCTGTCTTCTCCACCGTTCTCCCAGAAGTCTTTCTCCTTTTCTGTTCTCGCTCTTCTCATTGGATTTGCTCCCTCCCTCTTTCCTCAGGCTCCCCTCTCCCTCGCTCGTGTCTAGCCCCTCCCCTGAGACCCAGACTGGCAGAGTGAGGGATGAGGTGACTCAAAGCTGAGAGAGTGATAAGATGCGAAGAGATATAAAGAAGACATGTTTGTGGACACAAGCGGTTTGTTTGTGGGGACGAAGGCTCATGATGGACAATCAAGCTGTCAGAGATTCAGTTCGTGCAACGGACAGTCCCTTTGCTTTTTTTAAAAATCAATGGTTGCACGTGTTGGTCAAAAGAGGGTACAAAGACGTAAGACTTGCGGTCTTATCTTATAGGATTAAATTATCACACGGTACAACTACTGATGAAAAGGCTTTTAACGAACATAAACTGATACGTGCTCACAAGCTATTAGTCCATGCGCACATGCACACACACACATACTAACATGCGCGCGCACACATTCTCGCTCCATCTGCTGCTTGGCAGTACCAGGGAAAACTTGAAAGCAGAGTTGGGAGTTTCAGAAGCTGCTCCTGTCCCAGGAAACTGATCCTCCAGTGACGCTGCATCACAGCTAACCATCAGGGCCCTGTGTGTATAAACTCCCATCAGATCTGATGCTGTGGGAGACTCTTAGCCCATGGTGGGGATACAGGCCTATAGACAGCTAGTCAGAGGAAGGCCCTTCATTTAAAAAAATATCATGGTAAATAATTACAAAGTAAAGATGTTGATAAAAGTGTTTTGATACTTATTATAGTGTTATTTGCCCTAATTTCCCTAGTGATTTGCCGACAAAGCTTTCTATGTCTTTTGCCAGAACAACACATGCAGTATACAGTAAAACCCACGTGTAAAAAGAACAGGACTCATAATTATTATTGTTAATTTGTTTCGTATCGAGTGCTGATTGCAATCATTCATTTCCAAAGGGCCAGGGTAACGACATGGACACATTTAAATTGTGTTTGTAAGGACAATTTACGAATAATTCAAAAGTGTTGTGAATTGACATTTTGCTATTATCAAGTCCACTGAGAGGGGCGAGGGAGAGCAAAGAACAGGTTTGCTACCATATCATGTTACAATGCAGATCGACTTTTCAAATGTGTTGTTGATGTTTACGAGCAAAGCACTGTCCAAGGGCACGGGGGCCCTCTGTGATGACATCACAGTCCATTGACTATTTTCTCACACAGGTGCAGCGATTGAAAAGGGCTTATACCGCTTGTCTGTCTGCATGTCTGACTCCTCGACCCGATCCCTTTGAGCGTATGGTTCTGTGTCGGTCTGTCCGCTGGCCTTGTTTCATAGATCAAATCCCTATACCTCTCTTTCTCTCTTTCTCTCTTTCTCTCTTTCTCTCGTTCACTCTTTCTCTCTTCAATGCCTTCTCTAGAACTCAAAGACAGATTTCTAACATTCAAACATCTTGTATCTTGAGATGTACCTTTCGCAACACTTGACAATCCTTACATTGCCCTTTTTCATGCTCTCTCCTCCAAACCTCTGATCAGAGAGAGAGACACGTGCACAGAGACATGTACACACAAATACAGGCTTTGTAACGCGTGTGGTTACTAACCTTCAGTGAAATGTACTGTCTGAGGACGGTTAAACTCTCAACTTCTACACGCATCCTTTATAGGTTTATGTAACGATGACGACGAGGATTATGATAATGATAACAAAACATAGTATGATTTAACACAGATTATTATATTAAAGATTAAGTATTTAAACATTTCTAAAAATTACCGAATCTCCGTCTTCCAAATAGTGTGAAAATTATTTGAGGCTATCTGTTTGTGTTTTTTGGTTCGGTTCTGGTTTCAGGTTAATGCTTTCTATACTTCTCGCTTGGCTTCAGAGCCCAGAGGAACTCGCCCCTCACAAGCTTCCCTGGGAAGACGAACACTTTGCAATTTCCTAATGTCATGCCAAGACGCCCTTAATGTCGTCTGGCCAGGGTTCACCACACACTCCACAAACTGCAAATAGGAACGAATGTGCGGTTGTGTAGAAAGCATTACTGCCTATGATTTAAAAGAATATTTTAGGACTAGTAAAATATATACAGTATAACGAATATGATATATACAGTATGAGAACATGTATGCTGCAGAGATAAGAGGTATTTATGAAGTTTTGTTTTAAATAACAATACAATATACAGATACATATGATAGAGATATAAATAAGGTGTCAAAATAAATGCTGAATAAAGAACAGTGTGGCCATGTCTTTCATTTTTCATTTAAAAAGACTTACATCCCGATTGCTTTCCTTCAGTTTCTTATTAGGATCTCATGCAGCCTGTTCTGTTCAGAGGCCTTCTGGGTCCCCTGAGCCTCTCCAACAGACTGTCCACATGTACGGGATTATTCTACACAAGAGAGATAAGAGCCTTTGATATGTTCACACTTCGGTATCAATATGCTCTGAATTACGTTTGAGAGCTCACGCTAATGAAAGACAGCGTAGCTTTGTTCCGTGTTTGTGTGTATGTGTGTGTGTGTGTGTGTGTGTGAGAGAGAGAGAGAGAGAGAGAGAGAGAGAGAGAGAGAGAGGGAAATAGAGAGAGAATGAGAGTTAAAACACAGAGAAATGAGAGGAATTGAGTCCTGTCATTTCTGGACTCACTGACTGGTTTTTGAAGCAGTAGATTTTCATTGGTTGTTTTAAAAGCAGTGGATGTGTACAGAACTGGTCAATGACCCGATATGTAGAGAAACATCCAGTACTTACGCTATATTCTGCATCTTCAAAGGCAACTTCTGAGACTGGAGTTGAGGAAAAATCCACAGGGTTTATGTTATTGTTGAAGGGCTAGTCCCTCACACACACACACACACACACACATATACACTAATAAGCTCACATGATACGATGCCACACTAACACTTGGCTGTGACCAGTCGAGGGTTGAAACGAAGTTTGCGTTCTCCCTGGCCTCCTTTAACGTGTCGACACTATAGTTCATTAGCACCATATTGAGAGAGGGAGGGATAAGGGTTAAGAAGGAGGGGGTTCCCTCCAGCTGTTTTTGGAAATATACACTTTGGGTGGAGAGAGAAAGAAAGAAAGAAAGAGCGAGAGAGAGAGAGAGAGAGAGAGAGAGGAGAGGATAGGAGAGAGAGAGAGAGAGAGGGAGAGGGAGAGGGAGTGAGAGAGGGAGAGAGGGAGAGGGAGAGAGGGAGTGAGAGGGAGGGAGGGAGAGAGAGAGAGAAAGAAAGAGGGAGAGGGAGAGAGAGAGGGGAAAGTGTGGGTGGGTAGCAGAAAACTAAATTGTCACTTGACAGTTGGGGGAAAGTTGAGTTCAGAAAACAACTGAGGAGAAAGTGAAGGATGGGTGAGATGTGAAGGAATAACCCCAGAAAACAGGGAGAAGAAACCGTGTCCCGGATGAAAGGCAGCCCCAGCCACCAGCCAAGAACTCCGGGGTAACGTTCCTGTTTTCAGCTCTTTACCGTCCTTTCAGTCGCTTTGCTTGTGTGACTTTCATGCAAATGCTGTGTTTAGTGTCGGTCGTGGTCCTGATGGGTGGTGTCTCCCTCCCTCTCTCCGATCATGACGGTGTGTGTAACTTTAAGTGCTGGGGGGGAAACTGGGTCAGACAGTGAGTGAGGAGCAGGGAACATGTGTTGTGGGACAAGGCACACAGACAGAGAGGGCTGCCGGAGAGGGAGAGAGAGAGGGAGAGAGAGAGAGAGAACGAGAGAGAGAGAGAGGGGGGGTAGAGAGTTTGAACGGCCCTTTAAATGTTAACAAGAGATCCACTTGAATAATCACTGCTGATTCAAAAAGAAATGTAAGTGACAGTGAGTCCTGAGCATGTTTTGTTCTGTTTTCATCATGAGTGTGTGTTCTCAAGGCTTGTGACTTTGGCTTGAATTTGTATCATAATAAATAGGTGGTCTGCAATGCTTGATGTTGTATAACTTTGAGAAGGGAGGCTGCGTAGTTGACACATATATATATATCACCTACTCCTTCCTGGAACTCACAGTGTAACAAGGGGTGACGTTTTATGTTCTAAGTGGAGGTGAAAGGAACCGTGCTCTGTGTCTTTGATTCAGAAGAAGTTGGCATAGTTGTGACATGTAGATCAAGCAACAATTATAAGATGGCCGCTTTTATCAACACAAGGCTTTTATCTGACAGCTTTCGGAGGCCAGCTGAAGCAGAGAGAGAGAGAGAGAGAGAGAGAGAGAGAGAAAGAGAGAGAGATGCATGAGACTGCTGCAGACAGAAGCTGCTCTCCTCAGACTAAGTCTTGTGATGAGGTGTGGTTAGCCAGTTTCTCAAAAAGGAAATTATTATCGCTTCAACAGGAAAGTTGTAATGTGTTACCGCCAGACAAATATAGTCTGAACCCAAATGTGTCTCGCTAAGTGTGATTCTGTACAAAACCTTGTTCGAACCCCATCTCAAATATCACTTGATCATAGGACCATAAACAATACAGAGATGAAACGTTATTTTCTCCGGATGAGGTAGTGACCCTCTTTTACTGTTACGTGTTTACAGAACCAGAGCTCCGACCAGCTCGCACTCTAACCGTCAGCTTTTCCACAAACTAAACAGTAGTGAGAGTGAGAGCGGGAGACAGTTACGCTAATAGGCAGAGCGTCAGTAAGAAGGGAAAGATGACCTTTCCCTGCTGTTTATTTTGGGATTGAAGCAGGGAGAATGCCGGAGTGGGTGTTCTATTCCTGCTGTCAGATTCCGGCCCTGTAAATTCCACTTCCCAGCATGCCACACCCCTCACGCACCCTGGGGTTTGATATCTGTAAGCAACGTACAGTATAAATAAACGTGTCTTCTAAACTGGTTGGCAGCCATGTCAACTCACTCACGCTGTGTTGTGCGGTTGCTAGGTTCATTCAGTTTTATTACCATCCAATCAGCTGGCTCACTTTTCACTGATGCAATGGATATTTGCGATCTATTTCAATATGGTATGCATGTAAATATTGTATTTGATGTCGGCGGATTTATGGTCACCATTGGCTTCATCAGTCATTGCATGTGCATCTGCAATTTGAACAACACTGTCACAGACACAGGGCTATGATGAATGTGACATGGGTATCTCCTTCCCATACTTTTGTCTGTGATAAGGTCTTGGTCATAGACGTGAGGCTGCATGATGACTGTCTGTTGCTCTCTTCTTCAAAGACATCTAAATCATGGCAACCCTCCCCAAAGAGCCCTGTGAAGATGTTAAGAAGCAGAGCTTCTGGATGGTGAGACTCACACACCAACACAGACCACACAGTAGAACACTGCCCGGTGCCTCACGTGGAAAATCTCACTTATGCACTTGCGACCTCCCTGAGAAGATACATTTCGTGACCACACCTGCTTCCATCTCCTCACCCTACTCTTCCTCCACCTCCTCTGGACTCATCCTCTTCCTCCTACTCGTCCTCTTCTTCCTCCTCAGCCACGGAACTATGAGCGCACCGTGCGACGCACCGACCAGTCCCACCAGGCGTGTAACGACATTGTGGCCTGCTTCCAGGAGAGGGCCAAGGTGGAGAAGCTCTACTCCCAGCAGCTCAGCCAGTGGAGCAGCAAGTGGAAGGCCATTGTGGACTCGCGTAAGTCCTCCAGGGACTACAAAGACTACTCAATAAATCTGGGATATCCAGTGACTGAACTAGTATGAACTCCAACATTTATGTCTATATTTCATTTTCTCAGGTAGACACAGATGTATGTATCTTTTAAAGAGTTATCAGTATAGCATGTAAAACTGTGAAATGGATACGTAATATCCTCATATAAAGGCAGTAGATGTGTTGCTCCTATCTTGAACTGAATGACAGAGGTTTCCCCCTGTCTCTCCCTCTCCAGGGCCCCTCTACGGTTCTCTGATGCGAGCGTGGCAGTGTTTCTTCTCCTCCACTGAGCGCCTGGCCGTACTCCACGCCGCCATTTCTCAATCGCTCATTGTGGAAGATGGGGACAGGGTGAAGATCTGGCAGAAAGAGACGTTCCCTCGCAAGATATTCTGTGGGTTCCGTGAGACGTACCAGAACAAGACAGAGTTCTCCCGAGCGCAGAAACCCTGGACCAAGAGGATGACAAAGGTCTGACCACCTGTTGTGCATCACTCTGAATTATTTTTATGTTGTGTTCATTCTGTGTAGGAATGTCCATGTGCATGTCTGTGTGTGTGTATGTATGTGTTTGCTCAAGTGTGATCGTGTCTGTCTGTCTGTCTGTCTGTCTGTCTGTGTGTTTGTCTGTGTGTTTGTCTGTGTGTGCGTGCGTGCGTGTGTGCAAGTGACACACCCTGCTGAGCTGAGTCCATTATTCCCAGAGGGAGATGTAGCATTCATGTGAGAGCAGAGCTGCTGTGAGTTAGGACCGGTGGACTGACTTTCTGTTCTCTTGTGCGTGCGTGTGTGTGCGGGCCAGCTGGAGAAAGCCTGTGGAGCGTACCACAAGGCCTGTCAGAAGGAGCAGGCAGCCGTGGACAGAGAGAGACAAGCCAAGGAAAACACGGAGCTGAGCCCGGAGAAACAGAAGAAGATTGAGGAGGCCAGAGTGCGTGCCACCGAGGAGAAGGAAAAAGTGAGGAGGGACGGAGTCTGGAAATTACCCACAGATGAATAACCCGATAAGCATGCAACGAACGATAGGCTGAACTTCACTTAAGGACAAGAGCGTAGCTTTTCATTCAAGTCAGGCCACGGTTATTTTAATGCACCAGCCTCAAACCTCAAGCCAGTCCATACATATTTTGCACTATCCACATACCAGAGGCAGGACTGGAACAGGTGTCCCTCCCCCCACACCAACCCTCCCCCATGAGCTGTCTGGGGCCCCCTCACCCCTGGGAGGGTGGACTATATTTCATGTTGTGCCCCCTTTTATGGAAAGGTCTCAAAATTGTTATTGTTACCAAGTTTTCTGTTTATCTAACACCAAATCATGTGAGCATATAGGGGCACTGTGCCTGCTCCTGCAAGGCGGATCTCTATGCGTTTAAATCCTAAATGGAAACATGAATCCATGGATGGTCTTGCAGGAGGCATCACAGTATGTTGGGAGTCCTGGTCATAAACATGCTCTTAATGGACGGTGAACAGGTCCGCGAGCGGTACGAGAAGATGTTGGAGGATGTCACGTCCTACACCCCCCGTTACATGGAGGAGATGGAGGCCATTTTTGACCAATCACAGGAGGAGGAGAGGAAGAGGATCAGCTTCCTGAAACAGGCCTTCCTTTCGATCCATAGACACTTAGACATCACCAACAATGACAGGTGACTGGAAACCTGGATTTCTTTTCTCTGTCTCTCTGTCTCTCGCTTGTGTCCATCCTCCCTCTCTCCCTCTCTCCCTCTCTTCCTCCTTCTTTTTGTCTGTGTTTCCAGTTTGCTCACAAGCACAAATGCATCCTTTAGTTCTCGCTTCCTCCCTCATCACCCCTCCTCTCCCTGTTTAGACATGTGGGTGGTGATTGGCTGTTTATAAACATGCAAATTTCATATTTGACATGACATGTGTCACATTCTACTGAATTTGTCATGCAACAGGGTGTGCCATTGTCCCCCACTAGCTCTGTCTGCCAGAGTGAGAGCAGCGCACAGGGAGGTTTGCTCAAGCTGTCTACATTGCTAGCTGCTAGCAACTAGCTGAACACATATGTGTCACATGCTCACTGTAGGCAATAGAGGCTGACAAGCTTGTAATAGATACCACAGCCTCCAAAAACCACCTTCATCAGTGGTGCAGTGGTGATCTGATATAGGACAACATGCTGTGCAAATGAACTGTAGTTGCCTAATTTTGTGACGAGTGGTGAAGTAGATCGCATGAAAAAAGAAGTGGATGTCTGTATTCTGTTCCCCGGCCCACACCATGTCCTTGGGTCTGAACCCTGTGCTGTTTGTCTCGGGCAGTGTGAAGGCTGTGTATAGCGAGCTGCACCACACCCTCATGTCCATCAGTGAGCAGGATGACCTACGCTGGTGGAAGAACAATCACGGTCCAGGCATGCCCACAGACTGGCCAAGGATTGAGGTACACCAATGGAAAATATCCCCAAACTAAATCACATCTTGTACTAGCATATACCCTAACCAAACCCTCTATTGGCTGCTGTACTGTTGATGACCTGGTGCCAGACCACAGTTAGGGGAAGTGAGATGTTAGTTGAGTGTTTTGTGTTGAGTTATTAGAGAATCTACAAATCCCTTGAAAATGAGTTAGGGTGAGGAGGATTAGGATACGCAGGGAGAACATGACTGTGCTGTACCTTCAGCTAAGGCTGCATAACAACACCATGTCCAGGTCAAGTTGTGTGTGGTGTTTGCAGAGGGGTGACAGTGACTAAGTGCTGCCCGGTGTGTGTATCTACAGGAATGGGTCCCGCCCGTCAAAAGAATGAAGAGGAAAAAGAGAGACAAGAAACTTCAACAGGACCGACCGTAAGTAGGCTGATAGTTGAAACCAAAGTGTGTGTGTGTGTGTGTGTGTGTGCGTGTGCGTGCGTGTGTTTGTGCGTGCGTGTGTGTGTGTAAGCAGAATGCTATTACATGCCCATATTTTCATTTCAGCCCATGTTTTTGGTTCAGTTTGAATGTCTGTCAGTCATCACCTACACGCTGTTCAGACCTGTGTTCTTTCCATAACTCCAATGGAAATGAACTCAGCCCCCTTCGCAGTGTGCACTGACCCTCTGTGTCCCCTCCTCCGTGCTGTGCCAGGGTGATGATCGGAGGAGTGAAAGTCAGAGCGCTGTACGACTACGTGGGAGAAGAGAACGACGAGCTGTCGTTCAGAGCAGGTGACCATGACGTTCTGTAGTCCCATTGCACACAGCTATGAGTCAGCATATGTCCAAAGTCTTAGTGTATGGTCAGCATCTGTGGCATCCTGTAGGCCCTGCGGGGAACAGTAGGGTTAGCCAGAAGAAAAGCAATCACACACTAACAGGCTGCACCAGACCTGGGGGAGACACCATTTCCAAGAGTTCATTATCGTAGAGGATGACTTTTTATCTAAGGGTTGGAAGGTGCTAATACACTAGCACAAGCTAGAACAAAACATTGAATTTGATATAAAAATGCTGTGGTGAAGAGGGTTCTGTGTGCAACACAAGCTAGACTCACAGCTGTTTCTGCCTTCTCAAAGGATCCTGACTGACTTGTGTGTTCCCTCTTGTCCCTGCCCAAGGTGAGGTCTTCCTGAAGGTGGAGGAAGAGGATGACCAGGGGTGGTGCAGAGGAGTGATGGATGAAGAGAGGGAAGGCTTCTACCCAGCCAATTACGTTGAGCTTGTGCAGTGATGATGTCATTGCGCCACAACGAACAATTTTCAAACATAATGTCGAAGTATTTCACGAAGTGTGCACGTCTTGGTTGAAAGATTCACTGTTTCGACCTGAATATTTTAATATTGCTGATTTGAGTAAATAACCTTTAATAACCTTTAATTGCAACATCTCCCAGTGTAGTCTTAGTATTTTGCACCAATGTGCAACGTACAACATCACCAATAGCCTTTCTAAATGTTCTAAGACACAGAAGTAAAATCAAGACAAAACATTTGTTAAATTATTATTAATTATGTGACAATCTAACCAAAAGGGGTTTAACAGTTGTTAGTTAAATGAATTAACTTATGAATGACTTCTACGTGTTGTGCTTTCATGCTTTCGGTGCTATGGGTTATGTGTTTGTGTTAGTAGGCATGTTAAAAGATATCAAGGTTGTCTTTGTCTCTCTCTTCTTTAAACTATTAATTAACGATTAACAAGAGGTAGGCTACGCTTCACCTTACTAAATCACAGGTTTACAGTGATTTGTGTATTGTACATTCAACAAAATGTAGCTTATGTTTACACATAGGATTATAGGACAAGAACCTATTTCAATTGCATTTGAAAAATAAACGTCTGACATTCTGAAAAACTGTAAATTCTTTTATTTTTTCTGTAAAACCATACAATGTGAGGGTGAAAACCAGGCTATTTTTATTAATGAACTACGAAACATAAATGGAACCTATACCAGTCAAAGCATTTTAATGAAGTAGGTTAATTTGAATTTATCAACATGTGATGCACGGAGGAGACAACAAAAAACCTACTAAAACAGATTTAACTAGAAATTGCTCGACCCGCAGACGGATCCGTCTGATGAAAGAAGTCTAAATAACGACAATCAGATATCTGATAATGACATCAGAAAACGAACGGTCAGAAACGAACAGAAGTCGATGAAGCATTGCCTAAAGAATGATATCCCATAATCAAGGTGTTTTAAGCGCACGGCAACTGAGATTATCCGGTAGAGCAGGTTGATGATCCTCAAAAGGAATGACGCGCAAGACAACACTTAACTCAAACAGGAAGTAACTATATGTACTTATTGCCACTATTCTCAAGACTTTGCTCAGGTAGGTAGCCTACAAAGCCTACCGTAGACTTGGAGTTTTCATATAATTATTGTTTAAAAATTTATTTTTAACTAGATGTTTTCTATTGTTTCGTAGATCTGAAGGCTATCTAGAGTGCTTTACTTCTCATTTATTCAACGAAAACTTAAGCGCAGAATATTCAGTTCAAGGTGAACCAGAGAGCAAAATAGCTGAAGAGCGTAAAGTATATTGCGTGCGTGTGTGCAATGTGCGCGTTGTGTGTGTGCGTGTACTTTGGTATTTGATAACGGGGAAATGTATCAGTAGTATCTGCCAAAGTTGTTCATGCCACAAATCGACTGTTTAATGATATTTTGCATAGATTTGAGTGCGTGGCACGTTGCTGCAATTCTATTGTCTCCTGCATTTAAAGGTAAGAGGAGCCACCAATGGAATTTGCTTGTAAATTTATCTATGTTCCACCATCAACAAGTCAGAAAGAAGGTCAAAAACCAAATCCACATGTCTTCAAACGTTCAGGTGAGGTTTCAACTTTTTGCACTTCATAGTATTATTCATGTTCACGTCAATTAAGGCAATCTGTTCCTCTGCCCTCCTCTCAGCTCTCCTGCCTCCTGCCAACAAGATCCGTCCTCGCTCCCCGCCCCCCCCTCCCCCTTCAGCAGCCTCCACAGAGCCCAACCCCTCCCTAGCCCCCCATCCAGCAGCCAGTACAAAGACAGAGAATGTGATAAAAGGCTCAAGCCCCTCCCCCATGTATGAGAACACTGCCTTTCATCTCAGCCGTGGCACACCCCGGCTACAGCAGGCCACGCCTACTCGCAAGACAGGTCGGCTTCTACAGTGCAGGATATGGTCTTCAGTATAGGGAAGATAAAGATCACAACAAATTAGCATGCTAACGCTGAATTACCTACCTCTCTCCCAGATACAACTGTACAACAAATACAAAATAAGATGATTGCAAGCTAACTGTGCCTACTTACTCTTCTAGCACTTCTACCACCAAGCATGAGACCATCACAGACAAACACCCAATCACAACCCACTAGCACTGAGCCAATCTTGATGTTTAATTTCCCTTTGCCTGGGTGCGGGCCAACCAATCACGTCTCAGTGGAAGACCCATGTGATCCAGAATACACCTACATTATGTCAGAGGGTGGGGAAGAGGAGATGAGTTCCCCAACCATGTCTGGTAATATGTTCATTATGCATTCTACTGACACATTCTGAAGATGTTGTTGGACAAATGAATGGACTGTTGCTGGGTAGATTTCTCCACAGTGGTGCTGACCATTGTTCTTGTTTTTAGGTTCCTCTACACCTCCGCCACTCCCACCTAGACCATCGTTCTTAAATTCGATCCCAGATTACATGGTTGTGTTACCTTCCAACACTTCCTCTTCCTCCTCCTCTTCCTCCTCCCCTAGCAAACCACCACTGGCTTCTCAGCGAGACCTAGGTAAAGGTGCATTCCTGTTCTTTCTCTGGCTCTGTGACTGACCCCCTCCGATTGAACGTTTCATGTATTTTTCCTTTCATCTCACGTGATCAGTAGATAAAGGACCACTTCCGGGGAATCCCAATGTGATCCTTGTCAGTTTGGGAAACCTACTCTCAGAAAAAAACGGTTGGGAAATAATTTGTTTTATTGGTCCGAAATATTGTATCTTCACTCAAATATATTATTATTATTATATTTGGCCAGTCTAACTTGCTGGTTTGTGTTGTATGGCTGTGCAATGACAGTGTTCACTATCCAGGGAGAGCCCACCTCCTGCTCCCAGTGTGGATCCGTACTGGAGTCCTGCTATGACAATGTGGTACAGTGACTAACTTGAACAGAAGATGCTCTAAATACCAGAACTGTGAAGGTTGAAGTGACCAGTTACACCACTGATGCCCTCCAAGCCTGTGGAAACCGTCCCTAGATGATGATCTCATGGTCTGTCTTCTCTACAGGTGGAGAGGTGTTATTTCTGTCAGTCAATGGAGCCAGCGTCATCCCCCTCTGCCTCCCTCCCTCCCTTCTCCCCCCTCTCCTCCTCCCTCTCCTCCTCCCACTCCTCGCTCCTGCCTCAGCCTCGCCTTCCCCCAAACTGCTGCGAGGACAGCCTCTTCCTCCTGTTCCCTGACGACAAGACCCTGTCACCTGACGACGCCCTGCTCATCTACTGTATAGACATCTCTGGCTCCATGAGCATGACCTGCCAGGTACTGTCTGTCTCCGGCACCTTCCCTCTCCGTGCAAGTTATCAAAGTTTGGCAGGTTTCACATCTACGTAACATGAACTTTTCTGCCTTCCCCTTCTTGATCTGCCAGGTGTTTGAAGGACACCATATCGTCCACAAATCAAAACTCCAGGTTAGCTGTGTTGGTTTGGAGGAAACCATTATTATGACTCCAGCAGCCCACATGCTGTCAGTTTACAACAGATTGACCCTATTTGTCCTCAGCTCAAACTAATGATGATCTCTCCACACCAGTGTGTTCAGGAAGCAGTGATGCTGTGTGTTCAGAAACTGAGCAGTGTTCGACCTCACACGCGCGTGGGACTCATCACCTTCAACAATCAGGTACTGTTGACGCTAACACAATCCCTTTTCACCTTCATGTTATGTTGACAGATGGAAATGTAAAACCTGATGTATGTGGTACTTCACATACACACACACACACACACACACACACACCCACACACACACACATACGCTCACACATGCACTCACACATGCACTCACAGGCACACACATTTAAGTGAATAAAACCCAGTTTTGAACTTCTGTTGCCAGGTAACGCTGCATGGATATGAGAAGGTCAGCTCACGTTTTCTGAGGGGAGCTGAGCTGATGGACAGTGAGTATCTAAAGGAGGCTGCTTGCAGCTTCCCCAGCCCACCGCCGCTCTCCAGGACCAGGGACGACCTACAGAGAGAGGTCCTGGGGTGAGGAGAAGATGGAATTGCGTTGAAAAACATGATTTTACTGTCCACAGTGGGGTTTAGAGAAGAGCTCTGAGGGAAAATCTGGATCTTTCCCAAAAGAAATCTCCCTGTAGAGCAGAACAAAGGTTCATACTGTATGTTATGATTTAATTTCTGGTTCCCTGGAGATCTTCTCATAAACCTCCTCTCTTTTTTTATGAGCAGATTGGTAGAGAGCGGGGCCACAGCTCTAGGTCCTGCTGCCATGCTGGCCATTGCGATGGCCTCTCGCCATCCAGGTTCAAAGGTCAATCTGCAACTCGTTATCATCTGATATCAGTCAAAAGAGATTATCTACTCTGGATGACAGCGTTGTTGTGTTCCCTCCCAGGTTATAATCTGTACTGACGGGAGAGCCAACACAGGCTTGGGTAATCTGGAGGTGGAAGACAGCGATGCCCGTGCTCTTCTGTCCTCCACCATCTTCTACCAAGACCTGGGGGAGTACGCAGCCTGCCAGGGGTTTGTACAGAAACAAAGAAACTCTGTTTCCCTGTTTGTCCTAGTAAATGAGTCGCTCACCAGGTATAGGTTTATATGTCACATACATGCCAGAGCCTTAAAGCAAGGGCCTACGTTCAAATCCAGCTCAGACGATTTCTGCACAACATGCGCTCTCTCTTTCTCTGTGCACTAAAATACCTGTCCATCTCTATCTCTGTCCAATGAAGTGGAAAGAGGGCAAAATGCATCTCTCAAAGGATCCTGATCCTGAACGATTTGCCTTTGCTAGGGTGACGGTGTCGGTGTTGTCCATGGAGGGTACGGACTGCAGACTGGATGAGCTGGGGAGGATGGCAGACCGCACCGGAGGAGACGTGAGAGAGAACCACTGAGAGAAAAGTGTGAAGACTCCCTGACAGCTAGCCGTGTTTCATTAGGAGGTTTGTCGTTCTACTCCCTAGGTGGTGATCGTGAGCCCGCATCAACTGCACCCTGCGTTTGAGGACATCATTGAGAACAAGGCCGTAGCCACTCACTGCAGTGTTTCTTTGCTGCTCCCAAAGACCCTGTAAGAAGTACATAACGCGTAACCATTTGCAGCAACCATTTTGATCAATAATGAACCACATTGTCAATGGCGGCATGTTCAATCTGAAAACAATGATTTGTCCGTATATAAAGCATTAGTTACAGATAATTGTAGATCTTGTCCGGGGGTTTCCAGGTTGATAGAGGGGTGATACTTTTACTTTTGACATAGCCTGGTGTTACAAATGGTGTGCTCATTCTGCAGACGCGTGAGAGGAGAGAAACAAGCAGGGCACCGGGGTACCAGAGAGGTCGGGAATGTGGTGTCCGACACAGAAATCACCTTTCAGTTTGGTGTCAGGGATCTCCAGCCAAGGGAACAGAAGGGTGAAACGACAGAAATGAACAGAACTTTAATTTCTCAGTTTGAGACCAGACGAGTCTTTTGACGACGACCATTTGAATGACTGTCTTTGATTACTTTACTCTCTATCTGTTGGCCCATTTGCCTGCCTGCCTTCCTGCCTGTCTGTCCAGTGTCGGGTCTGGCCCCTGGCAGCCATGTGTCCATCCAGTTGCAGATCAGTTACAGAACGATGGATGGACAGAGTATGCTCAGAGTTCTGACTGTTGACAGAGAAGTGACTGATGACAGGTAAGAGCACGAACCCAAAACACGTGTTTGTTTTCATACATCTTCACACATGGTGTGTGTGGAAGGAGAAGGTAATCCACAGAATGTGTAGGTCTACCGTCCTTGACAGGCCATTTGCTCTCCTTCCTCTTAGTGTGACAGTCCTCTCTTCCTTATCCTCTGAAATCATCCAGCTCAACACATCGCAGGCTAGCGCCGCTCTGGCTGTGAGGGGCCGCTTCCTGGAGGCCAGGAGAGAGGGGGAGGCGCAGATGAATCTGATAGAGAGATCCCTGTGAGTGAGCAGCCGGGGGGCATCTGACAGACAGCAGCACGACTGCCAGAGTGTGTGAGGAGAACGAGTGCTAATTAGTGAGCAGGACTGAGAGACACAGCCACTAGAGTGTGCTCAAGGGGCCTGTGCGTGCGCATTTGACTATTATATGATGCTTAGTAGTAAATAATGCATGTTCATATGCTCTCTTCAAGTTTGCATACACACCAACATTGAAAGTCTTCAAAATATAGTAGCACATGAACAGTTTATTAAGCTGTTGTTGAATTGTACACTGTTCTGTGATTGCTTTTGCAGAGAGCATAACCAGAGTGTGGAGAACAGTGAGATTTACAAGGCTTGGGTAAAAACCATGGATCCTATAAACAACAGTATACACAACTACACAAGGGTAAGGGTGTGTGTTAAGCCCCATCACAACAGATGCACTGTAGTTACTGTTTGTCCTCATTATCGGCGCTCCTCTTTTCCAGAAACAGTCCGTACTCTCCGACTCACAGGTAATGCTCACCATATACAAACAGATGCTGTACGAATGTTTTCAGTTAACGAACATGTGTGTATGTGGGGGAGGGAGTCATGCTAAATCTAAGATTTCTTTACGAGGGCACTTGAAGGAGACCAGATTTTCTATTTTCATGTACTTGTCTCTATGGATTTAGCATTTTCTACTTTTCCATTAGTACGTGTACTGTCAACTGGTAATATCTTGATCTTCTTCCCTTCGTCAGACCCTAACAGACCAGGGTGCAGAACTTCTTTACAGAATGAAGAACGCCAACCTAGGGACCATGTCATTGCAGAGATAAGCATGAATGGTAGCCACACCGCGGTTCTGTTTGGGTTCTTGGCTTCTAGTCACGGGCAATGAACATGAACATACCAGTGACATGGCACATGTAAACCTAGCTTTAACGATCACATGGAAATATTGCACTGTAATGTAAATACAACTATTCTTGAAACGGTGAGCATTGTGTCATTTGCATGGCAGTTGGAAAGAGGGTGTCTGTCACACCTTCTTCCTTCAAGCTGAATCTGTCATCCTGACCAGAGCACACAAGAAGAACATGACTCAGAAACACATCCAGGATTCACATGGGAGAGGAATACAGACACCCACGTTAGCTGTTCTCCTGCTCCCAACACATTTCATTACATATATATTACGTATATGACGTTGGTGACTCTAAACGAATTGGAGTTATTTGTATTCAACGGTCACATTGAAAAAGCCCTTGTCACAGATCGAGTCAACCAGCCAGAAACCGAAGAAGGAAATACATTTCTAACGGATTATTGATTGTGGTCTGTTAATATGGAGTCCTTAACAGTGGGTCCACTCAGCCATTGCTTCTGTAGGTACATAGAACACAATCAATAGACAGATCATGTAATGTACCTTGTAACCCTCAGGAGTTGTAGAGATAGAGTGCAACTGAGTAGAAACAGAATGAAACTGAGGCAACCATGACTTGGCTGGAAATGGACACCAGAGTGTAAATAAACATGTTTCTCTGGAGCGGCTCGAGCGATGCAGACCACCAACGTCTCTGCAGACGTCTGTCTTTCACCTGAACGGCCCGTCGTCCGTTCTGGGTAGCTTCCATGCCGGAGGTGCTTAGGCAAACCACAGTTCCACAGCGATCTGCAGGATGATGCAGAACAGGTAACGCCCTACCCTGCTCCTGCTCAGGTGGAGGTCGATCACCAGCCTGGTGTCAGCAGAGCCAGCCAGCTCTGCTCTCCCATCCCCCCCTGCTCTGAGAGGCCCTCCTCTGGGCCAGGATGTGGAGGTGGGAAGCCAAGAGCTCCATGACAAGCATTGGGAGGATGAGTAGGAGAAACAGGAAGTTCCAGGCCACCATCCCCAGTCTGTCAACGTGCTGGTTGAAGCAGGCTTAACGCAGAGGCTGTCCTTGGTGGCGTTGCAGCTGAAGTCCAAATCCTGCTTGAACCAGGCGGGCTGGACCACAGAGAGCACCAGCAGGCAGACGTAGGAAGACGCACAGCTAGCAACACTTGTAAGTGGTGGTAACGTTCACCGCCGTCCAGAGGATGGGGATGAGGCCCGTCACTCAGGCTGCCATTGGCTGACGGTTTTTTCCTGGTTTATTACTGATTAGAGAATACTGAACAGGGAGAAAATAGGATCACAATAAGTCACAAAGTATCACTGTGTTCATGTAAAAGTCATCCAAAGATGAACAGGCCTCATGTGTCAGCCATGTCATACTGTTGTTCTGAACATGATGAGAAAGGTTACCTTGATTAACTGTCTCCACAATCTTGATTCCCTGACCAAAATAAGTCTTTAATTGGATACATACAAACGCTTGGTCATCAGAATGAGCAGTGGCCAATCCTCGTGTACTGTACCTGCTGACTCTATCCAACACTTCTCTTTTTGAACAAAGCAGCCTAAAAACGGTTTTCGAGTTCGACATCGTAAACAGACCAAAGTCATGTCATTCGTTTACATCGTGGGGAAGGGGGTGCACTGTTTACTGTATGAAACACAGCTCATCAATGATGACTATGACTGTGCTGTAGCTGTTCAGCTCATTGATCTCTCTGCAAGGCAGTGCACAAGAAGGCCACTATGATACCAGCAATGTCTTTCAGTAAACAGTTTAATACCGTCACAATGTCACTGCACACGCAATATTAGAACCAGAACAGCCTACAAAAAGTAGAAAAATGCCCATGATTAAAATCATCAGTTATATGCTTTTAGATTGAAATGATATAACTGTCACTTATAGATTATTTGTTTATACATTGATAAACACACATTATACCAATGCATTCCTGTGAATAATCGGAACCAGTTTGATCAAATGATGCCTGATATCTTTTGTAAAACATGTACAAATACCATTCCATAAATATGTTTTAATTGTCATGAGTTCAAAACATAACCACTGCAGCAAAATCAGACTCACTCCTTTGTCCTGCAATGCTGGTTTTAGAACATCAACACTGTGTAAATCCAAGGGGGGGGGGGAGGTTGTAATGGTTGGTTTCTTAAACCAATACTTGACATCTTTCTCACATCCCCTCCTCTTTGTCAACATACACAGGCATTGTGTGAAAGGCTGAGACAGGAACTGACACAGGGACAGCCAGGGTAATTGCACTAGGTTCAGCAGAGGTTGGGGACACCTCCATGGGGGGCGGAGGGGACGGGAGGGGTTCTGTGTGTTCAATGTGTTCCTCTGAGAGGGAGGAGTTGGTAGCTTGGTCACGGTGTGTGCGTAAGTGCTTACGAAGATAGGCTGCAAACAGAAAGGCTTTCCCACACTGCAGGCAGCTGTGGGGCTTGTTGGCCGAGTGGATCCTCTGGTGTTTACGAAGCCCAGCTTTATTGAGGAAACCTTTGCCGCAGCTGTCGCAGACGTGGGGGCGGGGCTTAGGGTGCTGTTTCTCGTGTTCCTGGAGATCTGCCAGCTGTCCAAACTCTGCATGGCACGTGGCACACTGGTGCGGGCCCATCGGCAGGGCGGCCATGTTGGAGGCATCGGGGGAGACGGTGTGCAGGCTTTCATGGGCCTGCACTTCCTCCCAGGTTCCAAACGTGATGTCACAGTGGGCACAGGAGAACTGGGGGAGGGTGGTGTGGGAGGGGAAGGTAGGAGCGGCTGCCCCCGGGACCGCCTGCTGCTGCTCGGTCCTCTCCGCCAGGTGAGTCCTCTCGTGCTTCCGCAAGCTGGAGGAGACCACGAACGACTTCACGCACAACTGGCACTTGAACGGCCGCTCCCCGGAGTGCACCCTGCGGTGCTTGTTGAGGCTGGAGCGCTCGGCAAAAGACTTCCCGCACTCGGTGCAGGAAAAGGGCCGCAGCCCCGTGTGCACCAGCATGTGACGGCGCAGGTCCCAGGACGCCACGAAAGCTTTGTCGCAGCTCTGGCATTTGTACGGCCTCTGTCCCGAGTGCACGCGCTCGTGCACGGCCAGATCGGCCGGCTGGCGGAACCTCTTTGAGCATTTGTCACAGGGGTAAGGCTTGAAACCCGAATGCGCCCTCTGGTGCCGACGGAAACTGGAGGGGTCGGAGAACATCTTTCCGCACTGCGGGCACAGGAAGGGCTTCTCTCCTGAGTGGGTGCGCAGGTGAGACTGGTAGGAGGAGAGCTGGGTGAAGCCCTTGCCGCACTGTTCGCACTGATAGGGTTTGCTCTGGGAGTGGATGCGCAGGTGGCAGGCCAGGGAGGAGGAGCGTGAGAAGGCCTTGCCGCAGTCTGAACACAGGTAAGGCTTCTCTCCGGTGTGGGAGCGCTCGTGGTTTTTTAGGTCCTTCAGCTCAGTGTAGGTTTTACCACACTCATCGCAGGCGTAAGGCCTGTGTCCCTGGTGGTTGCGCCTGTGTTTCCGATAAACGGACGGGTCTGCGAAGCTCTTCCCGCACTCCGCACAGAAGTAGGGCTTCTCCCCTGTGTGGGAGCGCAGATGGACCTTCAGCTTGGAGAGAGTGGGGTAGCTCTTGGAGCAGTTGGGGCAGGAGAACGGCCTCTCTCCGCTGTGCTGCGTCATGTGGATCCGCAGGCATATGGCCTGCATGAAGGCCTTGCCGCACTCTGTGCAGACAAACGGCTTCTCGCCCGTGTGGGAGCGGGTGTGGTTGCGCAGCTCCGTCTGGGTCTTGTAGGCCTTGTGACACTGTGGGCACTGGAACGGGCGCTGGGCAGAGTGGGAACGTTGGTGTTTGGAGAGCTGAGCTCTGCTGGGGAAGACTTTGTTACACTGGGAGCATGTGTGCTCCTGCGGCCGTTCCTTCCCGTGTGAAGACAGCTTGTGGCTTCTTAGGGCAGCAGGGCTGCTGAAAGCCTGCTGACAGGCAGAACATCTGAACAAAGGTTTGGCTTTCGGAGGTCTACCTTTGCCTCTCTTTCTCACAGGTGGCTCTTTCACCACCTCCTCTTCCTTGCTTTCCTTGTTCGGTGGGGTGAACTGTTCTGATAGTGGTGGACTAGCAGGCTGTGGAGACGCCATATTGGGGGGGGGGGGGGCAGGTGTAGAAAAAAAAGATTGCTTGGGGAAAGCTGTAGAAACGAAAAGTGGAGAAAAACTCATTATTTTGCTACATCACAGTCTTTATTTTCAACATCAAAAGAACATCGAATGCTTAATACATAATACTTCTGATAAGATTACTGTGGACAGCCGAGCGTTACAGAGAGCGTATGATGACTGACTTGGATCAGAAGTCACTTCTATTACCTATGCATAGAACAAAGTGGGTGGGGGCAAATCTCAAAATGGCTGGCATTAGGACCTCAGGGACAATACGCGAGTAAGCTAAACGATTGTTGTCAAAGGAAGTTGCATGTACCCAGCTAGCAAGCTAGCGGGAACGTGATAAATACATTGTAGATCAATCAGAAAATGCGTATTGATGGACAACGTAGTATAAATCAAGTATTTTAAAATTCTCACTCGTCAAAGGTATGTTTTTTTTCCAACCGCAACGCAAATCACTAGTACAGTGATCATTTTCATATTTCTAGCTAGCGACTCAAAATGGCTGGCTTTAGGACCGGCTGATCAAGCTGTTCGCCCACTGCACTGGTGTCATCGCATGGGATGGATCATCATCTGGTAGCCGCTAGATCAAGTTTGAAGTCTTGCATTTAAAAAAAAACTCACCTGATTTCTGTTCTTGTGGTTGAATAATGCTAGACTGTATGGATAGATTGAAAGCCTCTCAAATTGCGTTTACAGTGAACTACCACGATTGGTGATTGCAACTGATGATGGGCGGCTTTAGGACCATGACGAAATCGTTGTTGTCGAGTGAGTGTAGCACTTGCGCGGGTTGGAAAACGTTAAGAAATAATAGTTAATAGTAATACTGTCTAGTTCTGAAGACATGAACTGAAATCAATTTCTTATTATAAATGCTAGTACAATGTTGGGCAGTCGTGTTAGCAGTTCGAGAGCTGTGAGTTGAAAGTAGGGTTAGGAATGGGTTACAGAAATGGAAGATAACTTATTCTGACTTTGAAATGTTTGCGAATCATTTCATTTAATTCTAGCTAATAACAAAACGCTCCGCAAGGGAATGACATAATCTGGATACACATCACGATACTTGTGCTTGATGTGTATGTCACTTTCTTCATACAATACAATTAAAAACAGGGAAAAGCGATTTTTATTCATTTGACATAGCAAGGGGAGATATTTGAGGGGTACACATTTCCTGTTTCCTAGCAACAAGAGCAGGAAGTATGTGGAATGGGATGGGGGAAAAAAGACAATTGAAAAGATTTGTCCTTTACCCATAGTTGGGTCTGAAATCAACTGGAAAAGGGGCCAAAATATGCATCGTGGGTCGAAATCCAAACCATCCTAAACTAATCAAGGTATTTGGTGGGGTGCTTGCATTATGGATGACAACTTCTTGTGTGTTCACTGAAGCTAACGAGCGTTAGCTGGCTAGCTAGCTAGCTTTTTGGTGCAATGTTTGTTTAGCTAAGCATGCTGATGCTAACTGGCTTCTTCTGTGTTTTCCAACCAAGTACCACTAACTTGCTGAAGTTTGCATGCTTGCGTGGAAACCCATGCAACTTTTTTCTCAAATATGACTACGATTGTCGTGTTGAATATGAATAATGTGAACAGAACCGTCTTTTGTATTTAACGCCATTCCAACAAGGCGTTGGTCTCGGTTTGTTGACATAGCTAGCTAGCTAGCTAGCTGTCTGCGAATGAACGGTAAGTCGCTGTCTGTCGTGCAGCGTATTCGTTTTTGCTATATTAAGTTAGTGGTATTTTTTACATTGTTCAGGATCCCAATATTCGCATTGATGAGATGACTGTTTTTCAACAGCATTGATTTCTGACTTGGACATGCGGGTGAATAGCTATAATGCAAACCAGACATGAAATGCGTTGTCAAGCCTTGTCAGTTTGAATGTGAGGTGTCGTAAAAAAAATTGTGAAAATGCACCGTTGAATATGAATATAAAAATGTATATTATTAGTACCTATGGAATCCCAGTAAATGTTGCAGTATAGGGCTTATGTGTGAAGGTTATTTATCTAGATTTGATACTTGGAAGCCCCAGCTGGAACTCAAATCTGATTTGTGCTTATTTTTGGTCGAATTTGTTCTCCAATTCAATTTGTTTCCCTTTTTTCCCCACAGATTTCCTTGTGTGGCAACAAGTAGTCGCAGTTCAATGGGGAGGTGTTGACTCGTCCTTTTCCTTTCTTTTGTTGCTACCCTGGTCGGACCTTGCCGATGAATAGGTTCCTTTGACAGAAAGAGAGAAGCAGGAAATCTGATGCATTTTTCCTTCGGCTATTTATACAAACTGTATCTAGCTCTGAAAGGTGCAGCACTATCCTGGAATGGCTATGCAAGAGCCAGGCAGGACCAAAGGATTTCCCTGTAAGCACTGTGGCGTAGTGCGCTCTAGTATGCCAAGCCTACTGGAACATATGGAAAGTCACTCCCAGCAAGACGAGGATCGCAGGTTCAAGTGTGAACAGTGTGGGCGGGGCTACAGGCATGCCGGTAGCTTGGCTAACCACAAAAAGACCCATGAGGTGGGTTCTTTCCAATGCCACATATGTCAAAGAAGCTTATCCAATGCTTTGGCCCTCAAGAGCCATATTAGAATCCACACGTCACAGAAAAAGTACTCGTGCATGGACTGTGGCAAGGCTTTTCGTCTGGCTACACAGTTGGCCACTCACGAAAAGGTCCATCTCTCTAGACAAGCAAGGGGGAGGCTGAACGAAGCCGCAGCTGTAGACTATGCTCTCGACGAGCAAGAGCGGGATTATGAGAACATCAATGCGTTTGAACTTGAAGAGCAGGCCACGTGTGCATATGGAGGCGTGCAAGAATCAGGGTTGAATGTGAAATCGGAAGATTTCCCCGGTGAAGAGGAGGGCGGCGGCGGAGGTGATCGACCGTTCAGATGTGATCAGTGTGACAAGACGTACAGACACCACGGAAGTCTGATCAATCACAAGAAGTCTCACACTGTAGGAATGTTTGAGTGTTCCGTCTGCTTCAAGCAGCTAAACAACCTGGCCGCACTCCACAGCCACCAGAGAATTCACAACAAGACCAAGAGTGGTCCCGAGTCCAGTTCTGGAGAGGGCACGTATGCTGGTACAACACCGGATCAGTTTTCCCCTCCGGTCAGCGATGCCCCAGTGCATTTCTGTCACCTGTGTCAGGTGTTGTTTCCCAACGATGAGGAGTTCCAGGAACACATCCAAATGCATAATTCTTCATCCATGTCGTTTGGACTGCACGGAGGTTTGCCAGAAGACCACAACATCTCCTATGACCGCAGTGTTACACAGTCTCCGGACTCAAACTTCTATTCACCCTCCCTACATGATGCACCCTCCATGCCCTCGTCAATGAGCAACCATGTAGATTTCAGTCAGTCGCATGACCAGATTAGCAATGGGCATCTGTACTCTGACCACTCCAGTAATGAAACCCCATTTACCATCAATACTCAGGGAGAGTCCTCAGTCATGAAATCGGAGATCCACAACTCAGCCCTGGTGCTTGCTGATTCTGCTGACGACCCGACTCTGATTGAAGAGTCTTTAGCCAGTGATTCGGACGAGCGGCGCTTTAAGTGCCAGATTTGTGGGAAAAGCTACCGGCACGCAGGGAGCCTCATTAACCACAAGCGCTCCCATCAGACAGGCATTTACCAGTGCTCGATCTGCCGCAAGAGTTACCCCCACCTGGCTGCTCTCCGCAGCCACCTGCGCATCCACAAGGCCCACACATCCTCCTTTAACCTCAGCTCGGAGGGAGACTGGCTCTCTCCTGAGCCTCTGACACTCGACAACCAGCAGAGCTGCTATCCCTCCCAGGAGGACGGGGAAGCCGGCAGCGCCATCGCCCTCGCTCAGGAGAACGCCGACGAGCACGGAAACGGCGCGGCGTACCACGAGCAGTTCGACCCTGGCTTTCCCCAGGACAGGACTGTGCACCTACCTCACGACGGGCACCTGATGAACAGGCACATGTGCGCCGACTGCGGCGAGACGTTTGCCGACATCGCAGGGATCAAGTCGCACGTGTGCCCTCTTCTCCAGCAGCAGCATCAGCAGCCCGTTTCCGACGGCTACAACGGTCATATGGACTTCCAGGTCTCTAACGGCCAGTGTGCCATGGGAAACCCAGGGGATCACATGGGATTTCAAGGACTCAACGGCGCTCACGACCAAAGGTACTTTGGTGAGCCGAGCTATCACGAAGACATGAACGGTGAGCAGATAAACGGTGGCGGCTTAGAAGGCGACGTTGACGACGAAGAGGACGATGATGATGGAGAACTCTACCAGTGCTCGGTGTGCGGGAACCGCTACACCAGCATGCGAGCGCTAAGGAGCCATCTCCGTGGTCACACTCAGTCCCACGCTACCCCCACCAGCTCCGGCCCGTCATCCATGTCTTCCCTGGAGGAGGAGAAGGAGGAGGACCCAAGAGAGAGACAGCAGGTGGATGGAGGGCTGATCATCTGCAGCACCTGTGGGGAGAGTTTTACCAAGAAGCAAGACCTTCTCGCCCACCAGCAGCTGCACGACCGAGCGCAGGTCGACGTGAAACCTGGGGATTTGGAGATGGACCAGTCAGCCAAGCCTAAAGAGGAGGGTCAGAGCATCATCTGCGGACACTGTGGCATGTTCTGCACTAGCTACGACCATCTTCAGACCCACCACTGCTCGGCCAAGACAAAAACCGAGTCGACCGCCACAAACGAGGAAAAGACGGACGCGGCTGACCCTGCGGACCAACACACGAAGGACGGTGCAGACAGCGGTGATCGGCAGTACAAATGTGATCAGTGCGGCCGGTCGTACCGGCACGCCGGCTCACTGCTCAACCATAAGAAGTCGCACAAGACAGGCGTGTTCCGCTGCTTTGTGTGTCAGAAGCGCTTTTATAATCTGCTAGCCCTCAAAAACCACCAGCGAACCCACTTTGATGTTAAAAGGTAATGAGCGTCACATTTGATTTCATCTCAGCCCATTTAGTCTAGCCAATAAAATGCCTGCGCATAGTATCTGCATCGTTTAACAATATCTTAATGGCTCGTACAAGTTATGTAAACTATGCAGGATTATGTAATACTGCACCTTTTTCTGTGTGTGTATATATTTATAAGTGTAAAAGTATGTTAGTAGCTATGGGTTCATATCCTATGCAATGCTTCAGACCATACAGACATGGACAATATTGTCTATACAGTTGGATTTGTTGATGTTGAGGGTGTTTTGACATCACTCACTCATTCATTCTGTCGGATGTTCTGTGCTTTGTAAACACTGGGTTTTAACAGCATTCTGTGTCTCCTCTTCCAGACACACTTGCCATGAGTGTGGGAAAGCCTTCAAAATCCAGAAGCAACTGCTGAACCACCTGAGAATCCACAAGGAGAACCAGGCCAAAATCCAAGAACTGAACAACCAGATCCAGGCCCTCATGCAGATGAATGGGACAGGGTCCGAGGGAGGAGTGCACTCCTTAAATCAAGCCTCAACCTCACGCAAACGACGCAGACCGACTCCCGCGGCCAGGAAGGCCGCCGCGAGGCCTGGCGATCAGGCTGGGCCCAAAGCTGGGGTCAAGTCAGAGAACAGCGGCGACCCCCGCCCCTATTCTTGTGACCAGTGCGGTCGGACGTACCGCCATGCCGGAAGTCTGGTCAATCACAAGAACTCTCACAAGACCGGTGAATATTACTGCTCAATCTGCAACAACACCTACTCCAATCAGCTGGCGATGAAGAACCACTTGCGGATTCACTCTGCGTTAAAGAAGCACTGCTGCCAAGACTGTGGGAAAGGTTTCAGGGTGAAGAGACAGCTGACTAACCACACCTGCCCTCACCTCAGAAAGGATACGGCAGGAGGGATGAGGGGCAGGGCTCGCAGGAGGACAAAAGACTTCAAGTGCAAGGAATGTGGGCTGGCCTTCATCACTGCCGACCAGCTGTCCATCCACACCTGCGGCGGCAGCGCCGGCCAAGCGGATACGGCCATGAAAAAGGAGGAGCGTCCTTTCACGTGCAACATATGTAACCGTAGCTACCGCCATGCGGGCAGCCTCCTGAATCACAAGAACACTCACAAGACGGGTCACTTTAGCTGCGCCGTCTGCTCCAAGCCCTTCACTAACCCCATGGCACTGCGCAACCACACGCGCATCCACACGCAGAAGAAGAAGTACGTCTGTCTCACCTGCGGGAAGGCCTTCCGATTGGCCAGTATCCTCCACAACCACCAGAAGGTCCACAATCGCGTGGCCAGCCACTTCAGCTGCCCTGCTTGTGGGAAGAGCTTCCAGGGAAAGTCTGGGCTGAAGAGGCACCGGTGCCAGAGAGGTCGAGGCAGCGCAGCAAGACCGGGTGTCCATCATGCTGAGGGTGGAGACAAGTGCTTCATGTGAGTTACTGTCCCATAATCGACTAACTGTGTAAGTCTCTAAGTCCACTTTGTTTGTGGATAATGTCTATTTAAAGCGGATTGGATTTGTTTTTTTTTAGTATATTGTAATTCATATTTTAAGTTAATACTGCCATTATTATTTCATGTATTGTTTACACTGTACAACATAGAGGCAAACGTTTGGTAGCTTGTTAAAATGCTGTGGAATCTGCCATCTGTGTTTTTCTGGTGAAGACCTAAATGAGATTGTCTGCAGGTGTGACCTTTGTGGACGTTCCTACCGTCATGCTGGCTCCCTCCTCAACCACAAAAAGACCCACTCTGAAAACCTCCACCACTGCACCATGTGCCTGCAGACGTTCCCTGATCCCCTCACGCTCCAGATCCACTCCCAGATGAAGCGCCACTGCTGCCCAGAGTGTGGGAAGACCTTCTGTCTGATAGCTCACCTGCAGAGCCACATGGAGACGCACAACAAGGAGAGGACCCTGGTGTGCAGCCCCTGTCAGCAGAGCTTCCCCAGCACAGCCAGCTACCAGCAGCACCAGGAGCTGCAGCATCGAGCCCCCGCCCCGTACCAGCAACGCGGTGAGGGGGCTGGGGTGCACCTGCAGGAGGACTTGGGCTGGGGCTCAGGGATGGAGCAGGACATGGGCCTCCAGAGTATCCCCAAGCTGGTGCCGGCGTTTGCCCACATGCACGGGGGCCTGTCCGGAGAGGAGGAGGAGGCGGCGGCGGAAGGCCACGCGGACCCCCACGGGTCCGAGGAGAAGAGCCACGTCTGCGAGCATTGCGGCCGCACGTACCGCCACGCCGGGTCGCTGCTCAACCACAAGAACAGCCACAAGACGGGCTCGTTCTTCTGCTCCGTCTGCCAGAAGGAGTTCACCAACCTGATGGCTCTCAAGAACCACCGGCGCATCCACACGGAGCCCAAGCGCTACCAGTGCCTGGAGTGTGGCAAGGCGTTCCGCGTGTCCACCCAGCTCATCTGCCACCGGCGCATCCACACGAAAGAGAAGCCCTTCTCCTGCCTGCTGTGCGACAAGCGCTTCTCCAGCAAGTCCAACCTCCGGCACCACCAGAAGATGCATCAGAGCGCTCAGTCCTACGAGTCGTCCTTCAGCATGGACGCCAACACCTTCATGGATCTGGACATGGGCTCTTTCCTCTGAAGCAGGGTCATCACCCTGGCTACACAGAGCAGTTCTATGGTCCAGTCTCACCCCACTCATCAATAATTGTAAAGTAAGATATTTTTCCAGAGTTTCCACTGAAAGCATTTCAAGTCTTAGTATGGATGCCCTCAAAGATGCTTAGTGTGCTTTTCATATAATGATCATCATTCATGATGGCGGTGAAGATGCCAGTCTAGTCGAGGGACTTACGATCTTACCTCAGAAATAGATTAAGACACTAAAGTCCAGGACAGGTGAGTATGCCTGATTGTAACATCACAAGTTTTGATTGTTTTCCATGAAGTGCACAGAATGGAAACGCAACCCGGAACTTTGAAACAGTTTAAGCGCGGGAACTGGACTGTGACTTCATTCCTCTCTTAAAAGACCCCCCCCCCCCCCTCTTTCCCCCTTCTCTCTCTCTCTCCCCCTCCCTGTCTCCCCACTGTCTCTCCCCCTCCCTCTCTCTCCCCCAGTCAACCAAAGCAGATACAACAGATAACTACTTTATCCAGGTCTCACTCAACACACTAGTCTACACATGGATGGTTTGTCTTTTTTATGAGCAAGTGCTGTTCCAAGAACAGTCATTTCCTCTCTTGATATGTATTGCTGTGTTCAGTGCCTCTGTACGTTTCTTGCTCTGCTGTGCCCATAAAGTATCCAGGCCCGTATATTCCTCCTGGGCCCCTGTGTGTTGTCCTAGTCCTGAATGGACTGGTCACTATGCCCCATGTGCTGTGGTGTAGACTAGGACAACTGGTAGTGCGACAACGCAGATGCTGGACCACTGGACCGGTCCAGATCATGATAGAAAATGGTATTTACCGTAATCATATAATCACTTACTAGGTTTTTATTGATGATTATAATATTTTGAGTTCACCTGAATGGCATTGTATGCTAAATGGACATATTTAATAATTTATTCCTGTTCTATTCATTTCTTTTTTTTTTTTTGAATTTTCTGTGTATACTTTACTATACTAGAACACAAAGGTTTTTATGAATGTTAAACTTGTAAATGGAAAATGCTTCATATGTAGCTTTTAAGGAGATTCATAAATGTATCTTACAATTTCATATATACTCAATAGGTTCAACCCTGCAGGTAGACATACCTCGATCAGGGACGATGCTCTCCTAGCACTCAGGTTGCCCACCTTCAAAAGGATAATACCTGACGTGGATCCAGTGGGAGAGAAGTGGCCACAGTGTGTCTGACCTGGGCATGATATTGTTCACAGGTGCCATTTCACATCATTGTCTGGCACAAGTGAGAGTTGTAGCCTTGGTCGTCTCTCTTCCCCCAGTTGTGATGCTCGAACGGCCCTGGCTGTCTGACCCCTTCATGCTGTGGGTTCTGTCTCCTTGTGCTCTCCTTTTGAAATGTCGAACAAATGTCAAAGTGCCAGTGCCTAAATTTGTCAGTCAAGAGTGTAGCAGTTATCCAGTGTGAAATTACTCTCTAAATCAGCAGAAACTGTAGAACACGAAAATGTGTATTTGACTTTTTCTTATTTTACTTCTGTTGAAGATCGAGCTTTAATTTGATTTACTCTTTCGAATATGGTCATCATTCTGTGAGTTTGTTACTAGACGACGATGATGATTCGGTATATTTTTACGTTGAGATTAAATAGTAATAACTTGCCGTGTGCAATGAAGTGACAGTGAGGGAAGAATATAATTCTGTCGAGTCAAATTCATTTGGCTTCTGCGCAATGTTGCATCTTTTGACTTCCTCAAGACAAATCCCAGTTTCGTTTTTTTTTGTTCTTTTATTTTGTTGAATATGTTCACCAGGGGATGTGTTCATCTTGTTTATGTTTATTATTGCCTTATCCTATGTCAAATCCAGCTGTGGGTGGTAAGATGTATAAAATACCTCATGGAGAGCCTTGCCAATCCAGCGACCAATATTTAAACCTTTCACCGGTTTACCATCGAGCGTTTCGCTCCGACGGACGTTCCGCTCATCGTGCCGTCGTCATCGCAATCCTTAAAAGTGATTCATGGAACGAGCATTAGCGACGAGCCTTTTCAAAAACCCTGAACTTCCGTGTCGATTCTTCAAGGACTGTTTCATACGCCTTCTTGACAACACTGATTTTGAAAAGACATCGTTTCCCCTCTTCTGCCCCGTGGCCTCAGATCTTCGTTGCACAGGTGCAGCAGGTTCGCCAAGCCCAAGTCTCACCTCTCTACCAATTGAAAAAAAAAGCAATATGTTGATAGGACTGTTTACTGCCCATTATTTCAGGTACAGTGTTGTCTACTTACATAATGTATGTACTGTACATCTTATGTTTTGTAAGATTGTAATCTAGTTGTCTTCATGTATTCAAACGTGTATACGGGGTACACTAATATAGTAGTATATATTAATGGTATACACAGCTCGAGTGAACCTAACGGCTAAGGACCTTTTACTTAAGATATCATTCAGAATAACTTGCCAACACCTGAGCATTCTTTTCAATTCCATCATTTAGAATTTCTTATGACAATGTATTTTCATACGCCATTGTTACAAAAGTCCAGAGTGTTAGTCTGGTAATCTCAGTTAGAATTGTTCACTGTTTGCTAAAGCATTCATGTTCTATCCCACCTGGCACTTACTATTCTTTACACTCCTCTTAGCCGTGATCAGAACCCGGAAACATTGCTGAGAGTTCTGTAAATAGTGGATTTGAACTTCAGTTGGATTTTCTGTACATTTGAGAGCAAGAATATCTTCCACGTTAGGAAACAACTGCTAGTTTAGCTATTGTGTAATAAAAAACGTATACCACACGTCATTTTATTGCATTTTCAAAAATGTACCAAACTCATGTTTGCTCAATATTTAATTCATATTTATATGAACCTGTGTATATATATTTTGTCACTTTGAAACGTAGATTTTTACTTCTTTGTTAGTATCATGAACTTAAGTAATTAGAATATAAACACATTTGAAAAATTAGTTGTTGAAATTAAATTACGGAAAAATAGGGTGTGTCGCGTCATTTCTTGGTGGTAAGATTCAGGGTAGCCAGTGTTTGGTACAACGGCTCCACCGTGCCCTCTGATTGACTGAGTGCACCTTCCACACTAAAGCTTTGCTCAGTTGTTTTATAGATCATCTTGAGCATGTGGTTTGTTAATAGGCATAACCTTAGATGTCACAATGAATCCCAACACAACGTCTGTTTCATGCAACTTCAATACAATACACCATGCTACTTTTGGGGTAATTTGTTTATTCTGAAAAATATGCCAACTATAAACAGTTCACTTGAAAGATTGACCTCAGGCAAGAAGAATATACTACTCTAACGTTGTTATTGCCCAGTACATGTGTCAACTGGTACTTGAAGTTTGTTCATTTTCACAGGGATTGAAATAGATTCATGTACAGCGTATGCTATACATCATTTTTTACGTGTATTGTTAAAAACCAATTTCCATTGTGACATTGATCTGAATATTATAAAAGATATGAAAATAAATAAAAATCTATTTACTTTATACTATGTATATATATATAAAAACATCTTTAAAAGTGGTAGCTTGTTACTGCTTAGAACTAACTTGTCTTACACAGCAAAGTACTCTAGGTATGATATGTTTTAAATGGATATTGTCAATATGAAATATCTCAATATTCAGATTTTAAAATACTTTATCACACAAACATATCCTAAATCAACAAGTGAACGTGTCTTTGTTCAGAAAGAAAGTTCGGATACTAGTTTGTGTACATTTACCCTTACAGTATTCACTATAAGTACACATTCAAACAGAGAGGGATAATGTTAGAATTCTAGTGTTACAAACATCCTGTCACACAAGCACCATTGTCAAAACAGTAAGAATGTCCTGCTGGTGTCAATTTAGAGACTGGGTTTAAATGCTCTCAAGAGAATGATTCAGGTCCCATGAACACGACGCCACCTGAATCCCATTACACAATCCTTCAGGAGCCCCTATGTTATGCTACCTAGTTCTGCATAGTATATGTACAGTGCTACAGCACATTGCCATCTGCATAAAACAATCCTTACATTACAATATTCAATAGACTTATTGTGGAGTTAGAGATTCAAAGACTACAGAACAGTGCATGAGTGTGTCTCACTCTCTTCCAAAACAACAGCGAACAAATATAATTTTAAATCAATGCGTTCACACCGGAATGGAAGCGCTGGAAGTATAGAATCATTCTAAAAGTACATTCAGGTGGCCTTGATGTGCTCAACTTGCATTGTAATCAGAGAGATTGTATGACTTTAGAGGGTTAATGAGAGTTAATGACCAGCAAATGTCAACGCGTTAGCCTTGACCATACCATAAGTGAAGTTAGTCATGGTCATGGATTCACTTATACATCCTGCTGGTAGTGACACGTGTGATCAAAAAGATCCAATATGTGTCTTCACTACATATAAAACTGCCCAAAAAACCAATGCCCTTACTGCGGGAAAACTAGAGCAGAGAGGTGGGTGAGTGCCGCTGTGTGCCGCACAGTGAATCACATTGTTGTTACTCAGTGCTCTGCCCTGTTCGTTCTGAGCAGGACAGGATATCGACAGCAACAGTCACAACAGAACTGTGACCCAAACCCATCTTGACTACTCCTATAATAAATTAGAATGATCAGCTCTACTCGAAAACAACACTGCGTCCAGGTTACAGTCCTTTACATGAAGGAGGGGGTATCTTAGAAAGGACTTATGGGCCTGTGGTTTCCTCAATGGGTTCTGAAAAACAGGAAGGGAATTACATGAGTGAAACATTAGATGTTACATTTCATAGCAGATTTTTCTATGATTTGAAGTTGACATACAAAAAGCGCATCGTTCTGACAATATTTCAGTGCTAACATCCACGGAACGATCAGTATATTTAGCCATACACAATGTAACAATAATCCCAACTGCAATATAAATCATGTCACAGGACAAAAGCAGCCGCACGAAAATCCATCCATCAATTTTCTTCTGCTTATCCGGGGCCGGGTCGTGGGGGCAGCAGTCTGAGCAGGGAGGCCCAGACTTCCTTCTCCACACACACACCTCCTCCAGCTCCTCCAGGGGGATCTTGAGGCGTTCCCAGGCCAGCCGAGAGACATAATCCCTCCAGCGTGTCCTGGGTCTCACTGGGGCCGCCTCCTGGTGGGACATGCCTAGAACACCTCCCGAGGGAGGCGTCCAGGAGGCATCCGAAACAGATGCCCGAGCCACCTCAGCTGGCTCCTCTCAACGTGGAGGAGCAGCGGCTCTACTCCGAGCTCCTCCCGTGTGACCGAACTTCTCACACCTGCAGGCCCACCGCCCATAGGAAGGACCGTAGAGGGCCGGTGCAGTGTGTTTTGCGCGGCAGTCAGGGGCAGGTGCCTGGATGACCGAGGTTATACACACAGTCTTTAGCGCTGGGGACATGGAATGTCACCTCGCTGGCGGGGAAGGAGCCCGAGCTTGTGTGGGAGATATAGCATTACCAGCTAGACATAGTCAACCTTGCCTCCACGCACAGCTTGGGTTCCGGATCCATTATCCTCGAGAGAGGCTGGACTCAAGGCTGGAAAATCCAACATTGTCAAATATATTCTACTGCTAATGGTTCACTTCCCTTTTCCCATTCAGAGTGGACAACAACATTAGTTTCATTACAAGGACGCAACAGTTTAATATCAGAGCTAGTTTCAGGGTCTCACCACGAAGAGGCCGCGATTTCCTCCGATGCACCATGATACCGATGATGAGCCCAGCACTGATCAGTACAACAGCCAGCACAGAGAAACTAGTGATGGCAGCCAGCCGCCAGCCATCCGGGCTCTCATCTGGGAACACACCTGACAACAGAGAACATCCTGCTATTAAACCATCACATTTCAAAATATGTACTATTATACAACGCTGTGGACAGTTTTAAACTGTGAGATTGTTGTTGAGGGCACATAGGGGGCCAATGATGCAGACACATTTGAACTTGTTTTGACCCTCAGCCTTTTCACACTTACAGGTGTTACATGAAGGAGTTTTGGGATACAGCTTGCATGATGAGCAAGACACACATCCATCAATGTCTGAGCTCCAGAACTCGTTACCTCTGCATTGGCCTGTGAAAACATGAAGACAATTAGTATACATCTTTAAAAAACGATTATTATTTGGAATTCAGTCATGTGCATTCCTATTTCCAATGAAACCTCCAGTTAAATATGTCAGTTTGAAACAGGAAGTTGCCTGTTTAAACCCCAAAAACCTCCCATTTCTTAAGAAAGGATGCCTAGGTGACATGAAATGGGATGTCTTTACGGCGTGATTAAGAAGTCAGATGACAGTCGTGCGTATGAAATGAGGTAGTTGTGAGAAGTCCTGTGGGTTTCCTCTTCTTACTAAATGATCTGGGGAATTTCTGTGGTTGGTAGTGTGTGAAGAGCCTGCTGATGCACAGGCATGCAAATCACAACTGACAGTCCTGAACTCTCAGACAAGGGTGATCTACAGGTTCACAGGATGTGATTCAAAGAAGACCGCGTCTGCACATTGTTGTGCAAGTAACTTCCAGAGAAACAGCGTACAGGATTGTCAAACGTATGAATAAACATCACCAGCTCAATGGAGAACAGTGCTGGCGCCCAAACATGGAGGTCTTCCTCTCTAAACACAGTCTAAACACAGGACACAGTCTCCTTCAACTGGAACCACAGACAGAAGAGCCAGCACAGTCCAATCTCCACTGTGGTGAGATTTGGTCTATGGGTCCAACACCATGATTCTCATCTATGAGAATGTGACTGTATAAATATATATAATGGAAAGAACCACAGCTTTCTTCTCTAATTGTACTTGAACTCCCTCGTGATAATACCTGTAGTGCATTTTAGTGCTTACAGCACATCCAACTGTGATGAACAATGCCATAACGCCACTGCTGAACGTGACTCTCGACACAAGGCAGAAGTTGAGGCGTGAGTGTGCAGGAAGCAGGTCAGCTATGGTGCGTTTACGTCTGTCAGCATGGCTTGTCAAAAAACCAATACGTAACGACACTTGTCTTGAAAACCTATTTCATCCACTGTTCTGGATTGAATTATGCATTTCATGCACACACGTGTGTTTGTGATTAGTGATTCACGGTGGGCTTGTACTGAGCGAGTTAGAGTTACAGTCAACGTTTTCTGACCCTTAGAAAATCAGTGCCATTGTCGAGCCGAAACCCCCACAAACTATCAATCTTGCTTTCTGACTGGCTTGACGTGTAGGGTACATTGTCCAGGCTACCTTGTCCAGGTCAGTATAGCTGGCTCGGTCTATACATGGTGCACATATCAGAAGTGTCTTAACGATCTTCATAGTTTTTGTAATTATTACATATAAGTACACAAGTTACCAAATACTCTGCATATCAGCTGTTGTGAGATAGCTAGAATGTTAATACAGATGTCTCCATTTCTAAGGGTCTAATTCTTAGAGAAAGAAGGAAGGGACTCGTAACTTCTTGTTCCTTGAATATTACTGGAAGATACAAAAGCAAAAATATAGTACAGATTTGATGTGCATATTTCTTTTTAACGGATTGGAACAAACGTATGTGGTGTTTGTCCATTGAGATTGCTCTGCGCTGTTCACCCAAGGGCTTAGACGAGGTGAAATAAGGCTTTAGGAATGCGGAACCGGTGAGACGTGCAGCTGGTGAAGGAAGCCACCCCGTCAGCGGCAGCCCTATTATCTGACTCCTTTGGAGTGGCCATGCGATTACGATGTTTAATGGAACACGAATTCCCATGCACTTAAACGTAAAAGAATACGGGAAATATTTGATATCTTATTGAGAAAGTCCAATCTACAACCATTACGGATCGTTTTCAAAGTCTACACAGAACACGTAAACATTTTTCACAACCAATTTAAAGTTTCGAGATAGTGCAAAAAAGTCAGAATTGTTATCACTTACTTTGTCCATTTACACCATATAGATTAGATCCAACTGTTATTATAAGTCCACAAAGCGCACGGAGAATATTCGAATCCATTGTACTCGTCAGCTATACACGCAATTCCCGAAAGTTCATCTGATCAACAATCCGTGCGGGTTTTCACCATGGAAAAGCTAGCATCAGAATGAGTCACTCGGAGTAGTCTGCGCCTTGTTTTAATAGTGCACACACCCACGCTAACAGTTCAACTCCTATGAGTCATTTCCTATGTGTACTGTACTCGGCTGTGTGCGAAGGAGCCGTCGAGACTCGCGGGAAACTTCACTCTTTGGTCAACTAACATTTTCATTTGTCTAACTAAAAACGAAAATGTTAAAGACCCACTGTTAAATACGTGTTTTACTCCAAAAAGCCTAAATGTATGGACCACACCCATCACGTTTTCTTTTACTTAAACTTGGAGGGCAAAGCCTGTATAGTCTGGAATTAATAGTGTTCTCATTGTTATTACCACGCCTGTCCTACGTCATTCAGATACCATTGCCAAGAAACACAAGTTTCTGGCAAAGAGCTGAATCCGTCGTCAAGAGAGGACAAAAACAGGATTTGAAACAGCTATAAGGTTAGGGTTGGCTAACCCTCTATAAAGCTGTATCTATATAAGAGTGTCTTAAAAAATGTTATGTGTGCATTCGAGTAAATGTAATTCGAAGACAAACTGTCCCAACTAAACTTGTCTGTCATGAGTAACGCATGGGTTTCATTTGGGATTTCTTCCTTCCTTTCACGTGATATTTAAATATTTTGTCGACTTGGCAACAGGTTCCGTTATCCACCCGCGGGCCTGTCTAGTTCTCTCTAGTCTAATCTTTAAGTTTTCTATCCAGAAGTCTCAGCGACACTTTACAGGTCACGGCATCTTCAAGCGTTACTTTGTGTAAAAGGCAATACTTTACACTTAGCTTACTATCTACTTGAAATATTCAGAGTGCAGCATGCAATTTTGCCTATTCCCCTAGACTCAAGACTTAAGTGTTAACATCAAAATCGTGTGGAGTAATTCCTTGGTTTGCAGATATCCATGATAGACGAGTGGTTCAATGTCCAACGTCACTGATATTCAATGCTTTCCCCAAAACTATTTACACAAGTTTACCAAGTCTACATTATATCAACCATCAAAACGGAGGGAAAACAATTTGTTGGTTCAAAGTGGGACAGAGCTTTGTCAGGGCATATGGTTTTACACTTAAAGAAATGCTCAAGTAACCTTTAACAAAGTGGTCTTGGTAAAGCTGGTTTAAGCTCAGTACGAACATTCATATAAACTGTCCCTGCTCTGGAATGATGTCATCAGTAATGAGGCACTAAAGCCTGCAGATGTTATGGAGCTCTCTAGCATGGCTAGGTCACTGTCCCAAATCCCAGGATCTAGTCCAAGGTGATCCTTAACATGCCTGTGAGCACATGTTGGACCAGGGCCAAACCAAATCAACAGTACTGCCTCTGCAAGTCACAGGCATTGCTTAAAGCACTGCTCAGGGACAAGAGCCTGATAAAGCACATTCTATGCTATATTGCTGTCTCGGATGGGCATGGAAAAAAGTCATTTGTACAAGATGATGTTTGATTTATATATGCAAGTCAGCTTTGAACTCCTAAAGGCTTTATGTTCAGCAGCTACTTCTGTCAATAATTCCATAACAGAAAACCAGGATTAAAAACAACTTCTCTTTTAAACAGGCTCAGTTAAAAGTTAAGCATGAAACATTAGCAAGATCTGAAACAGACACAGACCAGAAACTAGAACAGGGCGTCTGAATATACAAATATTTGCGAAAGACCAAGCGTTTCTGTTTATTACTACGGCACATCAGTCTCACTCAGTCACAACACGGCTCGTCTGTTTGGTCACTAGCACCAACTGTCGATGATGCGGTAAACAAATACCCCCCCCCCCCTTGCCCCCCCCTCCTCCTTCTCCTTGACCCAAAATGAGAGAATAAAACCAGAAAACCAAAGCTTTCCGGGATCCATCACCCACCCCAACGACCACATCCTCTTTCTCCACCCGTTAAGTTTGTTTCAGTTTTGCTTCCCCCCCTCTGTCCTCTCCTGCTTGTCCTTACGCCGCAGTGGCAGAACACTTAGGTGATGTAGATGCGGTGGAAGTCGTTGGCGCCGAAGGCCGTGTTGCACTTGGGGCACTTCCTCTGCCGGGTGTCGTAGCGCGTCTTCAGGCACTCGTAGCAGAAGACGTGGAAGCACTTGGTGAGGACGGTCTCCTTGTCTCGCGTGTTGCAGCACGGGCACCGCAGTTTCGCCTGAAACACAGTGGATGGAAGAGGGAGGGGAACAGGCAGGATTACTTCCAGTCGTTACACTAAATACCCTCCAAACTGATGCCAGGAGCTTGATAGCCTTGCCTTTCCACAGGCAAAAAATGTAAACAAATCATATACAACACAGTAATACTACTCACACTATTTATGTTAACAAATGTAAATAAAAAAAACCTTTGCAGTGTGCACATAAAAAGAATCTGGGATGCGTTAGGTGTTTTTTCCCCCCACATTGGCCCAGCTTTGAAAAAGCAGCCAGAAAATCAATTCCCTCATATGAACCAACATGTGCTGCCACAAGCGAGGGTGTAGTCTGGTTGAGGCCTGCAGGATCTTATAAGATCCTCTAGTCCTCTAGTCTACCTTGTACTGGTTGATCTCTTCCTGTAGGATGCTATAGGATCCTCTTGTCTACCTTCTACTGGTTGATCTCTTCCTGTAGGATCTTATAGGATCCTCTAGTCTACCTTGTACTGGTTGATCTCTTCCTGCAGGATGCTATAGGATCCTCTAGTCTACCTTGTACTGGTTGATCTCTTCCTGTAGGATCTCGTCAGCGTCCGTGTAGACCTCCACCTTCTTCTGTTTCTCCAACTTCCGTCTGAGACGGGAGAGATCCTCCTGTGGAGCGCAGAAGCACAATCAAGTTACACCTGTGCCCTGAGGCGCTCAATGAAACAGCTGTTAGCTTTGTAGAAAAGGATGGAAATACACTTTTGTAACAGAATGCCTGTGTGAGCAGAATCCCTGTGTGCATCGAGTTTAAGCGAGAGCCTGTCAAGCGTGTTGAAAGCAAGTGTGCGAGTGTGTGTGTCAAACACAGGTGGCGTGTGGTGGTGTGTGTGTGTGTACCTGTGCTCTCTTGAGGTTGCCACTCTCCCTCTCGCGGGCTGTGCGGTTCTCTGCCACAGACACCTGGATCTCCTTCAGCTTGGCCTGAGTATGCTCCAGCTGCACCTTCAGGTCCTCTGCTAGCTGGGCTGCCTCTACCGCCTGGGCAGAACACGTACGCACGCAAACACAAACAAACAAACACACAGATGGTTTTGCAGATGAAAAGCGCTATTCAGTTACCCAGCAAGTCATAAATCTGATTTGAGATCATATCAATTACCAAACCTGAAAATGTTCAAACTATCATGTAACCAACCGCAAATGCTAAAGTTCATGCTCCTCAACTTATTCAGTCTGGTTGTGTATTGGAGGACCGTGCCTGATGTTGTCATCTTTACCTTCCTCTTGTTGAGCTCGAGAGCTTGAGTCCGGAGAGCCAGCTCCTTCTCCAGAGCAGCCAGGGAGCTCTGGAGGATGCCCTCTTTCTCCTCAAGCTTCTGCACCACCAATAGTTGGGCATCCACCTGTGACAGACAGCCGAAGGAACCAATCAAGCGTTTCTATCAGTTGCCATGAGGCCGCAAACCAGTCCAAACAGCAGCATCTCTAAGCAACCTCAAGAACACAATTAATGATTTGACAGACTATTTCCATTTCCTCACCTCTCTTCTGAGGACATAGGAGCATGTGTGATCCAGGGGTGATCTCACCTGGGTCTTGAAGGTCAGGACCTGCTCAGCCAGCTCCTCCTTCTCTTCCCTCAGCAGCTTGTAGATCTGGTTGGACTTGATCCTCTCACTCATCAGCTTGAAGTTGGCGTCGTCCTTCTCCCTGAGCTGCTGCATCAGACGGCTGTTTTGCTCCTGCATGTCCTCGAAGGCCTGGCCCGTCACGTCCATCTCACTCAGCAAGGCCTCCTCCTCCTACAGGACACAGAGGGGGCAGAGAGAGAGAGATTCAGAGGGAAAGAGACATGATGGGGGGGGTGGGGGGTGGGAGGGGGCAGAGAGAAAGGAAGATTCACAGGAAGAGAGAAAACAACTGTGTGAGAGAGAACTTACAAAAAAAAAACTACAAAAAGAAAACTGTGCAAGGTGAAGAAAAAGAAAGGGCGAGAGAAAAACCATGAAAGAAAGAGGACACTGAGATCAGGGTTAGAGGCAAGTCATTCAGAGAAAGGTTGGTTTCATGTTTAGTTGCTAACCCCGCTTGCGTCACTACATCAAATCTAAAAACATGATCGCCAGACTCAGTATTGTTATCCGGAAACAGTCTTCCTTTGATCTGTGTGGGAGAGAAATACTGACAGCAGTTTGGTGACACGATGACTCAGCATCTGGCGTGACAGGCGCTTGAACTATAGTTCATCACTCGACTAGCATCCCAGTTCCTGTCCTCGGTTGCTGTGGCATGTGTACCTGTTTGGTGGCGGTCAGCTTCTTCTGCAGGTGGTCTATGGTCTCCTCTGCCACCCGGATCTTCCGGAGAGCGTCTTCGTCAGCCAGCTTCTTGCTCTCCTTCCTCTCCCTCTCCTCCAGCTCCCTGACCCGCACCCTCAGCTCGTCCACCTGACGGCCAGGAGAGAGACAGAGGGGGAAGAGAACTACTGAATGCAATGAAGACTGGTTCTAACTCGTGTGACTACCGTCGAAAATGTAGCTGTCAGTTTTTTTATTTTGTTTTTTGCGCACATTTGCACATTTTTTGCAGTAAAATGTTCAGGGGTTACAAGGTGAGCAGAAGCGCATGTAAAAGGAGAGCGTGGTGCAGGTGTGGCAGGTTAGGCAGGAACACAGACCTCAGCTTTAGACTTGCGCTCGGCTGCCATGAGCTGCACTTTGTCTCTCTGCTCCTTGGGGGCAGACTTGTACATATCCAGGAGCAGCTTCATCTCCTTCTGGGACTCCTGGGCCTTCCTGGAGAGGAGGAGGGAGAAATACATTCAAAGTATTCAAGGTGTTTTATTTTGAATTTAAACCTCCACATTTGCATTGCTGTTTGTGCATTTCTGTGTGTGTTTAGGTTGTTAATGATACGTGAGAATTTGTATTAGTACACGTTCCACTTCTAAAGTTGAAAACATGGTGAATGAACAGAGCCTACTTGAGTTCGGCCCTGAGCATCTTCAGCGTGTCCGAGTCTTTCCTCTTCAGCTCCTCGCTACGCTGTCTCTCCCTCTCCCTCTCCCTCTCTCGCTCTCGTTCGGCCTCCCGCTCTCTCTCCCTGGCCCGCTGTCTCTCCAGCTCTTTCCTCCTCTCCTCCTCCTCCTCCTGGTCTTCATCCTCCTCCTTCTTCACGTCCAAGCCTCCCTCGTTAGACGTCTCCTCCAGAAGCAGAACTCCAGTCTCTCCGCTCTGACACCTCAACTGAGCGATGACGCAAAAACAGCAGACCAATGTTACAGGGAAACTTCCAGAACAGGTGTGTTGTTGCTTTACCATTCAAACCCAAACTTTTCTATCACGTCTATGAGTCAACACCCAAATGTATACAAAGTATACTAAAGTATTATCTTAAACACTGTGGATGAAACATCTCTGTTCATGGAGCTATGTCTACTAGGCATTTAACAGAAGCGATGTGCAAGTTATGTGTCTACCTTGTTAATCTCCATCTGCGTTTCCCTCAGCTTCCGTTTGTATCTCTGCACATCTCCTTTCAGCTGGTGGTTATGGTTCTGCAGGCTGCTGATAAGGTGTCTCATCTCTCTATTGATGGGGCCTGGGGACACACAGGACAGGCAGGCAGATGGAGAGAGAGCTTGATGCCAAGTGAACACAGGGGAGGGAGGGAAGTCTGACTGCGCAGTTTCACGTCTGCAGACTGCAGAAAGCTGATCAAAGGTCAACCCACATAGTCTACAGCCTCACCTATAAATGTAAAGCATCCCTCAAACATGAAATTGTTACATCGCTCGTTGACAATGTCACATTGCTACTAACTTTAATAAAAGGGGGTGTTAAACCATGGCCCTACAGGTCACATTGTCAGGGGCGAGGAGGACGAGGCGTGGGGTTACCTGCTTGCTCGTTGGCCGCCAGGTTCTGCTCAAACTCGATACGCAGCATCTCGTACTCCTTGCGCACCTGCGCTAGCGTGTCCTCCAGCTGGATGACCTCCGTGCGCAGCTTCTTCTGAAGTGACAGCTCGTCGCTCTGAGGGGAACAACGAAGGTGGCAGGGGGGAGTCAGTGGGGAGTCAGTGGGGAGTCAGTGGGGAGTCAGTGGGGAGTCAGTGGGGAGTCAGTGGGGAGTCAGTGGGGAGTCAGTGGGGCTGTCAGCAGCCTTCCTGTCTCACTTCCCACTCCTCAACACTGGCAGATCAAATGGGGGCTGTTGGCATGGTAACGGTGCCCGGAAACTACGGCATGCTTCGAGCAGACGCTGTGTGGACGGTGGGCTCACTCTGGAAGGGGGTTATTTGGGGTTTGGATTATGGACACAGACGTGTGTGTGTGTGTGTTAGGACGCTGACCTCCATGTGCTCGATCTGGCGGAGGTGGGCGTTCTTGGCAGTGAGGAGCAGAGCGCGGGCCTCATCCAGCTGAGTCTTCACCCCCAGAGACTCGTTGTACAGCAGAGAGAACTGGGACTGGAGGCACTTGTACTCCGGAGTCTCCTTCACCACCTCCTCCGGAATGTTCCGCAGGTCGATCTGAAGGAGGAGGAGACAGTGGGGGGAAACGTGTCAGTTTCACTGTCTGGATGAGTTTTGCATGCATCCGTTTGAAAGATGCGTGTCATAGCAGTGCTGAGCGTCTACAGTAGAACTTCCTCCATTCGTCCCAGTGAGGGTCAGCTGTACCTTCAGTTTTTCGCTCTCCCTCACCGCCTCCTGCAGTTCCATTTGCAGCTTCTCCAGGTCGGCCATGCGGCTGTTAGCCAGCTCCTGGTTCTGCTCCAGCTCTGCATTCAGACTCTCAAACTGCCAAGATAACACCAGAAGCATGAGAGAATGACAGCATGACAGGAGGTGACCGACACGCAGCAGTACGCGTGTGTGCATGCTAGAGGGGTGTTCAGAGTGAACGCAGCGGCTCTCACCTTCTGTATGTTGAGGGTGATCTGGCCTCCAGGTAGTCCTCCAGAGCTGCCTGTGGCATAGTACCCAGAGTTCAGCTGCACAAAACATGCAGGCCGTGTTAAACTCAACAGGGAACAAAGCAACAGTGCCCAGTGACACCAAAACAGCAGGTGGGTTACTACTTGAACTGCTAGTTTTAACATTGTTCAAAAGACGGCTGGACGTTTTAAATACAAGAATGTCTCTTCACACCAGTACAGCTAGAAAGTCAGACTTATTTTACATTGAAAATATGTAAATGTGAAATACACAAATGTTAAATACGCAGGGATCCCATGTGGAATGCACAGACAGGCCTAACACCCACACCCATACACACACACACACACACCTGCTCCAGGGCCTCAGCCAGGTGCTTGTTAAGCTTCTGTTCCCTCTTGCGGAGCTTCTCGATGTCCCACTGCAGGTCCTCCACAGCCGTCTCCATCTCAGACACCTTGGTCTCAGAGCTGGTCACCTTGTCCACCAGCTCGTTATACTAAGAGGAGACACATCCGTGGAAGAGTAAACACCAGCCATCATCAAATACACAAATGCACGCACAGTACAAACACACACACACACACACACACACACACACCGGGGGAGTATTCTGTACATTGTAGACATTGGCATACAGTACACACACACCAGAGTGTGGAGAGCATACCTCCATGGACATCTTGTGGTTTCTGCCCTGCAGAGAGGACGCCTGGTCCTGCAGTTTGCCATTTTCTTCCAGCAGTGTACAGGTCATGCTGATGATCTCTGACTGGCTTTCATTCTCACACACTAACACAAACCACCACAGGCTTATTAGAACATAATCATCATTACAAACCATAACCATCACCAATCAAAATGACAAGAACTTTTTTTTTCTGACGTCAAACAAATACAGTATGTCAGTTTTCAACAGCTCTTAGAATCTGACCAAGCAATAACAGTTCAAATAATACCAGCAGAAAGTCCCTAGACAGGCAGAATTTGCCAGACACACACACACTGTTGCCGTTATGCTAACTGAGCAGCAGGCATTAGCTAGACTCTCATGCGACACACTGTTGCTGTTATGCTAACTGAGAAGCAGTCTCCGGAGAGCTAGTCACTGGAGCCTACCTGCAGACTGGACCTGGGAACACAGGAGGTCTATGCGGCTGTGCAGCCTGTCGAAGGTGCACACCATGCAGGCCACGGCATCCTTGCTGAACTGCATCCTGTCCTGGAGCTGCAGGCTGAGCTCCTCCTCACTGCTGTGGTCCAGCACGGCCAGGAAGGCCTTGGCACTCTCACTGAGGGGTGGAGGAGGAGGAGGGGCTTCTGCTGACCAGGGGAAGGCAGCAAGGCACCGTTTGAATTAAACGCATGGGCCAAATCCAATGTTAACCCTTTTATACAAGCAGTGTGACAAAGGGCATCACACGTACCTGAAGAACGGCATCTATACCAACCGAAACCCTCAAGAGAGCCAGCAGATAGACTAGCAACTAATTGCTGGTAGTATGGAGCTTTAAAATGAGCTGATGTTTACTAGAACATTCAAAAGGTGGACTGAAAAAGAATGGCTACCTTTTGTAGAGTCCTGGGGGGGCTCTGTGGGAGTGTCCTCCACCGCGTCAGGAGGCGGGGGCTGGGGCTGCTGGAGGAGCTGCTCCTCCTCGTTTTCCGGCTCAGGGAGCGGAGGTGGAGGCAGATCTGGAATGGGGGGTGGAGGAATCAGACCGTCCTCTTCCGTAGGGGTGGGCGGAGGCATCGGCGCAGAGGGAGTGGCGGGGGCAGGTGGCGGGGCGGGAGAAGGGGGCTCTGGTTCAAGCCGCTGGCGCAGGATGTGAACGTTCTCTTCCAACTGTCAGGTCAGGGATGCAGATACACTTAGCGTCTGCACACTTTCAGAGAACAAAAGCTTTTATGTCATGGCATGAAATGCCAGGCAAGATCTCCACACAGCACGTGTAACCACACAGGCCTTCTTGATATACAATGTACTAGAGCAAACATGGTGGGACACTTTTAAGGACAATGTTTCTACAAAGCCCTCAGGACTCATGGCCTGCATGTACCTCAGACCAGTAGCGGTTGACGATGAGCAGCGTGGTGTCGTCAGTGGCCTGTCTCTTCTCAAGCTTCTCTATCTTCTCCCTCAGCTCGTCCTCCATGGTCTGCCTCTGCTCCAGGCGCTCTGTCAGCTTCTTGTTCTTAAACTGGATCACCTTCATGTCCATCTCCTCCTGCACGTGCACAGCAGACACAGGCAATGAAACGTTAACATTGGAGAATCCCTCGGCCATCTCTCGGTCTTCCGACTTAAACCAGTGCTAGACACATTGTGATGCAATGGGAAGAAAGGGAGATCGTGGATGTTTAAGGAGGCCCCAATTGGAAGAGAATAGGCTTCATACCGTTGACGATACACCCCCTATACGAATGGGTTCAATAAGTGTTGTAGTGGTCTTCTCCTCCTTTTTGCTTTTCTTCTCCGGAGGACCAGGTGGACTGTCCCCGCCAGAGGCTCGCTTCCCTCCCCCTGTTCCGGACATCATGACTTCTGCAACCAAAGGAAGAAAATTGAAAAAAGGATCACATCTGGTAGTGACAGGAAACCAATTAGACAGGTATCCTTCTGTTATAGCTAGGAAACCCATTCAAAGCTAGCTAGCCGGTAGTGTGGCATGGTGAATTCAAATAAATTGTACTTGTGCAAACAAGTCTTCTATTCGTTATGTTACAATAAGTACCGTAGCTATTGCATAAATCTTCGTTTTGAAAGCGGTTGGTTACCTTGCTTTTTAGCTTGCAAGTTAGCTTAGCTACTAACTAACCGACAAAACTAAAGCTTGGCTGGGTTGACTATCTACAGTTGTAGTTGCTAGCTTGCTAACTGTAGAATATAATATTGCTTGTGAGTTAATAAATTGGTTAATTTAGCTAGCTATTTTGTTCCAGAAATGTCATCTTATTAGATACCGCATGTGTTAATGTTCAATGTTAAATTGTATTATACTTAATTTTCACAATTTCTACATAATATCACAAACCTTCACCAGCAGCAAGAGCAGTCGTACAACATCGCTAGCGGCTAAGGCTAGCAGCTATTGCTAACACAGCCAGGAGATGACGAGTCAGACATTTCCGTTTCGACGGGAAGTTTTAAAAAAATCTGTAGAATTACTTTAGTCTTGCCTAAATTTATTTCATGATGTTAATGGCAGTAAAACTAAGCTTTGTTGATTTTGAGAGCTTTTCAAGCAATTATGTCAAAAAATAGTTGATTTCCGAGGCTTTAAACAATACCGTGTACACTAGGGACACCTGCTGGTCAGACTCCAGACTTGCATACCAGTTGTAGTTGACGCCCTACACGCCAGAGATAGCGCTATAATGTTGGATAGAGTACAATTTTACCAATCCGTTATTCTACAGAAGGCTACCTTCATTGATTCAAAAACACTTGTAAAAAAAAATGGGTGTTTGACAACTTTTTATGAAGTGACCGTGCTTATGTAACAAGACAGTGAACATGAACGTTATGTTCTGAGACCAAACGAAATTTGGAACGTCAATGGTCACGTGTTTTTGGCAAAACAATTCAATCATCTGGCTGCACACTGTTTCGAGTCAAGTGCTAGGCGAGTTTTGCTTGGGTACCTTATGCAACCTTACTATCGAGTCCTCAAGTTGGCAATGGCGAGGTTACAAACGGTTTGACAGCAATATGGTGTATGGTGCCTGTACATTCAGTTAAAGGACTTATTCACCGCATCTTTCTTTGGTGAGTTAGCATATTGCTACCGGCTATGAAAACCAACATTTAAGTAATTGCTTAAATATAATGTACCAATGTGGAGGGCACATCAGCTAGCTAGCATGAGCTAACTGGTCGATATCTTGAAACGAATTAGCTCGCATCTCGTTAGCCATTAGTAAGCATTTTTATGCATATGTAGCAAAAGTATTTGATATGCTCCCGATAACTTTTGATTCTCTGCAACTAAAGTTAGCTTTAACGTTGTAGCTCACCTAGATGGGTCAATTATTGTTGTGCTTCCTCTCAAGCGACGTTACTTTATCAGTGAGCACGTTTAAGGTTACACTATCGTCCTTGGTACAAGTAATGACGGTGTCTTTCTCTAGATTGTCAAAGACCGGGTTTCCACCATGACCCGAGATATTGTGATTGGAGATGAATTACCTGATTGGGTGGGGGCCAAGGAGTTTTATCAGAAGTATGATCCCAAGGAGGTGATTGGCAGGTAAGTCGTATCCCAATACCTCCATCCTCCGATCTCACCCGTATTTCAACCAACGGTCTGGAATTGATGTTCCAATGCATGTGTGCTTTTAGAGGTGTGAGCAGTGTGGTGCGCCGATGTGTACACAAACATACAGGACAGGAGCTGGCTGTGAAGATCATCGAAATCACAGCAGAAAAGATGACAGCACAGCAACTGGAGGAGGTGAAGACCTCTACTCTAAAGGAGATTCAAGTCCTCAACACTGTGAAAGGACATTCCTCTATAAGTGAGTTTGTTTTCTGAATGCAACACAGGTGTGTTACATGGTGTGTTTGTAACAAACAATCTTGGTAACCATCATACTGATAGTGATATTTTTTTTTCTAGTCACTCTTATTGATTGTTACGAGTCAACAACATTCATATTTTTGGTGTTTGACCTGTAAGTATCATTCGGATCAACTTCGCTAACTATGCCAATAAACACTGAGCTCAAAAGAGAAACAATTAGCCAAACGTTCGATCCTTTTCAGGATGAAAAGAGGAGAGCTTTTTGACTACCTCACGGAAAAGGTCACTTTAAGTGAGAAGGAGACCAGGTGAGTATTCAAGTTATGAACTCCATGTCTATCCTAAACATCATCATTTTGAAATTGTAAACTCAATAATGCAACCCTCCCTGTATATTCCGTTGGTGCCTGTGCTCCACTCAGGTGTATGATGCGAGCCCTGCTGGAAGCAGTCCAATACCTCCACTCGCTTAACATAGTCCACCGAGACCTCAAACCTGAAAACATTCTTCTAGACGACCAAGGACACATCAAGCTGTCCGACTTTGGATTCTCTGTCGTACTTGAGCCAGGAGAGAAGCTTAGAGGTCTGAAAGAAACCATAGAAGTGTAGAAAACCCTTCAGGTCTGACAGTGTTGAACGTATTTCATCCCTTTCATCCCTTCAGAGCTGTGTGGAACGCCAGGTTACCTTGCGCCGGAAATATTGAAGTGCTCCATGGATGAGATGCATCCAGGATATGGACAGGAAGTCGACCTGTAAGTGTTCCGGGTAAAGCAGGCGACACTTCGCAACATAGTGTCAGTTAGGCTGCTTCTCATCTTGCTGGTGCCCTGTGCTTCCTCCTCTGGGCCAGCTGGGCGTGTGGGGTGATCCTGTTCACCCTGCTGGCTGGCTCGCCTCCATTCTGGCACAGGAAACAGCTGCTGATGCTCAGGATGATCATGGAGGGGCGCTACCAGTTCAACTCCCCGGAGTGGGACGACAGGTCGGACACGGTCAAAGACCTGGTGAGACTTCCTGTGCGACAGACACATACTGTCTTGAAGCTGCACACACTGTGCCTGTAGTCATTCTGCTATTTATATCTATATCTATATATATATATAGATATATAGATATATTTATATATATCTATATCTATATATATAGATATAGATATAGATATATATCTATATATATAGATATATAGATATATATCTATATCTATATATATATATATATATAGATATATATCTATATATATATATAAGAAGCAGAATGGCAATAACACTCCTATTCTTTCAATATTGTGCCTGTAGTCATTCTGCTCCTTATATATAGGAGTGTTATTGCCATTTATAGAGCAATGAAATCAAAACATATACTTTGAGGATCTTAAAAGAATCAATGTGTCATTCAATGTGAATGTAGTATGAGTCCCTCTGTCTCTGCTCCATGCATCCAGATCTCCCGGCTCCTGGTTGTGGAGCCAGCTCATCGCCTCACTGCTGAGCAGGCCTTGGCCCATTCCTTCTTCAGGCAGTACCAAAAGGACGACGTGCGGCTCTTCAGTCCCAGGAAGACATTCAGGGTATAGTATCTAGTTCCTAGGCTACCAGGGACAGTTGAATCAGCTGTTTAGTGGTTGATATAACAAAAAGGCGTTCGACAACCTTACAGACCCTGCCTGAATTGAAAGTTACATCGAATTTTGTTCAAAGTAACTGTACACCTTAGAACACTTGGCATGTCAATGTTGTTTACGGTCTTACTTCCCCCCTCTCCTGTCAGGTGCTTATCTTGAGCGTGCTGGCCTGTATCAGGATGTACTGTCGCTACCGCAGGAGTAGGCCCCTCACCAGGGACGTCCTAGCCAGGGACCCCTACTCCTTACGAGGCGTGCGCAAGCTCATCGACGGCTGTGCCTTCAGGATCTACGGACACTGGGTGAAGAAAGGGGAGCAGCAGAACCGAGCCGCGCTCTTTCAGAACACCTCCAAGATCATGCTGCTGGGCCTGGAGGACTTTGAACCCTGAAGGTCATGCTGTTCTCCTTCTTGACTGCATTGAGTTTTAGGTAGTTTTACAGCCTGTATTGTGTATTTTTAACATGAGTTTAGGTTGTTGTGTTACTATGTGTCTGTGTTGGTGGTAACTGCTGATTAATGTCCAATATGAGGAATTCAGGGACCCAAGGCCTTTGCTAGCCTAATGCGCACAACGGCTGGTTATTTATAGATAGTTGGGATAGATTTAGGAATATGTGATATTAACTGTTGGGTCAAAGACATGGAGGGAGAGAGCTTTTTGTAACTCCTCCTTGCAGGCAATGATTTTAGAAGAAAGAAGTCATGACTAAGCCACTGTATGCAGTACACACTTTAAAAAGTTACACAGTATTTATCATGTGTTCATGGCTTGTTTACAGACAGCTCATGAATCAGTAAGAAACCTCTTCTCAGTGGTGAGTGGTTGTACTGTATGTTTAAAACCCTTTATAATGACCTCAATCGAGAAGACTTTCTATATGTATGTGTACATGTATACAATATTTGTATGAAAAGGATGCAAATGTCCGTTTTCACATACTTCTATAATCTCTTGTTGCTTTTAGAACATACAATTAGGCCAGTGTACATTCTAACATCTTGATGTGGCGTAACACCAGTTAGTGCTGTCAATATTAAACCTTTCCATTCCTGTAGTTTGAAGTTCTCTACTAAATGTTCCTTTATCAGAGCAAACATTTCCTATACCACTAAGTCTTGAACAATAATTGTACAAAAATGATGTAATGCGTCTGATATTACACAAAAAGAGTTTATAATGATAATAAAAGTAACATTGCTTAAACAGAGCGTGCAAGCCTTGCTATGGTGTGTTTTTCTGTCTCGATGGTTGGCATGATTATGAAATCCACTTCCTGACAACGGCCACAAATTGATAACATCTTAGTTTGACAAATGCAGTGTGAAGTGGAAGCAGTTTGAGGCCTGACAGTCGTTACTTTTTGCCCTGCAGGCTGGTCTCCAGCAAAGCTAGGGAGCTGGTCATCTTATCCGCACTGTCCTTCAGCTGTTGCTCCAGTTGGGCAGAGAGTCTCACCATCTCCTGCTGGACCTCCTGCAGGATGATGGCCCTGAGCTCTGACCTATGGGACCGACCCTCTGCGGCAGAAATAGACAAAACGTCTCACATGTTACAACAGACGTTTCTTAACTTAGAAACGGGTGTCTATTACTACATAGTCGCTGTATTAACAAGACTGTTAGTGAATAAGATATGAATGCCGTTTAAAGTCCTGGAGATGACTGAACAGAGCTGAATGAAGCACGGCACCTGCTCTGGTCTCTTCTGGAGACATTCCCACAGCTGCTGTCTCCTCTGTGCCCAGCTGCTCCTCTTGTTCAGTGTCTGGCTCCTGTTCTGTCCCAGGGTCTGCATCTGGCATGTCTAAAGAGACAGCCATGGGAATACACAGCGTTCGGCCTTTGTCTTGTGATCTATGTCATAGGAATGCTGTTGAGATGCTCTGGGCTGTTGCCAACCATACACACCTAATAATACAGGGGTATGGGGGTCTTCTGCATCCGGGATCCCAGAGTAACACAGGGTCAGGTCCAGGCGCATCTGGTGGAGAGTGAAAGTCTGGCATCAAGTTGCACAGCATGTTTACTCCCACAATACTTCAATACTATAGATGGGCTCTTTATTCATTCCGCAGGGAAATGGCAGAATAACAGGCTTTTAGACTGTGAGTGTCGCTACTGCACGCTTGTGCTTACCTGAGGGGTGAATATGTATTTGTAGAGGTTGAAGTGTTTTATATAGGAGTTGAGGAGGTACTTCAAGACGTGGGTGACCTGATCACAGTTGAAGAGGGCAATACTGAAGGGAGGTCGCTGGGGAGAGCAGAGAGAGGAAAGAGTTTGCGGTGTAAAATGAGGTAGTAATGGGAAGGTATTTTGGGTAAAGAATTGAAGTCTACACACCCTGACAGAGTGACACAGCAGAAGTTCACTGCAGTATGCAAAACACTGGTCCACGTTGTTGAGCGGTGTTTCTATAAGCATGAACACGTCACAAATGAACAGTAAATGGCATAGATTAGTGCAGGATGTGGTCTACGTTGGGTTCATGTTCATCTTAAGATAGAAGTCATACCATTACACAATCAACTAGGAACATGTTCATTAATCTTTCCTGTGAAATGCGCATTGTGGCATAGTCCTGACTAGATGATCTGTTCTAGCATGTACAAACATCGCGAGGGTTAGAGAGGGTTACCTGTGTTAGCCTGATGCATGTTCTTGACGATGGAGATAAGAGCAGATGTTTGCTCCCTGTTGAATTTGTTCTCCCTGCAGAACAGCACTGTGTGCACATACAGCTCCAGCAGTACCCCTTTCCTTGGCTCAGGCATGTCCACAGCCAGAACACGGCATAAAGTTCTTATCAACATGTAACACATATCACATTTCCCAACTATCAGTGAATGCTTCTGTCGTGCATGTTGTGCAAATCTAAAGAATCTTTGTGGTTTATTTATCACAAACCTCTCAAGTTCTGGTATGGACTTAGCGTTGTCAATTTCGTCCGTATTATGATAGCTTACGTCAGCCCTGCGACACATTGACAGGTAAATGTCTGAACGTTCAGTGACTTTGGTGAATTTTCCAAATATCATGAAACCTACCATAACAACAGTCTGGGTTTCAGGATATGAGGTACCTACGGAAAAGACAGTACTTCAATAAACTACTCTACAGTACAATGACCTAAAACCTTGATAGAAAAAGACCTAACTAATGTCGAGTCCGTTTACCTTTATCTTTCCATCGAAATGCATTTTGCCAACTCTATCTTCCCTCTAAAAACGGCGAATAAACTTGAGTATGATAGAGAAATTAAGTTGTGTTTTAATAATTGCTTAAAACAACAAAGTCTAGTGAATTTTTAGACATTCATCCTGGGTACTTGGCCGACATGGACACCTCTCTGTTTACCTCGCCATGTGTCCTAGCAACAACACTCCGCCTTCGCCCGCTTGTCTCACGTGGGTAAAGGCCCAATTATACATACAAATATGGATTAAAACAATATCGGTAATAATTGGATTGAAGCCCTGGGAATCAGATGATCATTTATTTTGTCAAATTACACTTTGGTTCACAAAACGTTCCTTTGAAATGGAAACCTTTAGAAACGGTAAGCACACATTAGTATGTCTTTAAAGAATCTATTATGTTTGATTCAATTGATTATTTAATTGAAAACAGCTATTCAGTTGACATGGTCCGCTTCGTCACCAGTGTCCATACTGCATGTGCTGTGTCTTGGAGTTTAAGTGCCTTATCCCTTCGTAATCCACTTTACCTTCTGTTGCATGCAGGTGGATATGTCAGATGAAGAGAGAGAGAGAGAGAGAGAGAGAGAGAGAGAGAGAGAGAATGCTTTATTGTGGCAGTAGTCCTATAGTTTGTGTTCCCATATTATGGACTTGAAACAACAGCTGACGAGATTTTGATATTGTGGGTTTTCAGAGAGCGTCTGTTGGGAACATTCTTTGTTGTGGATCAATTATCCTACCTCGAGACCATGGAGGACCCTGATTTACGTCAACAAAAGCTGGACAATCAGGTAAAAGCAGCTAAAAGCTGTAACAATTTAAAGGCCAACGGCAATGCAAACTCTTTAGGACGCAAATGAACGAATCATATTTGTACTGCAATGTGAATGCAGATTTGACTCAGTGAGTACAACAAATAACAAGACTTAACATAATTTTTTGTGTGTGCTAATTTTAGGAAAACTAACCTACATTTGTATGACTTGTAGAGCATCAAAACAATTCTTATAGGATATGCATGCATGGCAAGCATTAGGCAAATACGTAGCTGACAAAACAGTCATTTGACTGACATCACAGCTATAGAAAACGTGCTGTCATGTAATATCAGTTGATGGAGATATACACCTCCTTATTCACCAGTGTTGTTCATGTAAGTCGAATGATGAGACATTTAATGCAGGCTTGGAATTAAGATTAACAGTCGAATCCTTCTCAGCGCTCTCTTCTGATGAAGAAACAGCAGAGGAGGCGGGCCGATGCCCAAATGGTCACAGCCAATCGAGACGCTCGGCCCAAGAAGAGCAAGCAGAAGTCCGGTGGGGCTGACGACACAGCACTGTTGATTAGCCAATCCCAGAGCAACAACTCCTTGAATGGTGAGAGATGATTTCTGGAGGACTTAGTTGTGCTTTTGTGGAATTAGGCAAGTTAAAACCTCTATATCTGCAAGAATTTGAATCAGTTAAATATGACGTGTACATTATTCAATCCATCTACGGTGGTTAAAAGATCATTACATGAATATGTCTGAAGTCTTCTCTCTTGTAACATGAGAGAATGATCATGAAGAATGACAAATTATATTTTTGCGTGCATTTCTTTACCGTTAGACTCACAGGTTGAACATGCCCATGACAACCCACTGGAGGAAATTAGCCTAGGAGAACTTAGCATCCAAACAAAGGGAGCCTCAGTTGAGATGGCACCAGAGAAGTCCATCATTACCAACGCCATGGACCTTGAAGTGGACTCACAGCCAAAAGCGAAATATGACCTAGAAAATGGTGAACAACTAGAGGAAAAGAAGACCAAGAAGAAAGGAGTTAAAAAAGGGGCAACTAAACGTAAGAATTAGACGTGTGTGTGTTTGATGTGAAATGATTTCCCTTTTGTCAACGATAAATGCCAGAATCTGTCTCCCCCACTTACGTACTTCCTTACAGAGTTGGAACAGAATGAAGATGAACAAGGACAAGAAGAGGAAGACAAGAAGGAAAAAGAGAAAGAAAAGAAAGAAAAGAAACCCAAGAAAAAGGACAAAGTGAAAGGATCAGCCAGTCCAGCGAAAGGAGCCAAACCAGATGCCTCACACAAAGAGCCAGGTACTTACATACTTAGTCAATTTAAAATGATTGTGTGAAATTGATTAACAAAGTTAACGAAACGTGCATGTTGTACTTGATGTGCAAAGTACTACAGGAGCTCATCTAAAGGGGCTGAAATGACAATCATCCCATACTATGATCTTGTGTGGTTCTTGTCTCTCAATGTCCCAGAGTGTCCCACCATTCAGATAGACTCAGTCATGGAGCTTCCCAAAGTAAACATGCCTCTGGACAGAGACAATGAGGAGGGGACAGACTGGTCAAAAAGCCCTGTTCCCTCAACGCCCAGAAAGAAACAACTGAACACATGTAAGTTAGCTACTGTGCACCAACCTGACAACAACCCAATTGTCCACTTGAACGTAACAATTACACATGGCATACATTTAGAAATTGATTGTCTCAACCTCTTCAGCAAGGTGCCAAATAAGTGACAATGAGAGCAAGGATGAGGAAATTCTCCAGAGAGAAAAAACACCAAGAAAGACGAAAAAAGGGGAGAAAACCAAGACCAACCTGGCGTCCCTCAACACCAACTCCAGGCAACAGTCCTCCTCGGACAGTGACTCAGTTGGAAGAGTAAGAAATAACAAGAAATAAAGACATTTCACTTGACACCAGCACATTGGATTTACTTCATGAACGTTTCACCCCGTTGTTTGGCCTATTTAAACTGTGTATGTGGAGCGGACGCCCGCTGTACCGCACAGCGTGTTCTATATCCTCCTTCTGTGAACACGTTTACCACATTCTTCTTCTTTGCTGACCATAAGCATTTACTTTCTTCTTCTCTGAAAACCCTGCTCCCCTCCTCTCAGTCCTCCCCCATCTCAGTGGAGGATCTGGAACAGTTTGCCCTGCGTCCTGCCCCCAGGGATGTGACCATTCAGTGTAGGATCACACGTGACCGGAGGGGGGTGGAGAAAGGGATGTACCCCACCTACTACCTCCACATGGAGAAGGAAGATGGCAAGAGGGTTTGTTTGTTCATTATTGCCATTAGGCTTCAAAGTTGAACGTCTTGATGCGCCATTAATGAAGTAGTCATTTAGAAGACACTTTCATGCATGGTGATGTTTTAGGAAAAGATTTGAACCTGAAACCTCGTGATCTGCAGTGAGGTGCTCTACCACTGAGCTACAGTGTATACCCTAGATCTAGTTTAGTCAGTACTTTGGTTTGGGTCAGATTTGAGGCAGCCCATCCAGGAGGCTACAGTTTGGAAGCCACGCTGTCACGGGCAGAGAGCACTCCCTTATTCCCTCATCTCTTCTTCTCTTTGATAGGTTTTCTTAATGGCAGGCAGGAAGAGAAAGAAGTGCAAAACTTCCAATTACCTCATCTCCATTGATCCCACTGATCTGTCGAGAGATACCAGCAGTTACATTGGCAAATTAAGGTAAACCAACCATCCTCTTCTCTCCATGTTACACCACCTTCTACATCAGGCATTTCATGAGGTTCATCTGTCTCAGATCAAATGTCTTGGGCACGAAGTTCACCGTGTACGACGGTGGAGAGAACCCCGACAAGAAGCCTTTCATCAAAGAGAGCGAATCAGTGCGTCAAGAGCTGGCTGCCATCTGCTACGTGAGTGCAGCTTTCTTTCTTCTCCTAACAGACTTATTTGATTACTTATTGTAACGGCACACCTTTATGTACCTGCAGACAATATGCAAGCTTTTAATTCTTTGCAGGAGAAGAATGTTCTTGGATTTAAGGGTCCGAGGAAAATGATTGTTATTATTCCTGGTATGATGGACAATGATGAAAGAGTGTGCATTCGTCCAAAAAGTGTAAGTTCATTGGAGCCCCATACCACAAATAGAATTTGATAATAATTTGAATTTCATAACGTATGTTGTTCAGTAGAGATATACATATACAGCATTCCTGTCATGTAAACACGTTTTTATGAACAAACGTCCCTTCAGGATATAGAATCACTGCTGAGCCGCTATGAGAACGGGAATACTGAAAACCTGGTCAACCTGATGAACAAGTCACCCAGCTGGAATGAGCAGACACAGTCCTATGTGCTTAATTTCCATGGGCGTGTCACTCAGGCCTCAGTCAAAAACTTTCAAATCGTCCACCCCGACAATGGTAAGATGAGGACAAATATTTGGGTGTTTAGTGAGAACATAAGGAGTCCGACTATGACCCCACTGCATGCTTGTAACAATATAACATCCTTTCAGCTATGAGAAACAGAGCCCCCAATTATTGCCTGATCTTCTGCTCTTTCCTCCAGCTTGAGTTTGATTGACAGAGGTGTCACAAAATAAGTGAAGGAGAAAAGCCAACCAACCCTCTTTATTTTCATAACGAAGGTGTGTAGCCAGATAGGAAAGGAAGGGGAGAGAGCGAGGAAGAGAGAAAGATGCCAGGAAATGTCAATGGAATCCACCACAGTGAGGACTTGGAAGTTCAAGATGTTGAGACCCAACATGCTAGTGTTGTTAAACTATTATATATTGAGTATACTTTTGTGTATATAGTAGAGTGCATAGATAGAATCATCAGATATCACTTCACTAGAAGTTTTTAATTTACTGATTCACATTGGCCCTGCGACCCGCTGGCCCCAGCTCAGATTGTACCCCACCTAAGGCCCAGAGTCACTGGGATAGACTCCAGACACCCGTGACCCCTAACGGGAACAAGCAGCACTGCAATCCCTAACAGGAATAAGCAGTAGAAAATGAATGGGTGAATGGTTTACATTGGTTGTTTGTTCCCACCTCTACACACTTTGCTGGATTATCTAACATATTGACTCCTCTATCTCCTTTCTATCTGCTTTCCCCTCAATGCCCCCTCCCCCTCCTCCTCCCCCAGAGGACTACATAGTGATGCAGTTTGGCCGTGTGGCTGAGGATGTGTTCTCCATGGACTACAGCTTCCCTATGTGTGCCCTACAAGCCTTTGCCATCACTCTGTCCTCCTTCGATGGCAAACTAGCTTGCGAGTGAAAGTCTTGAACAGTGGTTCAACAGTCGTGGATGACTCAACTATTACTCCAAAAGTATTTGTATTTATTGTAAATGTGGCTCTGGCCATGTTTGTTGTTGTTTGTAAGGTCTGAGATTGATACATTTTGTCAAACATGATGTTCTAGGAAACTGCTCCACATTTCTGTTATTTTCGTTAGTAGATTATCGTTGATGAGGCTGAAAACATGAGACAATCTGTAGGTTAATCTTTGGTTTTAGGGGATGTACTGTGGTTAGAAACTCTCCTCAGTATATTATTATCAGTTAAGTATGATGAGCACAGGGGCATGGAAAAGCACCAAAACTTCTGCAAAATGGTTGAAACCCTTACTGCTGTGGTGCATGAAAGGACAACTGCAAGAAGATCAAATCTAACAGAAATGTATAGTATTAACTTTTAATATTTTTTACATTCACTGGATATTGTGTGCAACGTCAAAGCGAGTTTCACAATCATGTCTGTATTTAAGACAACTGATTTTATGAAAAACAAATATACACTAGTGGATTTCTTTGAGTGGTTCATATTTGTATGACCTATTTCAATATATCGAGAAAAAAACTGAGGTTTGCTGTTGACTCTGGTTTTAGACACAACAGGTGTCTAATAGCCTGCAACTTGCCCCAAGTCCTCGAATCACTTAAATAAACATCATAAACCCAAGTGAATTACTGCTTGTCTGTAGTTTGTGTGTTCAGTTGGAAGTAAAACTATGAAATAAACTCTCTTATCTATAGGAGTGAGTGTATCTAACCATCTTTCAGCAAAGGTTTAAGGGAAATTTTAAACAGCTACTGATACGGGCCACAACTCTAGATGTCTTGACTTGCGCAATGTCTCAAGTTCTTGGCAACAAGAACACTGTCACAGCTTGTAGACTCTTGTGCTAATTATATTACTAAGTCTGCAGTAAGATATTGAGGTCAACTGTGCATGAATAGGCCTCGTTAATTTACCTGACCACAAATAGAAGTGTTCTGATGTGAATGCTTTATTTGGGACCTCAGTCAATAGTACGTGTCTGCCATTTTTATACACAGACATTTCCTGCGTAAACTAACTGCGAACATCATTCAGAGCTCTGACACTGTTTGCTATCCTTTTTCACATCTTCCTGTGTGGTGACACCATTCTCACTGGTAACCTTACTGGGGCTCTCGTGTGAACAGATTAAAAGATGCCAATGTTAACTTGTGTTATTAATGATACATTTTCAGAAAACATTGCCATGCCAACTACACACACTCGAAAAAATACACAAAACGGTTTGTTGGAATACAACTGGATGTTGTCATTTTGTGGATTATGATCATTTATTAGGAACACCTACCATTTACTACCATTTCTGTCAAGATGCAAGGCTTAAGCACCTATGGCACAAATATCTTCCCTACGTGTCTCCATATATGAATACAAGAGGACATCAGTAGCCTAAATGTTAAGAAATTACACATTTCTCCCAATTTGGCTCAAGATACTGGCTTACCACCACTAACCACACACAGATGTCTTTAAGTATAAAACATCCTGCATTGCTCATGACAGATGAGATAACAACAGCTATTTGAGTCCTCCCACTTTCAACCACCCTAGAAAAGGTATTAAACGACAGCTCTGAAAAACAGAGTACCTAACAGGGGCTAAGTGAATGTTGATCGCACCCAAAGTTTTTCAGAGCTCATCCAGACACCCTCAGTACAGACATGACACTTCAACTGGTATTTCTCCTAGTGTCTCTCAGGATCGTCTGTCTGCGTGGACTTTCTCCTCAACAAGGTAAAACCAACTGTGGCGAGCAACATGTATGCAGTGATGTGGTGTTTACAAGCCTGGTTAGAAGTCTACAATATTGGCTGGATATGGAGATTAGTGCATGGGGGCTTAAACCTTTAGCAAATCAATTTTCTGTTCATAACCTATTCTGATATGATTGTGCATTACCATTTTTCTTGTGTTTCAATGGAATAGTTTAAAATGTCTTTCCTTTATTTTTGACATGAATGACAAAACATACTAGCGCATTCGCCAACCACTTAAGCTCGAGTGCTGGGAGTTATGGTTGGACTGTTTTTACTGTTTTCATCAGCGGACTACAGTCTTAATTGTCTGACCGACTACCTGTACACCATCAACTGCTCACTCGATGGAAGATCCATAGAGAACAACATGTTTAACCACACACACTGGCTGACGTTTCATCATTTACAATTTCCAGAGTGAGTTCATCTGAAGCCTATGAATCTATTGTACACTGACATGCACAACCCTCATTTCATTTCCCAACTGTCTTTTGATCTAAAGCAACTCGTGCAAGTAATATATACAAATGTTTTAAATAATATACGAAATATTTACTACTCAGTGGTTTACGGCCGTTCGGTCAAGTGGAAACATTCAGGCAGGTCCAGGTTTTCCATCTTGATGGCATTTGAAGCAGCTGGGTTTAGAAGTCTTCTCTGCTGTCCTTAGGGAAGTGTATAACTGTAACCTGGCATGGAACTACAGCAATTACTCCTGTTCGTTTGACAAATCGCTTCAAAATCCTCAAGACGATGACATAGATACCTTCATGGACTCGGAAAGATTTGACATCACGCTCTACATCAACAGAGACGGGAACATCAGCTCAAGGCTGCTAGATGCTGAATTCCTTCCTGCGAAACACAGTAAGTGACTTTGACAAAGCACCCTAAGAATAGGTACGACACAAATGTATGTATACGAGAATACGCATAAGTGCGCACACGCTAAGAACACAACCTCACTCACTTGAGTGTTTTTTGTTTTTGTTTGATTTCGTTGGACAACCAACCTAATCCTAATGTATTTTATTCCCCCCCCGTCTAGTAAAGCCCAAAACGCCTTGCCACCTCACAGTCCACTGGAGCGCTGATCAGTACCACTTTACATGGAAGAGCAACTACGAAGATTACCCATTTTTCTATCTAACCGACGACCTCATGTTTGAGTTAAGCTATCAAAGAGTGGACCACCAAGATAATGTATGAGCAATTCTAATATTTTTTGTCTATATCCAAATCTGATAGAATGTAACAGCATCTTCTGCTTTTGAACTTGTTTCACCTCCCAGGTTATCACTCTCTCCTTGGTTACCATGAACATTACGGTGGATGACCATCATTTTGAAGCACAAACTGTTTACAGAGCTCGAGTGAGGTCAAGCCCTGACCAGAGATCATACCAAGGGCAATGGAGTGACTGGAGTTCAGAGGTCAACTGGAAAACCCCCAGCAAAGATGGTGAGACTGCTCTGTGCAGACACCTGCAGTGTACATGGTCATGTCTGCTGTAACTCACTGCTCTGTGCAGACACCTGCAGTGTACATGGTCATGTCTGCTGTAACTCACACTAAAGCTAATAGTTCCCTTTTGAAAATGCAGCGTCCCTCTGGAACATCACATCTTTGCTGGATGGTAAATTTATAATCCTGCTTTGTGTCCTGGGTCCAATGTTGCTATTCCTGTGCTACATCCCTGCTGTGAAGTAAGTTATTCCTACTGAAGTACTTCAATAACTGGGTGTGCTCCAGTTTCTCATTAATCAAAATAGTTTGGCATATTTAAGACTATAGTTACCATTTATGTATTGCAGAATGAGGAGAAATACTTTGATCCCAACTCCAGAACCATATTTCACATCACTATACAGTGAATGTAAGGGAGACTTCAAGGTAATCTGGCCTCCATACACCAAGTGAATCAACTACAACAATTTTATATGCTACTCATTCATTCATATGTAACCATCTCAGAGTAACAACTGATAAGCAACAGGAAGGTAAAGAACTTAAGGTGTGAAGAAACGACTAAGATGAAATGATCCCTCATTACAGAGCTGGGTTGTGACACCCAGCAGTGAAGAGGACTTCAAAACAGAGGAAACCTTAAAGATTGACACCATCCTGGATAAGATCACACTCTCCCCAGCAGCAGGGCAAGGCCCTCCCTGTGACGGCCCCACCGTGGTAGCCTCAGAGGCGGCTCTCCTAGCCTGCCCTCCAGGCGGGAACATCAGGGGCCCCCGCCCTTCCTCCTGGGGCCTGGTGAGGAGCACATGGCTTGGCTCTGACGAGGAGTGTGCCCTGGAGGTAGACTCTGGCTGCTGGCGCTGCAGCGCTGTGTCCCTGGAGTGGGAAGTCCCCTTGTACACCAATGAGTACTGTATCCTGTCTAACAATGCTGGGACAGCCAGGAAGGCAGGCAGGGCGCTGGGGGCAGAGGACCGGCAACCAGAGAGTTACTGTAAGATGTCAGATGGAGTCTACCAGTTTGACTACTGATTCACCAGATATTGGCCAAACAGCAGAATGAGGAAATTCAAACCCTCCAAATTGTGCTCAATTGGTCTCCTTTAGTCATCCTCTCCTTGAATTCAAGGAGAGCCTGCAAGGGCCCCGATTATTCCTGGGGGTGAGAGGTAAGCTTGTTCAATCCATTTACCATATGATCAGTCATTTACTGTACCACCATGTTCTTATTAGTAGGATTAACAAGTTCTGTATCTGTCATTAATAAACATGAATTAAATAGATGTTATCAATTGGAGTCCAAGTTTCAATAATTCACTTACCTGATTTGTCAAGATACATTTTTCACACCCAAATGGCCAACAAACCCATTACACTTACAGCTTAAATCAAAAGGGTACACATACATTTCAGTTTTGCCTAATAGAAAAGGCAATAATACATTTAAGCAAAGCTTTATAGAAACAGTTTTATTTACGCTAACACATACATGAACAAAAGCACCAGAGTCTGTTACAGAAGGAAGCCTACCTGTCCTCAGTGACCACACATGCCCCCCCCCCCCCCCCCCTCATACCAAACACTCCTATGAACAAAGACAGCCAAGGCAGCAGATTCTATCTCACATTACAGCATGCTGAATAGAAAACCTGCGTCGGAATCAGAGCCATCTACAGACACTAATGTGATAAGACAGTATATAAAAGTGCCATTCATGATACAGCAATTGAAATACTGACATTGAAGAAATAGCAAAAACTTTTTACATTTAAAATCAAGGATTGTAGAATAGAGGGAGAGGAGGAGGGGGGGGGGTTAAGGAACAGAACCTTTTTAAAGAAAACCCAACCAAGAGACGTACCTCCTTGAAAGAGGGATCAACGTTGAAACGATGGCGAAGCCTACATGGCCCTCACACCATAACAGAAGGCAGGGGGGGAAAAAAACAAAAAAACACAAAAACTGGAGGCATTCAGGTCACCGTGGCACCCACTCCCTCCCAGTGCCACACGCACGCTCACCAGCCCATGGTCAGGGTGCGGTGGATATGGTTAAAAACAAAAAAAGGAGAGCGGATGGCACAGAATGCGTGGGAGTTATTAAATACAAGTCCTTAATCAAGTCTCAATGTGAGAGGGTCACATTCACTGAGAAACTGAGAAGGGGAGGAGATCCACGTTAGAACCATTTCTTCTGAGTGGTGCATTCACCCTTATGATGGGGAGAACTTTTTGGCCTGTGCTCGAACTCTTTTTTCGTATTCTACTCTGTTTTGGCTGAAACCAGATGTGGGGGTGGGGGGAAGAGAAAAGAGAAACGTTGAGAAAAAGAAACCGAGTCCAGGTATGAAAAGGCACCTGCAGCTAGGTTTCTCCAGCACTCACCAGTAGATAGTGTACGCCTCTGCTTGAGCTGGATCCTGGATATTAGGCTCATTTAGAAGTTCCTGGATACCTAATAGGATCTGAAAAACCCAGCCAAGGGCCAACGTGAAGTGGGATTTACTACTGGAAAGTGGCTTTCGTAGACCAATGTTTATACCCGATTTATTCAATTAATTGTCAAGTACGTAAACAACTGCTAGCTGCCAGGCAAGGTACAGTGAATGTTTACATGTTTACCACCGGTCCATCGTTGTTGAATAACAGGGCAAGTTGCACGTTTCCCCCATTGCTTTGACGTGTCCTGACTCGAGTTTAATTGCAATCTTGTCAACTTCATTAAATTTAGTGTCACATCTACATTACAGGTCTTTAATGCCACTCGTTTCCATTTGGTTGCAAAGTTTAGCTAGACGCCAAGTCAGAGCTGGTCCATGCTAACCTGTTTGATGGTGATGGCTGGTCTCCAGTCCTTGTCCTCCTCCAGGATAGAGAGGCAGACGGTGCCTGAGGGGTACACGTTTGGATGGAACAGTGGAGGCTCAAATTTACCTTGGGGAAAGAAAACCAGACCAGTGTGAGAGCATAGACCCCAGCATGCCCTGTGATGCCACGGTAGTCGTTACTGGTAAGAGGCCAAGCTCACATTTGGGGGGCGAGGAAGGGTAGTCATCCTTAAACAGCATGCGCAGTTTGAACAAGCCTCCCTCCCATGGAGTCTGTGGACACAGTGTAGAATCTGACGGCTCACTAAAACTTCTCAGATCAGCAGCATCTCGTTTTTCCAAAAAAGTAATAACATCATTTATAAATGTACCAATAAAGAAAGACACCATTACCCCTTTCTTCCCAGGAATGGCACATTCCCAATTCATCAAGTTCATCGTTCCATCTGGGTTTTTTGTTGGTACAGCTACAAATCCCTGAGCCGTAAAAAAAAAAGAGAATGATTATGCAAAGATGTAAAAAGACAAACAATAACTATTGAGGAGCAACTTTACACAATAAAGAACTGACACACACGAAAGTAGAGTGTGACCTGTTAGGCCTCAAAAAACTGATGGGCATCTGTGATCTACTCACAAAAGGATGGTCCTTCCGCCACGCTTTGCGTTCCTGGGCGAGCCGGCTCAACGCAATGCCAGACATGACTGGTGAGGTCCTGCAATAACGACAATTGGCAGATGTTACAACACAGTTTAATGAAAAGTGACTGCATCCATTAAGAATATAAGTTGAATGTGTGCGTAGGGCATGCACTCATTTAAAGTATCAATAGGATGCTCGGCCGTCAGGCACAGCAGGTTAAACGATCCCATGCATACAGATTGAAGCATTGAAGTTCTTATCCCTGTACACATAGGAATCCTCTAAACAGGTCTAAACAGCCACTGACTAGTCAAGCTGCGCCAATATTTACAATGATCAGTGTTTGATATGTCAAAAAATAACGAAATCGACATGTGGTGGCAATAACAGGTCAACATCCGGAACTTTCCAGTGCCAGAGGAATAGCACCAAAGACCAAAATATGCGTTAGCATTGGCTAGCCTGCTAGTGCCAGCGTTAGCCAGTCAAATTTGCGCAAATGAATAGGCTCCTTCAGATCATATCATCCGCAAACTTGATTAAACCAAATTATTAGTTACACATTTTGACCATATATACACACAGCTAGTCATGAAAAAACGAATAACTAATCATACATAGCGGAGAATAACCAGCTAAACTAGCTTGCTATTACTGTGCGCCATATCGCCCTAGCGCGGAGCGTCTGACCGGCCTGATGACATGGAATTGCGCACTTGCCGTTGATTTACAAATCGTGTTTTGAAAATACGCTTCATACCTCTCAATTGTACAGTTGCTAACAGCCGATGTGACAATGAATTACGCTTTTCATTACCCCATATTATTACAACAGGTAGAAAAAATTAAATCCACACAACAAAGAAGCAAGAACGATAGGACAGGCGCAAAATTACGCACCGACCAAACTAGCGAAAATGGCGCAAATTCGCGCGTCTCAAAATAACCCTGTATCACAAAAAGGTAAATATACAACGTACATGGAGACTTTCTCTTACCTCTCAATATGCTTTCAATGCTGGTATAATTGAACCGTATGACTTAATCGTGATTACCTCTGGATAAACCTTACAAAGTTTCCCTCCTGAAAACCCACCCGTTTCAACCCCGACTAAATAACAGGACCATTTGCATAGCCAACCTCCTAGCCGCCTGAACAGAATTTAAATTGATTGGGAGTTCCGTGGACAAGTATCAGACAATATCACAGCAAACATTTTTTTTAACCAAAATGATTACACATTTGCAGTATTTGTGATTTCACTTGCATACATTTTTTAAGTGGCAGTGAAAATGTTGGCCTCATTTGTATTAGGTAGTTTGTGTCATAGCATATTCAAGTTATAATATTCGCAGATTGCTACTTAGGTTATAATGAAAATTTTGCATTAGCGATTGTACTTGGTTATTGTAACAATGCAGGCAAGTCGTTGGACGACTCAATTTAAAGAGACGGGTTCTTCACAATGAATACGTTCTATACTCCAACTCTAGAGGACGTACTTTGTCCATAAATATTTGGGGGCAGGAGGTGCCCTCAGAAGTGTTGATAAAAGATCAAATGACCTGGAAACATCGTATTCATAACGTGATTATCATACGTTATCGTCATGCAAGATTGTCTACTGCATAGATTTCAAAAATTGAGCATTTTATTGCAGTGCTCATTCATTTAGCATAGAATATTAGCATATAGAACATAATAAATGATTATAAACGCATTAGGTGTGAAAGAGAAAAGCTTTTTATTTTAAACATTGCATAATATACCAGAATTTACAGTTGACATGACGTTGTGATATAACGACATCAGTCGTCGTTGTTATCCCCCTGGCTGAGCAAGAAATAATTCACCTACTTTTACTTGAAGTATTTATTTGTTTTAAGTGTGATCATCTTCAATCATGCATTAAACAGTGATCTGCAAGGAGCACACATCAGCCAACTGAAACATAGACTGGGCACCTGCACGTACTGCAGACTGAATACATCAACCACAAGTCTTTTTTCAATCTTTTGTTTAATCAATGGCCCAAAGTGACAAACAGTTCAGAGTAAAAGTAGTGCAGCTGCAGTGTGCCACTTGTGGGATCTGAGACTAAAAGTAAACAAACTCAACTAAAAAGAACCCCCCCCCTCCCCCTCCCCGCCCCAGAAATCTCACTGCAACATACAGTACTTGGGATGAGATGAGCTATTTTAGATTTCCCTCTTCAGCTTCAGTTGACATTTCAATGAGCAACAAAGCCATCACAGTAAGGACAGTATGATTGTCTTTAGCTAAAAACTACTGAGTTGGTAGCAAACATCTTGAAAATGCATAAAAATGTTCCAAAAACATCAGTTAACAATCAATTTACATGCGATTAAAGTTATCTAGAGTGGGGAGTGCCGTTGCCCAAGTCAAACATGTCAGTCAAAAACAAATTGCCTATATACCAAGGTAGGTGCAAGATGCAGCATAACTGGAAGCCTTCAGAATACTATAGCAAATGTAAACATAGCTTAGCTCCGGCAACAACAACAACAAAAAAACCCAACTAAACACCCACTGTAAATTGATTGAAATTCTAGGTTGATCATATAGTTTGCGTTTAAAAAGCCCTTGTGTGTGTTTATCAAAAACATGCACTTATCAGTTTTTCCCACTATGTGATATAAAAGGGTGTGTGTGTGTGTGTATTTGTGTAAGTGCAGAGGGGTGTCTGTACTCGTGTGACAATGGAGGCAAGGGTCCACATGTGTACTGTACAGTGTGCCGGCTACCCCAACAGTGTACATATCCCTGACACAGTTTGATGTGTAAACTACACATACAATGTTGCATTTGTTCATTAGGAAAAGGCAACACTATCAATAATTATTTGTGAATTAAATTTCCATTAAATCGATAAAACCTCAGTCATGAAACTATTCTCCACAAAAGAAATGTGTCCTGAAATGTAGTTTTTACACACCAAAAAGGACTGAAGTCTTAAAAAACATTGTGCACAGTGTTGTCTTCAGTGTTGTGCTTGGAATGCAGTGTATGAAATCTACACAATTCAATATGCTTCAAACAATGTATCAGCCTACAAGAAAAAACACTTCTTTCTTTTTTTACAAGATAACAGTCAACTTTTTTAGCCAAGGTGTATTTTTATCATTGGATATCAAAAGATTTTTCCAGGCATCTTCTCAAGAGATATTAGAGATATTTTTAGCAGACCTATTTGACTTATAAATCTCAGTCAGTTACTATACAAACGATGCAAAACTAGCCAACATTGCCAACATTTTCTAGCTTTGCAAGATCCAGTCCAACTTCCATTAGAAGTTGTGTTCACTATACAGTGTACAAAACGTGCAGTTTAAGAGTTAAATATTAATGTACTTTTTTAATACGTACAAAAAAACAAGGATATAAACTGATATTCCATCACCAATATAAAAAAAAAATGCAGATTCAAACTTGCCCCAAAAATGTCTTTCCTAATAAAGGCTTTATTAAACATCCATTCCCTCCAAAATACAGAGGGTAAACCCGTTAAGGAAGCATACTTGTCAAAGCAAAAACAACACTGTCTCTTAGTAGGGCTATGGGTTTATCCTGATCAGCTAATCTATTGAAGAACTCTGGAGATGCTAGACTTTCTATGGTCAGGAGAAACTACTGCATGGTCCTGCATAAATGAGCTGGAGTTCTCAGTGTGCTAAATACATGCATAATTCCCTTCTTGTTTAATCAATGACTGTGTACAATATTAGAAGTGTCGACTTTATAAATATAGACCATCGTGATCCCTTAAAAGACCCTTGAGTTACAAGATCAAAGAAAAAACTCAATTGAAGCCCCTGAGTGAATCATTGGCCTGGCATGGCTGTGGCCATACTTTGTAGCATGAAACGTCATTTACAGTTCCTCATTTTCAGTTGGGCAAAAACCAGGCACAAATAGTTGGTAAACAGACTTATTTACATTTCGAAAATAATAATTAAAAGAAAAACAGGAAAACACAAACAAATGTAGGATGCCCTCAATAACCGTCTCCATGCGGAGAGCGATTCCTCCTCTTCCATGATATGTTTGCATGTTTTTCCCTGCAGCTTCTAATACTGGTTCTTCACATCCGAGAGCCCCTCTCCTGAAGAATCTACAAAGTCAGGTACAAACAAACAGGATGTGAACACAAACACAAGAATCCACTTTTCAGCATCTTAAAAAAACGTCAATTTCTACTTCTTGATATTCAAGTGGAAAATGCAAACTGTTGCCGTAAACAGGGTGAGCCTACTAACACTGAAAATGATACATTTAGCCTGACTATTTATTCTGTTATACTTACCGTCCACACACACACACACACACACACACACACACACACACACACACACACATAAAAGGCACATTCAAGGATGGCGGCTCTAGTTACTCTAGGCCAGGGAGAAGTCAAAGCGAGGTCAGACTATCAATTTACTTGAACTAACTAGCCACTATTTTTATAAAGGTAATGTATGAGGGAATCGTCAGCGTGTAGTTGTTGGAGGTGACTGAGGCAGCAGTGGATCTGAGGAAGCAGGGGTCTGGCTCATCCCCAGGGCAGCCTGGACTGAGCACTGAGCAGAGCAGTGGAAGTGGGTGGGAGGAGGGAGACTGTAGAGGACAGAGTGGAGGGGTAGCAGAGGGCCGACAGGCAGGCCGTGTGCTCCTCACCGCTGAGTCACCAGTGCTCAACGGTGACTCAGTAATCACAGTCATTCATTTCAGAATCCGTCTCCTCGTCCTCCTCATCCTGCAGCACGTGCCGCATGCAGACAGCACAGGAGGGAACATGACACAGGACACGGCTTACACCAACACACGACTGGGAGTCAGCGTGGGGGAAATGTTAGGAGGTTTGAAGGTTGGGTTAGAGGGGGGGAGGGGAGATATCTCAGAATGTTTAACTCTCTCTGACATTTTCCAAAGTAGAAGGTGACTCCTTGACTGGGAATCTATATCCGCCGCTCTTGTTGCAATTACCAATTAAATTGACAGTGTTCCTGATACTAAAACCCAGCTCAGTTTCCTTTCTTCATGTGTGTAGCACATGCAGTGTGTGTGTGGCTCATGCAGTGTGTGTGTGGCTCATGCAGTGTGTGTGTGTAGCTCATGCAGTGTGTGTGTGGCTCATGCAGTGTGTGTGTGGCGTATGCAGTGTGTGTGTGGCGTATGCAGTGTGTGCGTGTAGCTCATGCAGTGTGTGTGTGGCTCATGCAGTGTGTGTGTAGCACATGCAGTGTGTGTTTAGCACATGCAGTGTGTGTGGCTCATGCAGTGTGTGTGTGGCTCATGCAGTGTGTGTGTAGCACATGCAGTGTGTGTGTGGCTCATGCAGTGTGTGTGTAGCTCATGCAGTGTGTGTGTGGCTCATGCAGTGTGTGTGTGGCTCATGCAGTGTGTGTGTAGCTCATGCAGTGTGTGTGTAGCTCATGCAGTGTGTGTGTGGCTCATGCAGTGTATGTGTGGCTCATGCAGTGTGTGTGTAGCTCATGCAGTGTGTGTAGCTCATACAGTGTGTGTAGCTCATACAGTGTGTGTAGCTCATACAGTGTGTGTGTGTGGCTCATGCAGTTTGTGCATGTCTTGTGTGAATGTGCTTGTGTGCTTGTGTGTGTGTAACAAGCCCACGCAGGGACCTGCAGATGGGAGTATTAATTTGTGGAGATGAGCCCGCTGCTCTGCTCCCAAAGCCCCGGGAGAGAACGCCATTCTCCTCTAATGCTCCCATAATCCCCAAACACACTCTCAACGTCCCAACAGCCTGCATCAGGTTCATTGAAGGAGAGAGGGGGAGGGGTTGTTTAGGTTACAGGCTAAGATGTCATGAATCTTTAAGCTGGATTGAGACTATTAGACCCCATGAATGGTTTTAGAATTATATTGAATAGCTAATTAGGAATATTTTATTTTTGTCTAAATGCTTAAAAATATTAATTTGTTGCTAAATTAATATAAATAAAGCACATTTAAAAAGTAAATAGCAAGAAAAGAATTAATCACATCATAGATGAACTGAACTGAGTTCTTCACAGTGACTCTCTCTCTCTCTCTCTCTCTAGAGGTAAGGTACCATTCAAGGCCATCTGAAACAGTCCTCTGTGTGAAGCCCAGAAACCAATCTACCCTGGCAGTAGGCACCAGGACTCAGCTCCGTGTACATAGCCAGCACAAGCCACCATTCAAGGAAACTGTTCATGAATTTCTGGAAGGCTATACTGCTGATATCAACACCCTCACACACACCCACACCCACACCAGCTGGCTCACCTTGGCTTTCTCGCTGGGCTCACTGTTGGTGCCGTATGATTGGTTGTGCAACTCCTTGGAGACCACGCACAGGAACTCAGCCTGGTCTTCGTTGCCGTAGTTGTAAGAGGAGCCGATACTGACGAGCTGCAGGACACAGGAGAGACGGGAGCACAGAGAGAGTCAGCCTCACACAGGGAGGCATCCTCACACAGGGAGGCATCCTCACACAGGGAGGCATCCTCACACAGGGAGGCATCCTCACACAGGGAGTCAGCCTCACACAGGGAGGCAGCCTCACACAGGGAGGCAGCCTCATACAGGGAGTCAGCCTCACACAGGGAGTCAGCCTCACACAGGGAGGCAGCCTCACACAGGGAGGCAGCCTCACACAGGGAGGCATCCTCACACAGGGAGGCATCCTCACACAGGGAGGCAGCCTCACACAGGGAGGCATCCTCACACAGGGGAGGCAGCCACACGCAGGGAGACAGCCTCACACCTAAGTCAGCCTCAAGCCTCACGCAGTCAGCCTCACGCAGTCAGCCTCACGCAGTCAGCCTCATGCAGTCAGCCTCACGCCTCACACAGTCAGCCTCACGCAGTCAGCCTCACACAGTCAGTCAGCCTCATGCGGTCAGCCTCACGCAGTCAGTCAGCCTCACGCAGTCAGTCAGCCTCATGCGGTCGCAACCAGGACAGACAGGAGCTGAGCCGGAGAACAGGCGCAACACTAGGAGGAGTTGGACCAGAATAAAAAGGTGAAAGGGATAGTAGCGGCTGTCCTCTGGAGAGAGAATAGTTTGCAGCGTAGAAAGCTGGCACACTGAGACATGAGATATGCAAACAAGGTAGCGTGAGAGATGCAGAGAGAGAGATGCAGAGAGAGAGATGCAGAGAGAGAGATGCAGAGAGAGTGAGAGAGAGAGAGAGAGAGAGAGAGATGCAGAGAGAGAGAGAGAGAGAGTGAGAGAGAGAAAGAAAGAAAGAAAGAAAGAAAGAGAGAGTAGAGAGAGACACCAAGAGGCAGAGAGAGAGAGAGAGCGAGAGAGAGAGACTTCAAGAGGCAGAGAGATAGAGGCTAGAGATAAATAATACCTAAACAATTGTGTACTTGGGAGGTGATAAGAGACTAAATGAGAGGTCAATGGTTTGAAGCATGGGGGTTAGTTACAGAGCAGACATTCCCATATAGGCCCACAGCAATAACACAAGCACATGCCAGCATGCGGACAGGGCCAGCAAGCAGATGACAGCAACACCATGCACACACGCACACGGCCATTGACATTTCGACAGACAAGAGCATTAAACTGTATCAGACAAACAAAACACAGTCCTCTGAGTAGAAGACCTCCTATCCACACTGTTCCCTGTGCGTTCTGAGTCTGTGTGTGCAGTGAAGTACCCAGCTGTGCATGTCGGGGCATGCCACACCACTCATTAGCCTCTTCTGACGAGCCTTGTTGTTGCCAAGAGATCTTTCTCTCTATTGCTCACACACACACACACGCACGCACACAGCCTTTGGTCCAGCTCCATCTCAAGCTCACTTTCATATGATTTTTCCAGTAACTGGCTAACTGCTGTTAGCGATAAGCTAACCGTACGTTCGTCTAAGGACTTCCTGGATGGAACTGGCTGTGGCCGGAAGCCAGGAAGGCTTAGGTGGCCAGTGAAATGCTATCCCCAGACTCCTGGCAGTGCACCGCTGCACTCTGAGCCCCTGCTGAGGAAGGGTTTCAGGGGGTTTCCTATATGACCCCTGTAAGGCGATTAGCCAGACTCCAGCTCTGAGGGAGAGCCACAAATCCCTGATCCCTCTGGGAGTTGGGATTTGGGGGACAGGGGGGGTGAAGGATTCAGAGCTCACATACACACTCACACTATAATAGCTTTACCAAGCATCCCAAAGCCAAAATGAGCAAGGAATCTCTTAAAAGGGGTCAAGTGCTGGATGCTGTTTTTGAACTTGGGATAACCCACATTTAGTGCAGCATGAATCCAGGGACTTAGGTTTAGAGACACCACGGAAATAAGTCACAGGATGAAAGTCGACTAAACGTTTGGTGCAAATAAGTGATGCGGATATAGAAAACAACCTGAAGACTCATCCGACTATAAGATGCAAGTGTTGAGTTCTCCTTGCTCCATAGGTGAGCAAACAGAAAATAGTAGTTCAGAAAATAGATCAAATATGAAAATAAAACCCAAGACAGCCAACACCTGTGTTCACGGGGGTGGAGGTGGGGAAGGGGTACAAGGGGACCATGCAGTGACCAGCCCATGGACAGAAAATTGTGGGACACACCTCTCCGCTGTTGTTTGGCAAAGTAGTAGCAGTAGTAGTAGTAGGCAGCTCCCCCTTCACTTCCCTTGACACAATCAGCAGAAACTCTGACTGGTGGGCCCGCCCGTAACCTATACTGACAAGCTGTAACAACCAATCAGAGCACAGAGGGATGCCCGTATTTACAAAGGGGGAGGCATTTGAAGTAGCATTTTTTTTTTTTTTAAATTTTCCCCTAATGTGGAATTGATAGTCTGGGCAATGTGGGGGTTGCAGGGGCCGGGGAGGGAGAGGGAGGCCCACAGATGAGCCTGTGCTGGGGGAGGCTGAGAGGACGCCTTTACCTGCTCAAACTTCCATCCGTCAGACATGGTGGACACCATCTGGGTAAGCTCCTCCTCCTGACACTGCAGCACCCGGTACACATGCTTCACTGGAGCCTGCAGGAACACACGCCTCACATGAGTGGACACTTTACAGCACTCTTGGTGAGAACTGCACTCACTGACACATGCTTGCACATGCACACACACACCTCCAAGCACACACACAGACACACACACATACACACCTACCCGAGATGGGTTATTTTTCTAAAGAAACATTTGAGAACTTCTCAGACTCAACTACATGGTAGACGCAGCAGTGGTGCAGTCAGCCTACCTGGGATGTCTTGCAGTCCCGTTCCCTGATCTTGTCCTTCAGAAGCTTTATCAGAGATGTGATATTGTAGAATTCAGCTTCCTCTAAAACACCTTGAAAACAAGAGTCAAGTCAAAGAGTATTCAAAGTTACTTTCTGTCAGATGTTTCTTCCCCACAAGAACATTCCTAAGGGGACTATGCAAGGCTGAGTTACAGGACAGCTGTCCCGTCCTCAGTGTGGTGAGGAGTTACAGGACAGCTGTCCTGTCCTTAGTGTGGTGAGGAGTTACAGGAGAGCTGTCCTGTCCTTAGTGTGGTGAGGAGTTACAGGACAGCTGTCCCGTCCTCAGTGTGGTGAGGAGTTACAGGAGAGCTGTCCTGTCCTCAGTGTGGTGAGTTACAGGACAGCTGTCCTGTCCTCAGTGTGGTGAGTCCTACCTTCTTCTGCCAGCTCTCTGTTCAGCACCAATTTGCCATGCCGCAGGTAGTTCAGCACAGGGCCAAAATAAGCAGGGTCTCGGTCTATGAGATAGGCACCAGTTTCATCCTGGAGATGTAGAAAGAAAGAAAGAAAGAAAGAGAGAGGGCAGGAGGGAGGGAAAGACAGGCAGACCAAAAGAGAGAGAGAAAGAGAAGAGGGAAATTCAAGTATGTCAAAACTTTGAATTCAGGCCGAGTGGTTCTTTTTGCGTTTGCAGCCGCGCACACGTAAGCCATGGCCTCCCACTCGTCATTCCTGTGTGTCCCCTCATGCACTGGGGGGTTTGGGCCTCATTCCAGCTGGACCACTGGGCATTCCCCTACTTCTGTGATTAGAACGCCCGGGTCTCTTGGGGAGGGGCAGGTTAAAACAATTAGAGCAGAACAGAAAGAGATTTGGAACAGGAGGCTGAATCCACAGAGGGGACCCGAGTCAGAGGAAAATACCACGGCCATCCTGCCTGGGGTAAACCAGGAAGAGCACAGATCGCTGTGTCACTGCCGGGTTTTCTTTCACTACAAGCCAAAGATAATAGAGGCGTTGGATCAAGTGGCTGTAAGTTATGACGTCGAGGTAGTCTAAACAAATCTTACAAAAACACACTTAAAATGACATCTGAAACAACAGTGACTTAGCAGGTTTTCCTGCAGCTGTGTAGATCACACTAGAACCAGCCAAAACGTTCGGTGGGGGGGCCGGGGGGCCGGGGGACGGGACGGGTATAAATGCAAACTTTGTGCAAATCCACTTAAGGCAGCAGGATATGTACGTTTGCATACTTGAAAATCTGGCTTTGGGATAGACACCCAGGCACCTCAACCCCATGCACTGACTGTAGCTGAGCCAACATCGTTTACACAAGAACACAAGCTTCATTTTCCTACTCTTTAGCCCACAAATCCCCCCCCCCCCCCCCCACCCCCCCTCCTGTGGTGCCATAGAAGCACACATTCACAGCTCCCTCAGCCCAGGAGAACAGGAGAGAAGGGCTCCCGTCAAACTTGGAGAAACCCATTAGTCTTTCCAATAATGAGAAACTGTCCCAGAGCTTTCGCTGTAGTAATGAATCTGAACTCTCTCTCAGGCTGTCTGACCTCTTTTCCATAGTAAAAATACACCACAGCACTCCATGGATTTCAGCTCCATTCTGGCCCAAATGTCAGCTCGTCACACCTCAACAGACATTCACTTTTAACCACAGGTAGAGGCAGAGGTTGAAGTTGAGGCGGAGAGCAAGGGATTAAGACCCTAACACAGGCCACTAACAGCCACAGCCCAACGCTCTTTAAAAGAAGCCAAGAAGATACATCCACATCCAGCTTTTTCAACCTGCAGACAAACCTACACCATCACCAAGCCCACATGAGCAGGGCTCAGGGGCCCAAACTGAACACATGTCTTTGCCAGCACCAGAAGTCAACACAAGCCTTCACTAAGAGAAAAGCCCAATACAACAGGAACAGATAACCTCCCCAATCCAGTCTCAAGCAGGTCAAGTTATCTGCTTCTGCTATTGGCATCAATTTCAGGTGACTTTCGTGAACTTTTGAGTCAGGTCACCATGCCTCCTCCTCCTCCAGTCCCTCCCCTCTATCAGCTAGCTGCTAGGTGTGGTCCCTAGGGTGTGCTGGCTCCTAGGGGTGAGCCCTCACTTGGGTGACCCCATTTTGAGAGTGGTGATTAGAGGGGCAGTGGCTCGTGATTGATGTGAACCAACAAACAAAGGACACAGTGTTTTAATGAAAAACATGAGCCACTCTCCAGGGGCCCAGAAGGGGGGGGGGGAGTAGGGAGAGACAAACAGGGAGGAGGAGAGGGAGCTAGGGAATACGGAGAGGACCATAAGGATATGGAGAGCAAGGCCAAGAGGGTGAAACTGTTTTGATCAAAAGGGACCATACAACCGTACGGCTGGCTGGGATCCAGGAGGAGATGGGATCCAGGAGGAGATGGGATCCAGGAGGAGATGGGATCCAGGAACTCAACGAGGATCCTCAGAAGGTGACTTGTTACCCCAAATGAATAAATCAGCACCCATGCTATTGTAAATGTAAGTTACCACTTCTCTCATCAAATTGTTTGAGGCGGGTTTCTGTAGACAGGGCTGAGGGGACAGAGGATGCACTGAGCGGAGAACGGAGAATGGAGAGTTTTCCTCTTTTCTCAGTCTTCAAGTTCTATTTTGTTTCTTTAAAAAAATATATACTTGCACCTAACAAATAACATACTTGTCAATTGGTCAGTGACTGTGTATCCAAAAGATTTCTCACCAGGACAGATTGACAGTACACACTTATCTGTGGACACACAGAGGAAGGAAAGTGGACAACAGGCTTAAAATGAGAGGGGGAAGCCTGTGGAGGCAAGTCATAGGCTCAGGGACGGCCAATGGAACAAGTGTTGCCATCTTGTCTCATACGCTTTCATTTTGTATATCGTATCTTAGTTCTGGCAATGTTTGAAATGTGTCTTTTTGCGCCAATAAAGCATTCAAATGACCTGAAAGGAAACCTCAACACTGAGGAATAGAACAGTAGCCTATGGCCCAGACTAATCTGACACGACGCACAATACATATCCTCTGACAGGAAATACCACAGAGACCCGCCCGTCAAACACATGCATGTCTGATGTCCTCTTGGACCCCAGCTGCCTCAACTCCCTCTGTTTTTTAACTTCTAGACTAAGGAGGCCCAAAGTGGAAAAAAAATCATTTTTTAAATCTTGGTATGTTGGTCAAATACCAGTACATCAGAACCTCAGCAGTTGCTTGTCAGGAGCTTACAAGATCCATTTCAGCGTGCACAAGTGCTGATAAGAGAGATCTGAGAGATGCAGACCTTTGAGTAGTCACATGATGGGGATCTCAGCGTGGTGGAAGACCGTTGGCTGTTGAGCCGCACATTTACATATTTATAATACACTCAACTGACTCATAATGGATGAGCAAAACCTTCTTTATGGCAGGCCTCAAAGTGCAGGTCCCCAGTAACCCTCACGTTAGCCCCCCATACCAAACCCACGCAAGGCTCTTATTGGGATATCCTGCAGGGTGTCGTTTGGAAGTCTGACCGTTTCTCAAGAGACTTGTTTCTTCTGCCTTCACAACATGGCACCCAGCTTTCATCCCCGATGCTTTTAGCTGAACAATTTATGACGGATGAATGTTTCAGGTTCTAAATGAGAAGCTCCTTTTAGAAGACCCTAAAAGCTTTCCCTATCATGAGAGACTGTTCAGAGTTCTCTGGCTGCAGCTTGGAGAGAATAGCAAACCACTGTTGTCCAGAGCACTCTCTCTCCTCTCTGCACTGCCGCATCAACCGAGGAGCAAAAACCAACCACAATGTAAAGGATTAACTCCCACAAATTGTTGTTAAACGGGAGACCTTGGGTCTGGTTTTAGCTGGCTGATGTATGGGGCGTCTAACCATCACTGAGGCTTGCTGCCACTTGGACAGGACGACAGTGAGGACGGCACCCTGTCACTAGGTTCGCAGGTGATCCCAGGCGCTCCCGGTACATGTGCTGACGGGAGGCTATGTAAGGGCAGTGTGGATGGGGTGAGGAGCTGATGTCACCGTTAAATATTTAGACCGCCTCCCGCTGTGAGCTCAGGCATGAGATCAAGTTTGAGGCGCGCATTAAATGCGGCCTTTGCGTCTCGTCACACACGCGACAGACAAGACCTTCCAGGAGGGCCAAAAGTAGGCGAATGTGAAAAGAATAAGATGCGAACGGAACAACATTTTATGAGTGGAATTCTTGCAATATTAATGCAGCTTTCCAAGCTAGAGCGCTGCGTTTCCTCCTGAGTGTTCCTGTGCTGGGCTTAGATGAGTACCCTGCTGTCACACGCTGACCGCGACAGGCATTACCAACTTGTTAGGGGTACTCAAGTCATCAGCCAGTACAGCCATCAGCAACTTCCTGTTCTGTTTGGAAGGTGCTTGCTACTTAGTAAATATATACTATTATGGCTCTTCCCCCCCCCCTAACATACCATTATCCGCTTCTAGAACTCTGATGTCAGTGACCCAGGCTCCAGTTAAACATGGCTCATCACTAAGACGGTTGACGTTGCAGTTATCCTTCCAAGCATCAGGCACATTTTCCCGTCGACATGACAGTACAGTTCCTTGAATTCCCCCTCGGGACGAGGAAACATTGGCGATATCTAAATCCGTCAGCAGTTATGACAGGCCGTGTGTGTGACGCGAGTGCACTTCCTCCCTACTCTTCACTTTCCATCTTGGCCCAGCGTGTAACACAGGCTCCTGTCCACAGCATGAATAATACAGGCTCCTCCTGAAGCTCATCAGATGGGGAGACTGAGCCACACGTTTCCCTGGCTGGGAAACACAATACTGCCTTCGCAGAGAAAGGGAGGGAGAAAAAGAGAGACTTTTTAAGGGGGTAATCACGTTAGCCTATCAATAAGAGCTTCCGGCTCAGGCAGGGTTACGTGAGGTGACTGAAGAAAAACAAGCTTCTCGTTCATGTGTGAGATGCTTGTGTCTGAACATCATAAAGGCTGCCTATAGATGGAGCAGGGTGGGGCTGTATAGGGAGCTGCCATTAGTCCAGTGTGCTGGCAGGCAGACATGCACAGTATAAGCCTGGGAGCCCAATCTGCACTTAGGGGATTTGGAAAGGCTTGAACTGCTCCATTTATGATCAGCTGGTCACATTTGGATAAATCACCCAAAAAGCCACTGATTACTCAGAGATTATGTGATTTGGATGTTAATATTAAAGGCATCTGAAACAAGAGAATGCGACACAGTGATTAAGATTAAATGTGGTAGTAGATAAGTGCAACGGACCATAATGAAATGGGAAGATGGTGGAGAACAAGAGAAACTCAGTATCGGCGCGGGCGCGCACACACACACACACACACACACACACACACACACACACACACACACAGCTGCCTTGGTGAAGATGAGGACACAAATCGCCCACTGCACATGGCAGATGGACCAACAGAGCTTTTCAGTGGCATCATCCTTTGGCTTCACGTTTCCAGTGCCGCGCCCCACTTGGTAAAGGCTGGGGCTGTCATCCCACATGGATGAGGGCATCCACACAAGCAGCTTTATGTAGACCAGACGGTGAGCCAGAGGGGAAAGGGAACAGGGGGTGGCCATTGTTTGTTAAAGGGAGAAATAAAGAGAGAGTGACTGAGTCAAGTGACACAGCACAATAGTGGGCCTGCCCTGTGGATGGGACATTTGCACGGAGAGTCCAGACTTGTGGTCTATGTTGTTCAGGTTGTTTGCACTGTGCTGTCTATATCATTCTTCAGACAAACTGTCTTTTCATTCCCTGAACAACTCAGTTAGTTGGACAACCCAGTAGTAGATTATTTTATGTTATCAAGCCCCCAACAGTCAAATCAACTTGACAGTTCAGTAACGAGACTACAGACCTGGTTGACAGAATTGTTAACTAAAAACAACTTTTAGTTACAAGTTTTAGAAGGAGGTCGCTTGTAACATACAAGCTAGACATTTGTCTTTTTTGCAAGCTATTTTTCTGTCTGCAACCAGCCACACACTGAGACAGCACAGTCAGCAAACCATCATCATCATTGTGGCAGTGTGCCTGTCCTCAACCTAGCCTGTGCTGTGTTGTAGTCAGATAGCTAGCTTGTGGCTAACGTCATGTCTTTTGAAGGCTGTTGGAATTTGGAATTAATTTACGTTGTTTCGCTAACTGCTGAAAACAACAAATTTTCTTACCGTAACAGGTCTTTCAAATAAACTATTAACAATGACATTTCACAGAGATGCAAAGTTGTGTAAACAAGAATGTACGTATATTTATTCTATAAATGAAACCATTCACAAATGCAGAGTTTCGAGGACAGCAGGCTAGCTCCGCTACTAGCTAGCTAACAATACCTTATCGGAGTCGAGCTCGGGGTCAGCCTGGCTCAGTCGGTACAGAAATGATTTCGGATCGCGGCATAGCGTCTGTCGTGTTGTCAAGAAATACGTTCCCCCAACGTTTAAGCGTATCCATTTCGATGCCCCAATATTGGCCGTCTTGTCTACGGTATAATGAGGTAGAGACCTCCGGTAAACGGCGCCGCTAATATCGGAGCTGTTTTCTGCCATCCCCTCTTCTCCGCCCTCTGGTACGACTGCCGTGACAAAAGCCCTCTACAGTACACTACACTTCATGCAAGGCGACTGAACCACTCCTCTTCCTCCACCTACTACGGATAGGAGTTACTGGTCATACATCATTTCCGAAGATTACTGATATCTCAGCCACATAAACCTTTAATCTCCCATTTATTTTCACTCTTCTCGATAGTGGTATGTCAGGAATTTGTCCAATGTATCCATAGACTGTCTAGGAGGCCCATAATATAAATGCCGTTGGTCTAAACCCGTATTATCCTCCTTGTAAACTGAACTATATTTGTATTGTTTTGTTCATAACCATTTGAATAGGTCATTTCGTGGCATGTTGTAATCATGGTAAGTATTGCATGTCTGGTTGAAAGAAGACAGGAAGCATGTCATTATTGTATGCCTAAATCCCTACATGCTTTAATTACTGCACTACCAAGCATTACGTGGAAAATTCATCATTCAACAACTACTGACCTAGCGCACAAATAATCAGAGAGAGAATGAACAGATTCATTAAATTATCAGAAATATGATTAAATCACTGAGCAAATAGAAAATGTATATGATATAGTAAGAAAAAAGCTGTAAAATATTATAGTTTACAATAATTATTCACATTCAAAGGCTTTACATCTCAATACATACACAACATGGCCCCTGAACATGACTTCAATCCAAATATGATTCATATATTAGAATTTAAATAACACAGAATGAACTAGAGGCTAAACAATAGCCATCAAATAACCTTATACAAGAATAAAAATACAAAAACTGTATCCTAATATCATTGCATTACTTGCTTCAGATTTCAATAATACATCATCTGTACATCACAGTTCTAGTCGGTTACAAACCAGGTAGAGTATTACATACACAATGTAACCGACTGCCGCGCCATCTTGATTTTAAAAATGTTCTAGCAAGAGAGGAGGAAACTCTTTATCTGTAGGGTTTCCTCAACTTTAGAGCGGATACAGCAATTTCATCTGTTATTTGGATCAGACAGAAGATACCCTTTTGCTGACATCCATCTACATTCAGCCCAACCCTGAGGTCAAGAGGCTGCTATCCAATCGCTCCAGTCACACACTGCACACTGACTCAGCTGGAGGAACAATCCTTCAAGAGGACCGCAAGATAATGTCAGAATTTAAAGTATTATTATATCTTTCTTTAAAAAAAAAAAGGAGCAAAATTCGAATCCATCGCATAATTTATAGTGGGCCAGGTGTCATGTAGGCAAACCATAAGGACACTCTAGAGGAACCTTGAGAAGCTGACTGGAGCACTAACACCTCGCCTTGGGAATCCAGCTTTACTGTGATTGCTTCCAAGAAGTGATAGTATGCATGTATGTCTGTGTTGAATATTTCCTGTTCAACGTGGGCTGGTCAGCATTCGATTTAGTTTTTTTTCTCGAAAGAACAAACTGAAGATGACCCAATAATCCCACCAATTTTTTTTTTCTTTTTTTAAGTATTCAAACCACAAAGAAATAGCCAGTGAATGGTACAGAACAGCCAAATAAGTCAATAATATTAGCCATGGTTGCCAATGCAGTCAACATAACCACCTTAACTTGAATAAACTAAATCTCCAGTGCCCCGGAAGAGAAGCGGACAAGCCTGAGCTACCAACTGGCTGTGCAGAAAACCTAAGCGAGTCTTATGATCAAAACAAAACTAAAAGAGTACAAGCTAGTGGCATGTTCACCCACCCCCTATTAAACAGGTCTATTATTGACTAACTTCCTCTGTCACCGTCTAACCAAAGCCCAAACTGAACTGTGCAGCAACTAATTCAACTCTGACATTACAGGGGCCAGCACTCGGTTCTGAAACAGTAAATGACCCAAACCAGGCAATATATCAGCAAGAACCAGGAGCCTAGAGAACAAAAATAAAATGTACTATGTGAACCGTGGGAATTGGACAAAAATAGACTTTATTTGGGTTCGTGTCTAGTTGAGGTAAGATAACGAACCGGGCTGTGTTCGGCTTGGAACTATGGAGTATATAAATGGCGTTAGAGTCTGAGGAAACATTAAGCATACAATTTAGTATTAGGATATGGTTTAACGTATGATACTGACAGGTTAGGCTCTGGTTCATGCTTGATGCTGGATTGTGTTATGGTGTCGCTGAAGCAGGAAACCAGTCCTTGCACTGAGATGGTCCTAAATGGTACCTATGCCGGTGGAATTCTACAGACAAGCCTGTCCTCTCTTTCCCCTGCTGAATGTACAAGAAGCCAATGTGCATGGTAGCAGTCTCATCATCCACACATGGAAAAAAAAAATGCAATAGAAGCCTCACAGAGAGCACAAAGAACAAGCAAAGCAACCCTGAATCCCATGGTGTCTTTTTTCCTATTGGTTCTGCTCATTTCAGAGAAGGAAAATAAACAAGGTCTAGATGCCATAGATGCCAGCGTCTCTAAAAGAGTTTGTTTACATTGCGGTGATGAAGGGCACTAAAGAGGGTGTTACTCTGCTCCGTGATTGGCCTCAGAGCTAGGAGGAAGGAGTGGTCACAGGAGGAACTGCTCTCCTATAGGCCAGGATTTTGGTGCTTGTGATAGATCTTTCTCCACACTTCCTGGATTTTCTTACACCACTTGTCAGCATTTCCACTGGGGTCCATCAGATAGTATGTTCGATTGGGCTGAAAGGAAAACAAAGAGGCTGTTAAAATATGGTCCGATTCACAATGTAGAACCTACAGAAAGATCCCAGTACCCCAGCTCTCCCACCACTTCATAATTGGCACATTTACCGTGTGAACAAAGAACGTCTTGAAGTTCTTGGCCTCTGGGCGCAGCTCTGGGGACCAGGGGATCTCCCCCTTCAGGACCTTGTTGACAGGGTCCACATAGTACAGGTGTGGCCCCTCCGTGAGCAGCAGCTGCCTCCGCCGAGCAAACAGGCCCTGGAACACGTTGTGACATAACATCACCACCAGAGGGGGCTAGTGTGTTAGTGTGACATTCCCCACCAGAAGGGGAATTCCCCTTCACCGTTGGCTGAGATCCATTTTCATGAAACTGGAAATATTTCTCAGACAACACCACATGACATTGAACCCACTGACACCGCACCTGACCAATCGACTACACTAGCTGGAGAGGAGAGAACTGGACTTCAGGAGACTTGAGGAACTTCAGGAGCAGGTCAAGACAAATGCTTAACCCTTGTGCTCTCTTCGTATTCTGCAACTCCCCCTGTCCTAAGGGTCCAAAAAACCCAACCTTCAACGCTGGAATGTTCATTAAATGTTTACCCTGTACCCCTTTGGGCACTGAAATGTGCAGCCATGCTGTACATGAATCAGAAAGGCTGAGTATGGTCTGACTTCAATCAAGCACGTGAAACGTAAATGTCTCATTGTAGGTGTGTGTACGCATGCATTTAACATAGTTTCCTGTCATTCTGACCCGCGAAGAGAGCAGAGGGTTAAAGGGAAGTTTTACCAAGACAAATCCACTTACCTTTCGCTTATCCACTGGACCCATTTTAAGGATCAAATTATTCTCCACAAACTGATGCCTGTGGGAATGAGAGACAAAAAGGTATTTTCTTTCAAATCTGACACTTCCTACCAGTTTTCTTTTCAAAAACTGTTTTAGTGTGGCATGACATGACACATCGAGGCCTGTCCACACTCAGCCAGACAGACACACAGGCGAGGGGGTGGGGGTGGGGGGAAGAGAGGCGTTACCAGGGGTTTCCACTGGTTTGTTTCTCCAGCAGCAGTTGCTTCTCCACCTCTGAGAACTGCAGGTCCAGCTCAAAGGAGTTGTTGTCCAGGTCGTGGATGTACTGCTCAATGTTGCTGCTGGACCTCTGGGGGGGAATGGACTCAGGCGTGGAGAGGGAGTGGGTGGAGCTGGATGGGGCCACCTGCATGCTGCTGAACTGGCTCAGGAGGTCATCGTACTAGGGGAGGGATTACATTAGGTCAGTACAAATAGGTGATACAAAAGAAACTCAGCCATTTGGTACACAGTGTTTGGGTGCCATTTCACTTGGTTAACCCACGTTAACTAAATAACGAAACGTCATGAAAAACAGATTCAATTGTGTTTCTTAGGAGTCAAGGTACATCATGACATTCATCAGTCAATCTGGGTGTTCTTACATTTCCATAGCAGTCCTCGTCATCCTCTGACATGGCCGGCAGGTAGGGCGTCAGCTTCGGGGGGGTCTGCAAGTGGATGTCACCCCAGGAGATGGTCTCGAAGAAGGGGTGTCCCCTCAAGGGGTCGTACCCTCCACTCTCCTCACAACCAATCCGTTTGGAGGGGTCCAGCGACTGCATGGAAGTTCACAGCGTAAGTTAACCGAGGTTCTACCTGTCTGAAGTACCGTCCAGACCGAAGCTGTACATACAAACAGAACCTGCTGTTAATAATGGCTGTGAAGATGGAAACGTAACCTACCAAAAGCTGTTTGACAAGATCCTTGGCTTTGGGGAAGAACTTCTCAGGGAACTCATATTCCAGCTTTATTATCTTCTGGAATATTAGGTACTCGTTTCTGAAGAACAGACAGCATGTAAAGAACATTGAGAGGATGAAGAAAAAAAAAAGTTGACAATATGAGAGGGTGAATGTATAAGATCTTTAGAGTAGTGACGACCACCACAATGACATAATTATTCTGGAACTTATCAACTAGAGGTAACATGTTCGGGTTTCGTGAGGTACAAGCTGGAATCCTACTGTCCTTACCCAGCTCTGAACGGTGGTAGCCCAGCCACCAGCTGATAGATTATGCATCCTAAGGCCCAAAGGTCAGAGCTAAACAAACAAACAAACAGAACCAGCACCACCAGGTCATTTTTGATCATCTTGTCCAGAAACCACATTCCCACGATGCACAGAAAATCCAATGTATTCTAAGCCTGCTGCTTTCGGCTGCCTTTAGATGAGCTGTGTAAAGGGGTTGGTGTGGAGTGGTACAGGCCTCGCTCACCTTTTGCAGGCTGACTTCTCTGTCAGCAGCTCAGGAGACACATACTGGGCTGTTCCTACAAATGAGTTTGCTCTTGCTGCAGGACAATAGAAGAATTGATGGTGTTGAGTATGTAACATGAGGCAGGTTTACGAACAAGCAGAGCACAAGACAGGGTTGCGATGAGTTCAGAGTAGTTCCTTCAGGTATAGTACGTGATGAGGCGCGCACAAGCAGGGTCTTGGACAGAAACAATGTTGACAAAAACATCAATATACCTTGGTTGCTATCCGAGGACAACTGCTTTGCCGTTCCAAAATCTGTGATCTGGATGTGCATCTCTTCGCTCAGTAAAATATTCTCAGGTTTCAGGTCTCTAAAAGCAGACAAAAGGAAGGTGCGGTGGATGTTTCCCATGTCAAGACTGAACTGGTATGATGGTTTAAAATGTTTGTATTGTAACTGATTAGCACTGAATGGATTGCATGTTAGATCTATTAATACCTCCAACTCTCTTACCTGTGTATAATCCCCTTATCATGCAAATATTCTAGTGCGCTAACTATTTCAGCCGAGTAGAATCTAGTACAGGTCTCATCGAAAGAGCCGATTTTGCGAATGTATTTCAAAAGCTCCCCATTCTTAGCATAGCTGAGGCCAAAATCTGACAGAGGGTTGTTAAGGAAAATGTCACACAACAAGAAGCAAGTACAGAGTATACCCAAACAACAAAGAAAGATGAGATCATTCTGTTACTTATAGCTCTATTGCAGTACATCAGTTAGTTACAGTAAATAATGTAGGGTCAACTACCATATCCAATGACACTTGATTCATTTCATTAATGACACTGGACACAGGCACTTAACCATTAGCCTTGACGTGAGGCTTTCCTCATCTATATCGGTGTAAACATCAGAGCCTTGTTTTTCCATTCACACTGGATTGTCAAATTAGGGTTGAGTGGGTGGGAGGCACAGAATGCATGCAGGCACCAGTCTGTGATGCCCTGCTCTTGTTAATGAAAGGATACACAACTTTTCATCGTCTTGAAACGTAAAGTAGAGTTTCACGAAGAATGGATGATCTAGAATTGACATCACATCCCTTTCTCTTTTTACGTACTGCGCCTTGTTCTCCTTCATAATATGCCGTTTCTCCAAAATCTTAACTGAAAGAGAATGATATTTAGGTGTTAGTCAAGAGGCAAAGTCTAAGGACAGTCATATACACTAATGTTGTTAAACAGCCTTTTATTACACCCCACAGAACAACCACTTACTTGCATATTCTTTTGACGTTGACTGTTCTCTTGCCAAGACAACCTATGAAATGAAAGAGAGTATAAACAAAGTTTAGTAAACCTAAAATGCCTTGAACAAAGAGGCTTGCTTTAATTAAAACCTCTTAGCCCTTTGTAATCAATAAGGTTGAAAAGAATTGCAGATGAATACCTCAAGTGTTTGACCACAAGAATGCAAGCATGTAACAACAACTATCTCAAGCTACTTCCTAACCGAGATGGAATGTGGCGCTACGTACGGTAGAGAAGGATCCCTCTCCCAGAATCTTGCCGAATTTGAAGTCATCTGGCCTCTTCTTACGGGGCTGCATTGCCTGCGGCGTCCGGAGCTCGGAGCCCTGGCTGGCAGGCTTGCTCGTGGCCCGAGCTTCAGAGGCAGAGCCCTCCATGCTGGGACAGTGACTGCTACTTGCGCCTGGGATAGCAAGTGGCGAGCAGGAGTCGGGCTGATTTCTTACCATTGATGGATGTGGGCAGGAACAGATGACAACGCTGGATTGAATGGGCACAACATCATACTGCAAGAGGAATAAAGACAGGGGCGTCGTTAATTGAAGTATTTGGGGATGATAATGTGCAGTATTGACTGTGGACTAAGTATATTCCAGTAAAGCATCTTTTTTATGTCGGCATTTGAGAAAATCTACTCGAAAAAGGGGGCATTTATTCACAAAAAGACTGAATCCTTTCACAATTGAAAAGGGGGAAATTGAAAAGGTGAAGTGTTAAATATTTGGCTTATAAGACAATCTTAAAATGCATCACTTTCAATTATTTTACCATTGTGTAAAAGTAAATATAGTATGATGTATGCAAAAAAAGGACATGACTAGTCTACATGCTATTCAAATGTTTTCCACTGCACTATAACAACAAGCACGAAACGGTTCCATGATCGTTAACAGGCCAAGCTCATGCACAAGGTGGTGGAATGGCTCATGGATGGCGTGAAGGACAACAAATAGTGAAAACAGTATCGTTTTGAGATTGTGTGTAAACAAGGACAGAGTTAACATGGAATAATTGCCCAACAATGCGGTCCCTCATTCATCTATTCGAAGCATTATGTTGAAGGTGCATTAGGAAAGAAACTGATCTAAATCGTGGCTTTCACTGTGCTAGTACTGTTAGCTACAGTGGGCCCAGCCCTTTACCGGCCATGATGTAAAATACTATTTAGCCACTAGACTAGCTAGTTGCATACATCTTCCACGTGACAGTCACTGACGTAAAGTTTGATGAGATACGCAGCTAGGCTCACTCGACATAACATTGTTTACATAGCTAAGTGACCATCATGATAAAAGTGCTGGCGTGTACCTTGTAATGGTCAACTGTAAATACAGGTAGCTAGATCTCCCCAACGCTAAGAAATCGTTATACTAGGCTATAAATATAGCTCGCCATGTTAGCATTTGACAACAGCAGCTAAGGGGACAATTTCAGAAAGGACATTAATGTGAAGGTCGTTCCATGCAACCATTTTCAAAAATATATATTCTACACTATATTTCCCTGCTTATATTAATTAAATGACAAAGGACATTTAAGTATCTGCGGAGCATGTTTCACACTGCAAATGTTTAGCGCTAGATGCGTGTCCATAGTTCAATGGCTTGCTTGCTAGCTAGCTAGCTAATGTAACATTACTGGTTAGGTAGCTAACCTGACAGACAAGCCTGGCTGGGCCACAACATGCACCAATCTATAATGATCACACTGTCAATGTGTTTAGTATACCCACAAGTAAAATTAAGAGACAAACTATACAGAACTGGTGTGACCAGTTAACTGTTGCCAGAGACCAATAGTTTGCTAACCAAATGGTGTAAACAGCGGGCTAGCTCACTATGCTGGTGATGAACCAACATGTAGCTAGCTAACGCCAGCTGGCTAGATTAGTTGGCTCGAGTAACACACACTCGTTAGCTTAAGTGAGGCACAACTTTGATGGGACTGTTTCTACTCTGGTCAAAGACGGCAGTGACAGCAAGAAGTTGATAAGCCAATTAGCTAGCCATCTATCCACCACCGACACGACAAGCGAAACACGCACTGCTGCATAATGTCACACCTTTTAGCCAACCAAGTGAACTTCCTAGCTAGCTAACCAGCAGAATCTAACCAAAGTTGTTGACGAAGAGCATCAAGCAATGTTGCTAGCTAGCTGGTAGCATGGGGTGTCTACAACAGAATGAGTATTTGGAACTTTGCGTTCAAACGTTAATGGAAATTTGTTTTCCTCAATCTATATATGGCAGGTAGTACTTAAGTATTTGCCGATAACAGATATATTGACTTAGTTCAAGAGCACAGCGTTTTCCTCAAAGACAAAAATGAGTCACTGTTGTAAAAGCTAATTATGTCCATGTTGAAACAGTTGAGGCCGCGAGACTCGAAGCAATACCCAATTTGCAACATATCGTATTGAGTTGAAGAAACTTAATTCTACTGGGATTAATAAATATGACAAAACATAGGATGAGCAACAGGACTTTCTATTAAATTGCTGAGATTAACACAACTCAACACACCCAGGGAGATATTTGTTGGCAAATTAAATGGATGGTTCTGGGTCGATCATGTATGACACTTAGCTACAACATAAGCCCAAATCCATGGAGCTATTCCAGTAAATAGACTGAACCAGTTCAAGCGCATTGCCCGACTAAAGCGCGTAGGGGGGAATCATAACAATCGATGAAATGTTGCGGGTTAGTAAACGTTATTAAAAAGCTCTCACTATTTTGTTGGAGACAGTTTGAAAGTAGTATATTGAGAGGAATGCACATAGCTAGTATTATTCAGTCCAGCGAAGTATATTATAAGCTTACGCTAGCAAGCTAGCATGCTATGCTACAACAGTAACGACGTTAGCAAGGTCCTCTCCTGATATTACCGCTGTTTGAAATGAAGGCCCAACGCATCGAAAATGTTGTCAAACTGCCGCCACACACAACATCTAAAGCAATGGCTTCGAGATGATATTCGGATGAAAGTTGCAATACTTACTAATTGACTTGTGGCTCTTGCCATGGAAGTTTTCCGCGAGTATTTATTTGGAATAAAATAATTACAGAACCTCCAGTAATGGCTGCCTCACCGCCTTCATTTTCCAGCTGTGACGTCGTTCCACAACAATGTTACCGCAAAGACAGGAGAGGATACTTCCCTGTATCCGCCCCCTCGCCTTTTTTCTTCTTTTTTTAAAACCAAACTTTATGAAAGGTCAGAATAATAACTACCTTAAAATATATAATGCAATTGCATTGTTAGGAATGACTACCCTAACGCTAATGGGTTAAGAATCTGATGTTGCCTAATAAAAAAGCGTCTGTGCTTTTCGGAAAATCATCGCCTTAGACGTCTCTCAGCAACAGTTTAGAGCTTTTCCTATCATGTGTGATGTGTCCTAGGTTACCATATTTAGACGATATCTCTGCTCAGACTCCGACGCTCAATAAATCTCCTTTCTCAATAGTATTCTAAAGTTTTCTGGAAACCAGAATTCCATATCCCAGCTGGAACTACGGAAACAAGAATCCCATAATCTACCTCTTAAATAATCAAAAGCATGTGTTAATAATAATGAACGTTTAGCTATTGATGAATATTTATTTACAAATTGGAAAAACACCACCCCAAGATTTACACCTAATCCAATTTATATTGAAGTGATTAGAAAATACAATGTATTTTATTGTAAATGAGTTTCATTGTAAAATTGTAAATACAAGCTATTTAATAGAAGTCAGTTGTTTCGATCATGTTAAAGGTCACTTTCTGTGTTCTTTTAGTTCTTCTTCATCTTCATCTTCATCATCTTCATCATTTTCTTCTTCTTCTTCTTCTTCTGACACCCTAGATTCATCACTGCTAGAATCGTCTTCCTCAGCAACACTGAATCACAGAAAACAATATCAGCACTGCAAGTCATTCTTTAGAACTGTATGACAGACAAAAACGGATGTTAAAGTAACTTCTACAACATAGATGCATCCGTCTGCCAAGGGTCTAATGGATATGTTATAGGTTAACAAGCTTGAAAGAGGTCTCACCACTGAGGTCTGTTGAGGTTCATGCACTCTCTCCCTGAGTCAACATCAAAAGGATCTGCAAAGACAATAAATGGTGAATCAAGGGAAATGTTAATATAGTTTGAATACCAAAATAACTTAAAACCGTAGGCCACGTCTTGAGGGAAAACGAGATTAAACATTAAATAAGTAACCTACTAATCTTCAATCTCTTAATATGTCCATCTTGTATTTTATAGTCATGTATCTATATCTATTTTGAATGTGTCCTGCAGCAAAAAACAATTGCCATCCGAGGGCACATTTTGTTGTTGTTGAAGGTAATGCTTATAAGATCTCACCGAACTCCTCCTCTTCTGGTTTTTTGTTGATGTACTCTTTCTCAGCAGCCAGCAACTCCTCTTCTGACTGACAGGCTGCATAGCGCTCCAGCAGTGTTTTGTTTAAGTCCAGGAATACTGTACCCCACTTAAACTTTCTAAGTAGGATTACAGCCAGCTCCTGAAAGCCTGCAATAGAGACATGATTACCACAATAGACCAAACAAAGAACCAGAATCTTTCAAATGCCATACTTAACATGTAGTGGGATCTTTAATAGTGTTATGGTGTTTTGATTGATGTAGTATTGGTTACAAATCACTTGTGGATCAGATAAAGACTTACCCACAATGCAGAATGTGGCAGCGAAAGCCTCCACACAAGATAACTTGCAAGGCTTGCCATAGTTGACTGGGTTTGCTGCCACCAGGTAAGGTAGCAAGCGGGGATGACTCCCTGTCATCTTACTGAAGGGAGTCTCATCAAGCTTGGCCCAGGAGCAATCAATGACTGCCAATCCACTCTGAGCCACAATCTCTCTGATAACAATACATGAAAACACATGCGAGTTTGCGATACCCAATAAAGAGTTTGCCAACTACATCAACGTTTCCTGACTGATGCCATTCACCATTAACCTGCAAAGACTCACCGGTCTGCTGGTGTGACATATTTTGTGCCCATGGGGCTCAATATGAGGCCATTGAACCTCTGGTTAAGACGAAGGTTACGCACAAAGCCTTTACGGACTAGCTTCCTGCCAGTACAGCGCTTGGGGTCACAGTGGCCAAGTTCCCACATAGCCAGCGGACAAGGCAACTTCACCAGAGCAGCTTCCTCTCCTTCTGGGTGCAATGTGGCTGAAGAAGAAAAACCAATTATGATGACAGGAAAGACAACATCATTTTCGGTCGTTTAGTTGGACATGACTCTTATATTTATACAAAATTCTGGGCTTGTCTTCAGAAATAGAAAGCAATGCCACAGTAGCATTGTGTTGTTACCTTGTAATGCGCCATGCATTTCTTCTGTGAACGTTTCAAGGGATTTCCCTTTCATCTTGTGCCTTCTATCTTTCCCCTTATTGTCGGAACGCTCAAATTTACCATGCTTTTTTCGCCCCATGACTATTAACTATTTAAAATTAAGCTAGCTAGGTCAGACTTGCTGTCGAACTATCTCAGACTAGAGTCAGTAAACTTCCAATAAACTCACTTAGTGCCTAACAAGAACGAATATCCTTCACAAAACTCAGATGAACAATGACACGTGTAAAAAGACTGCTGATCTTTCTTATAAAACATCTTTTAAACCGAAATATCAATACACTGAAATGTCAGCCACGAATTCACATGGGGCACCAAGACGCAGGCGCAGTTTGCTTATTTTGATCAGCTGACCTGATCACGTGCTTTGTGATTTAAGGAACTAAAGTGTATCTACCATCTGCGGTGTATTTTGTTGGAGTGAAAGAACATTTATCGACTCAAAATAGGCAACCATGTATTGCATATCTCATGGACAATCACATCTATTACGTATTTTATGTGTAATACTTGTTGGTCAGTACCTGATTAATGACGGAATGATTAAGTTCTACCATATACGTGATGCGTGATTACGAGTCCTGTTATGCTTCTGTTTTAGAGTAATGTTTTCTGCTGTCATTGACTACTTATTTAGTCAAGTATGATCTGAACTTTCATACCCGTTTTACACTGCTGCTTCATTGCTGTTTTCCTTTCTCAGTGTCACATGCGTTTGCGGGTAAAATGAAGATTGTGGAGGAACCAAATACATTTGGGCAAGTGCTACGGTCATCTCAGATACCATTTCTGTACCTCTTGTTGAATATGAATAACGATTTTTTTGCACCTTTCTTTTTCAGGCTCAACAATCCGTTGTTGGTTCAGGGAAGTAGGCTTCAGCCCAAGGCAACCCCATCCCCAGTATCAGGTAAAACCAGTAACCTGATATCCGTTATGAGTCAATCATAATGGTCCTAATTTGATGATTTATGGTTTTTCCTCTCAAGGGCCGCCCCATCTCCATCCACTGGAAGGAAAGTGTTTCAGCTACATTGAGTCCACGTAAGATCCTGTCTTTGCATTTTACCAATTTTCATAGATTATGTTATAGATGTACAGTATATAGACCCTAACGTTTTTTTCCCCTGCTCCGCACAGGTATAAATATGAATTTTGTCCGTTCCACAATATCACTCAACATGAGCAGTCATTCAGGTGGAATGCTTATAGTGGAATACTAGGGTGAGTCCAACTTGTACAGCTAGTCCTGTTTGTTCTAGAGACCCTTCCAACCACATCAACCATGTTGCCTTTGTCCTTATTATTGAAGCATTTCCTCTGACTTTCACCTCTGCCGATCCTAACAGAATCTGGCAGGAGTGGGAAATTGTGAACAACACGTTCATGGCCATGTGGATGAGAGAAGGGGATGCTTGTGGAAACCGAAATAGACAAACCAAGGTGAGTGTGGCGGTGTTTTGTTTCCTGTCCTGACCCAACATGCTACATGAAACACCAGAATTGAACCCCTTTCAAATCTCCAGGTCATTCTTACCTGTGGCGTAAGCAGCAAGCTGGCTCAGGTGTCAGAGCCCAGTACCTGTATTTACTCCCTGACGTTTGAAACCCCCCTAGTCTGCCACCCACACTCTCTCTTGGGTAAGTTGGCTAAAAGCTGGCCATGTTTTCTTGTAAATAATGCAATGTAAATGCTGAGGTCTGAAACTTGGTGTGTGTGTGTGTGCGTGTGTGTTGAACAAGTGTACCCGGTCCTGAGTGAAGTGCTGCAGAAAGAATGGGATGAGGCAGAGCAGGCTCTGTATGAGGAGCTCATCACTGAGCAGGTAACTGTAGTAAGCCACCATCCTGTCCGGGAACTGATAAACACACACGTTGGCACACTACGCTCACACAAATGGGCTTTTCGGGGATCGTCTAGATACAGTAAGTTACTCTCTAAGATTTACCTGTCTTCCTTTACTGGCAGGGGTACAATAATCTACTCAGAGATATTTTTGAGGATGCTGGTTTCCTGAAGAGCCAAAAGGTCAAGGTGAAACAGGAGGTCACAACCCCTTCAAAAACACAAGACTCTTTTCAGATATGCAGTGAGGTAAAGAAAAGTGAGATTAAATTCCTTCATTATGTATATGCACATGGACTATTTGGAGAAAGTTCTAAAACCAAGTTTCCTGTAGGATTTACGCAAGCAGAGAGAAGAGATTGATAGACTACAGGCCCTCCTCAGACAACATAACATCCCCCATCAACCCAACACAGGTGAACTTCCTCCGCATGTCTAGATAAATATCTCACTCCAGCTTCTGTGGTCAAAGAGTCTCAAGATGAAATGTTGCCATGACGACCCTGCACTGTGTAATACAAGCATATTTTCTTCCCTGCTGTATATGTGGGTAATTCAGATGTGAAGGATCCAGTGAGTAATGCTGTTGGGGACCGTTATCCGAGAGGAGACGTTGGCCTCGTCACAGAAGTGGTCTAAAGGAATTGGACAGCGTATCCATAACGAGGGGGGGGTTGCTGTCTGGTGACTCAAGTACGGAAGTCTGATGCCAAAACACAAGTCAGTCCTAGAGTCTGCCAGAGAGCCAGTCCTGTTGATTCCAGTCTTTTGCCATGTGAGGTCTGCAACAGGTGCTTTGCTCCTAAGCATCTGGACACACATTACCATACCAGGATCTGTCTACGTTCTCCCCCAGCATTGCCTCAAGGAGACTGGTCTGGAGCGCTACAAATGAGATGTCAAGCTCTGACAGACTGGCCACGTCAACACTGGAAATCCAACCAACATCAACCAATGATCATTCAAGATCGCTGTTCAAATGAAATATCATTTTTTTATTGACCAAACTCAAAGACAGACAGAAAAACTATGAATATATGTCCATTACTAAGAGTTAAGCGCACTAGGTTTCAATCCAAGTAACCTAAGGAGGACATGATGCAACAACACTCTTACATTATAAGTTCTCGTCACTTTTCATGTATGAAATAATATGTCAAAATGAAAAAGATGTCATCAAACTAAAACTTGAGTAATGACTTATTAACTGCTGCTTGGCCAATTAAAATGATCCAATATGCTATAAGTTCAATGAACTGTACAACTTTCATGTATTATAAAAGGGATCTACAATTGATGTAGAAACAAAGAGCACTTTTGTGATTCTGTTGTGCAAAAAGACCCACAGCACCAGACTGTTTACACCCTAACATTTTAAGCTGACAGAGACTTGCCCTTGAATGATGTCTGTGAATTTTTGGGAAAATGCTGCAATATATATCTCCAAACAGCAGAGGGCAGTATAATACATTGTATTCTTCCTTCTCAAGCAGTACACTGTAGTAGCATATTTGAAATACTGTCATTACCTAGGTATAGTGACAAATGGACAGGGTTTGCTCTTTTAGGGATGCTGGCTCTATTGCTGTTGGCAAGCCCAGTCAAGCATAGATCCTTTCAAATGCTACTTACATGTACACAATGTTAATAGGTTACCATGAATATTGTGAATGCTGATAGTTCTCTTTTTTTCTTCAGTTTGGCACTTTGTCTCCAATCAAACCCACCAACCTCCCTGCATCCCAGTTATTACCAATCCACCCTCACTTCTGCCTTTCAATCTCTTCCTCTCTATCCCTAGCTGTCTCCCTCTCTCTTTTTCAACACCCTGAATTATGCCTTCCTTGCCTTTGCGAAGAACACACCAGTCACGTCATCTACCCCTACCCTCATATCCGGAGGCAGTGTGTACACCTCCAGCCTTACCAGAGTGTACCCACTGGCTGTGAGGCTGGCACACACCTGGGCTTCATCAAGGGGCACCACAGGGATCCTCACCCCTGGTCCCCCCAGGTAATAGCTCTCCCCTAGGGCCCCAATAAGGAGAAGGTGGCCTCCAGGTCGCAGCAGCCCCCCGATGTGACTCAGAGCCTGGGTGAAGAAGGCCAGGTTGGGGCTGACGCTCTCCAGGCAGAAGCAGGACACCAGGCAGTCGGCCCCGGAGGGGGGCAAGGCTGGGAGAGCGTCCAGGGAAAGGGGCCAGGGCCGATGCACGTCGATGTGAAGGACGTCTGAGACAACGGTGCGCAGACGGGCAGCCTTCTCCTTCCATGCTGAGGGGCTGGAGAGCAAAACGATTACATCGAGCCCACAGATAGAGCTCCTCATCCATATCTGATTGCCTGTCTCCGTGTCGTCTGCCTTCAGGCATACACACACACACACACACAGAAGTCCTCCCCATCCCCTCACTCACCTCCGACCCTCTAGCTTGCAGACATGCTGCAGGTATGGGGTCCAATCCAGGGTGAAGCCTTCTTCGTTGTGCAGCCAGCGTCGCAGCTCCTGCCTGTTCACCTCCAGGAAGTCTGTGAGGAGCACCTTGCTGAACACTTCACAGCCACTCAACACCTGGTAGATGGTCGGGCCCGAACCTACGTCCAGCAACACCTCACCACTCACATCACCTGGTGTTAGAGTGGGAGAGGGAGACGAGAGGGGGAAAAAGAGCAGGATACAAAATAGGGACCAAGCAGGATGAGGAGAGTAGAGAGCGATTCAAATTCATTGTTGCAAAGAAATGTGAGAAACAAAAATGGGAAGACAGAAGAAAAACGAATATGAAATCACACAGAACTAGGTCACTTCTCACATGCAAGTGCACACGAAAAGCATGTTACATTGCCAGTTTCTTCATTCATAATCAACCAATGCTTGATTTCCATTCACATCAATCAAATACTCCCTACCTTCGGTGAAAGCTCTGTGTAGACACTCTAGTTTCCATGGTACGATGCTGTCTGGTCGCTCAAAGTCTGCCCGTGGTGATGTGTAGTTATACTGCAGATATGCTGCAGGATCAAAGCCTTGGTAGAGAGTTGCCATGGCTGCCACACCTTCTTCTCCCTCTTTCTCCTTGTCCATCCTTCTCTTTCTTCGGCTGGTGCTTTTCTGATTGTTTGGGGTTGTCTGCAGTCCCCTGTCAGTAGGTCACCAGGTGAGCGTCTTGCTGTCTTTTTGACGCTGTTGATCTCAGAATTTATACTTGTGTGAGTCCGAGACAAAGGGAGAGAGAGCGAGAGAGACAGAGAGAGGGTTGTCATTATGTGGGCATGTACCTATTTGGTCTGTGTTTCCACCGAGAAGGAACGATGTGTGTTAATGTCTCCCTGCTTCAAGGCAATCGGTGTATTAATCTCTCTCTTACTCTTACACACAAGAACATACACCCACTCTCTCTCTGTCTTTCCCTCTTTCTCCTCATGGGATGAGATAGTGATCCCCTTTTTGGACAGTGGAACCACCTGATAGCATTAGGGCTGTCCACTTTCCCTGGCCCAAGGCTCTGATTTCATCATGGAGAGGGCTTCCTCAACCAGGAAATCTTCTAATGGCCCCCCACACAAACGCTTCCTGGCCTCTCACCCACTTCTTTAACATCTTCTGCTATCTCCTCATCATAAAATGGGCCTTTCTAATGACAGTGTGCTCCCGGTGCATTAAAGTCAACTATGAGACGGACATTCTGTTTGGTGTTGCTAAAAAGACATGGACAGGCTGAAATAGATTGGTATCACACCGAGCTGTTGTAACTGGTGTGATAGGTGCCAATACATTTTCTTTTTTTACATATCGTATCTTCATGGTGCTACGGTGAACATGTAAACGAAGCCACGCAATTGGTCATCATATGAAGACACACACGCGTGTGCCCACACATACTCACACTGACACATGCCCTTCATTCAGCCTAGCACAATCAAAAGACAACAGCACGTGGTACGAAGAGGGAAAAAATGTCCCAAGCTTATTCAGTTAGTCCACTTTGTACCAGGGCTGGCGACGATGATAGAGCCACACTTGCCCATCACCCAGGAATTCCCTGCATTCATATCACTTTAATCTCATTTAGAAGGCTTACTTCAGAGATCAGACATGTTAGGTCAATTGTGTTTGTGTTTATTTGAAAAAAGTGAGTGCCATTCTGTTAGTTTCATTTATGATTGAGTTGTATACATGCTAACCGAAACAGAGAATGCTTTTAAGCTGTGGCAAATTGATTTGACTTCCATGTATCAAAGGAATTAGGGCCAAATGTGTACTGTTAAAATGGTATGATGACTGTGAATTATTGTTGTCTCCCTGCTGTAATAGTTTCCAGTAACTGTGCATCTCATCCCAGCCTTCAGCCCAAAGACACCTCATTCAAGTGTCTGGCCTCAAATCAATCTGGGCCTTGTTTAGATGTTGAGGGTCAGTAAGTTCACTTCACTGGCAGCCTTCTCTGTCCTTTTGAACAGTCTGATTAAAGTGTGACATTTTCATCACTTGGGAAAGAATTCAGAAGGTGTTGCCAGCAGTATTACTACTGTCATTCGTATTGAGGGAGCAGAGCTTGGGCCAAATGGGCTCATCGTTCTCCCATCTGTGGGCTTGTGTTGATGCAGGCGAGATGAGGGTCTGGTGCCCAAAATATCCAGAGCTTTACTTTAATTTGGCTGGACAGTCCCTACATCTTACTGTGTCCGACAATTGTCCTTGTGAATGAACTGGGGCGGGGGATGGAAAATGTCTACTGTATCAATTGTATTTCAACTTGATAAATGTTTCTAAATTGTCTCAGACAAAAAAGGCCTATACACTCCCACATACATTATATACCTACTTGAGACTCTCTCGTTCACAAACATTTCTAGATCGCTGTGTAGTAAAAAAGTAGTCACCTTTACCTGAATACTTGATGTTTCTTAACCCTAAACCTTTAAACCTAGACAGATGACAAACAGCTTCAATGTAAAGCTTTATTTTGAAAAACGACATCCCAGATACTAGAAATTCATTCATGTCAGTAAATAATCTATACTCCTTTAATACCATGTAACTAGTGAGCAAAAAAAATAGTTTTGCTTTTAGATACCAAGCATTGTAAACATGCAACTATATGACTTTCAAAAATGCAACACATTAATAAAATAATCAATCATGTAAATGCAACTTTAAAATATAATAATCAGTGCTGCCTAAATAGTTGTATATGACAAAATAAACCACAAAAAAACTTATTATGTTTGACTTTATATTGTCACCCCTATCTCTCTTTCTCATCTCTCATCTTTCTCTCTCTCTCTGTCTCTGTCTCTCTGTCTCTTTGTCTCTCTGTCTCTCTGTCTCTCTCTCTCTCTCTCTCTCTCTCTCTCTCTCTCTGTCTCTCTCTTTCTCTGTCTCTGTCTCTCTCTGTCTCTGTCTCTCTGTCTCTCTCTGTCTCTCTCTTTCTCTCTCTCTCTCTCTCTCACCCTCTCTGAGCTTCTGGAGCCAGCATCCGTCCCAAGGACCTGGAGACTTTATTAAAGCCTACGTCAGTGGTCCCCAACTTGGGCAGTTCTACCACCCCTGCCGTGGATCTCCTTGGCATGGTGGCACAGTTGACCTCCACCATAAAGCCCCTGGAGGCCCTCACCCCCAGTGGGGGTGGGGAGGTGGACTGGAATCTGGTGATCTGCAGGGCTCTGGGGGGCATCTGTGGCTCCAGTACTCCATGGAGGATGGCCCCTGAGAGGTAGCGCTGCAGCAGCATCCGGGCCTCCCACTGTCTGGAGAGGGTCTGGTTATGATGGTGCTGCACCTCCACCACAGACTGTCTACATGGGAGAGACAGAGAGATGAGGGGTGGCCTTGTTTTTAATTTTATATTGTTAGTTAATTACTTTTTACTATGTAAAACTCAAGTTTACATTATCATATTATACTGTGTTGACAACATTTAATTTAATGGAATGTTATTCAATGAACTATGCATAACTGTTCGGTGATGTATGGAACTAAGTGCATCACTAAAGAAAAATTGGATTATTCTGTGAAATGAGAAACCCTTATCAGATCGAAAACACAGTAATGAAACCACATCAAAATCACAGCAGGAAGGTGAAAACATGAAGTGAGGCTGTGCATACAGAATCAGTACTGCAGTCCATGTGCGTGTGTGTGTGTGTGTGTGTGTGTGTGTGTGTGTGTGTGTGTGTGTGTGTGTGTGTGTGTGTGTAGCTGGCAGCGACACCCACCTGTCCCATGGGCGAGGGAGGAGACAGACACTGTGCCAGTGGGCGTTATAGGTCTGCCCCCTCTGCCAGTCTTCCTCCTGAACGCTGCTGTCTAGAGCCAACGCCCTCACGCTGCCCAGTCTCTCCCCCAGCATCATCAGGTTCCTCATCACCCCCTGTGTGCGTCTGAGTATGGGCTCGTCTGGGAGCGCGTTGCTCTCTCCTCTGTGTCTGTTGATGTGGGCAGGGTATCTGCCAATCAGTCCATTCGTTGGTTGAAATCCTGGTCGAGCAGATAGCTGACGGGCTGTCAGTTTAGGGGGACTGTAGAGTGAGTGATCGGCAGTGGTCACAGCTTGTACCTGTGCCTCTGCCCCCAAGGCTGTTTCTGTCTGCTTTGGTAAGTGCTCTCTGTTCCTATGTCGTGGATCAGATCTATAGATTTGGTCTGAGCCGGCTGTTCTCCCTCTGTGTCTAGATGGATGGACCGGAGCTGGTCACAGAAAGGCGCTTTATAGCTTTGTGACGGGGTTGTGTGCAGCTGGGCTTATATAGCCTATTCATGGGCTATTTTAGAAAGTTTTCTTGCATGCCTGATTGCGATGACACTCGACACCAATCGTCTGGCTGGCACAGACAGTGGAGAGAGATAATGAGAGACAGATGACGGGAAGGATTCTTTTACACACATATACACACGTACACATACGCACACAAGCGCACACAAACACATAAACAGACACACAAAGTACAGATAACAACTAGCAAAGCCCTCAGTTGGTAACCCCATCAACATAACATGTTTGGTCATGACACCTACAAGCCATACATTAACATGTGCCACATTATCATGTGCCAATGGATTTAAATGCCAGACAACTGTCACATGAATATAAGCCCTCTTTATCGACATTATACACCATTGTTTGGTGTCCCCACAATTTTATAAAATAAATACCCACGGAAAAATGTGGTCTACTTTTATATTCACACTTTGCGAACGTTAAAAATGTACCCTCATGAACTTGCCTGGATTTACTTTTTACAATTTGTTGCAGCTAAAATAAAGGTTTTCTAACAAAGGTGCCTGGAATCGAATTGCAAGACTGTCAGTGGTTTTGAAGTGGAGATATCTTCCAGGTCTGATAGTGCTGGGCTGTAGTGTGTGTTGATGGAAAGTGTTGGCTCGTAAGTTATGTTTAAACCTCAAACGTTTCCAGTGGGCAGCAATCGTCTCTAAGTGCCATTACACAAACAGGTCAAGGTTCAACCTGTGGCATGAAGAGGAAGAACATTTGTGTGTACATTGATGACCCATACAAGAGAGTCAAGCTAAACTGATGATTTGGACAGTTCAAAACAAATGTTAAAACTAAATTATAATCTCCAGACTGCCCATATAAACAGCCCATCACATGAAGAACTGCTTCAGTGTGAGAGACTTGTGGTAAGTTAGAAAGGACACAGTCAGAAAAAGGAGATACAGAGTTATATGCTGCAGAGTGCAGACAAAACAGACACACACAGACACACATCCTGTTACCATATTACGAGATACAGGTAGAGTCAGGTTTCCCTAGGGACAGATGAAAAGATAAGGAGAGGAGGACAGAGAGGAGATAAGAAGTGAACAGGCATGAGTGTAGCAGATACTGGTTGTAAGAGAGAGAACAGATAAGTTGCTGACCTATGAATAGAACTGGTTGAGACACAATAAAACTGACAAGAACTATTATAAATTAACTAGTTTCCAGGGTCCGTTTCTTTTCCTTATTTTAGAAATAACTAATGATGTAATATGGGACTTCATGACAACAAACACATGAGCACTCCCAAAAAATCATAGGCCTAATATCTATATTTGTATTTACAGTGCACAAAGATTCCTATCTTTTTAGCTGTGCTATATTAATAAGAATAATAGATTATACCAATATATAATTAATGAAATGTGAAGTTCCGAGTGTTTCCCAAACATGTGGTACTACATGACGAAAAGCACATCCAAGTAGAATAGAAACCTTCATGAGAATTATATCAATACGTTAATCAGGATTTGCATTTGATTGTGTTAAAGTAGACGTGGGGAGAGTGTTTGCAATACACAGTCAATGGCAATTACTCTCTTTTTGTTTTTAGTATCTTATTTGGCCACTAGATGTCAGTATAAGACTGTAGCAGACTGCGTACAAACAGCGTGGTGCATGACAGTCAGGTTTGTAACGTCTAAGTGAATGAGTTTGTTGGAGTTCTGCTGCTTGCTGTTTATAAAACGTCATGTGAACCTCCCGCTATCCATGACTACTTTGACCCACACTTTTTCTCAAAGGCTGTTTTGTCATATTTCATGTGAATATACTTTAAATGCAATGTGTTCCACTGTACAAATATATTCAGATAGAACTGGGTTCCAAGTAGCAGATAGGGTCCAGAATGCTCACTATACACCCTAACAACAGACACACAAATTATCCCAAAAATTAATAATACAGTCATTTTATTAGCAATGAACAAAAGAAGAATCTACTCTTTTATAAAGGGTTTGTCAAAATGATGGCTCATTTAGACCCATGCACATTCTGCTGCATGCTGACAGCACACAGGGCATGCAGGGTGTCCTCAGCCACCTTCATCAATACTTCAAAACACACTCTTCATACCAAGACGGACTCGCAAACCTTTGACACAATTATCAGTGTTGCAACGCAGTGGCCAATTTGGCCTGCTTGACATCATATCCCATGATGCAGCAGCCTGAGCCAAGATGGATGAGCCATCTGGATCTTTCCACACATGCTCATACACTGACCTTCTAGTTATCTTTCGGACAGAATTCCCTGGCTTTGGTTACACTCGCTCACACATCCCAGCACACGTGAATATAGATCTCTCATCTGACTTTAAGTTGGTTAGTAACAATAAAAAATACTTGAATCGACCTTCACCACTCCCTTTCTTCTCAGCACACACAGCTCTGTCATTCTCCCTTCCCCTTCCCTCCGTCATCATCCTCCTCTTCCTCCTCATCTCCATGACGGTCTCTCCGGGGGATGACCGGAAGTGACCTTCTCTCGGAATTGACTTCTGAACCCAAGAGCCTTGTTGATTGGTTCTCTGTAGACTTCGTATCTGTCTGGGATTCTAAGGAAAAACAAGATGTACGTTCTCAAGTTTAACGTTGATCATGATAAGTTCGGTGTTTGATCATGATCACGTTTACCTTGGGTTACGTGAGGGAGGGTGCAGGAAGCATAGAGGCAGAGGCATCAGTTGATTCAGGTGTGAGTGAGTGAGTCACCTGTGTCTGTGCAGGGGAATAACTTCTGATTCTCCTCACTGTCCTCTTCTTCAGAGGAAGGGTCCTCTCTGTCTACTGACCCCAGAGTCTCCATATGGGCCTGGGCCATCCTCTGCACAGCTGTGCCAACACACACACACACAGGCACACACATACACATGCACACACGCACACATGCACACACACACACACACACTCACACACACACACATGCACACACGCACGCGCACACACGCACACACACATACGCGCGCGCACGCACACAAATGCACACATACACGCATGCACACACACACAGGGACACACACACACACATGCACACACTCATGCACACACACGCACACACACACACACACGCACACACACACATGCACACAAACAAAGAGGAGAATGTTTGAGCACAGCTGTGGCAACAGTTTTTGCCACACATTGTGTCTTAAAAATCAAGTGCACATTCCAATGGCCTGGCTGTCTAGTCATAGGACAGAACAGTGTGCTCCTCAGGTCTGTAAAGTTCAAATATCAAGTGTCTTTTCCCATTTCCATCTCCAACGCTTATCCTGACTTTCCAACAACATCCTGCCCCTGTCTTTTGTGAAACACTGCTTTATCATTCTGGAAGTCCCTCTCCAACACACACACATACTGTACGCACCTGCAGTATACACATTCAAGAGGGTTCAGAGCGAGGTAGGCTGTTGTTTAAATTAGAACACTCATTTAAGCAATGCTTGTGTGAAAATCTGTCTGAGCAAATCTGTATAGGTGGGCAGAACTCCCATAGACCTAGTGTCAGTATGTTCTGTATGCTTAAAATGAGTCAAAACATCCATTTATTTGTTGTCTGTGTATTGGTGTGTGTGCGTGTGTGTGCGCGTGCGTGTGTGTGCGTGCGTGTCTGTGTGTGTGCGTATGTGTGTGTGTGTGTGTGTGTGCGTGCGTGTGTGTATGTGTATCTGTGTGTGTGCGTATGTGTGTGTGTGTGTGCGTGCGTGCGTGCGCGTGTGTGTCTGTGTGTCTGTGTGCGTGTGTGTGTGACAAGTCTGCATTACAGCTGTGTGCCCCCTCCTCTAATCCAGGATGATCCAGAAGAACGCAGACTCACAGCTGTCTCTGCCCTTAATCTCACAACACCCACACGTTAACACACATTCTCTCTCTCTCTCTTACGCGCACACACGCACACACATAGTACACTCACACACATGCCTCATTCCCGCCCACACAAACACCTTGTGTAGAGATTTAGACTTTCCATTAAAAATCTACTCTGTCAAAAAGGATGGAGGCAAGCAGACACCACAAGGGGAGGTACTTTAAATTGCTCCTGCATTATGTAACACACAAATACGAGCACACACACACACACATAAATACACACACAAAATCGCGCACAAACCCTGAAGCACACAGTTTCTGTACCTTTGAGTGAGGGAGGTTGATACACTGTGGCATTGACTCTCTTTGTTTTGAGGACACCGTGTTCCCACTGGCCAAACAAAGACATACACAGTTACAGTAAAACACCTCATGAAAAGGGAACAGTTTAACCCTTTGTTAGGGAGAAGCCGTGATGGTACCTGACCTGGTGTGCGGGATGATCGTCTTCAGGAGATGCATGGTCTGTCAGTCTGAACAACGTAGCAGGGGTCGGTCTCCTCCGTCGGATCTAAATGAAAGACTGGGTTCAGATCTTTACCTTTGGTCGGCGGCGGTTATGCTCCAGCAGTTTGAGGCCATAACATTTGACATGTTCCATGTTTTCAACAGCTAAACCAACTGTTTCAAAGATGTTTCGCACTTTCCCCCAGTTTTTGGTGGCAAACCAAACGGGACTAAATCCTTGTTTTCACATCTGAAAAGCAGATTCCATATAACTAAAAAAGTCATGTCAACATTTTCTTGTTGTAAAGCAACAACGTTGCAGAATGAATTGGCTGTGCACAAACAGGCACTGTTTTGTTTTATTTCATCAACAAAGTATTGCCTCCAAATTGTTTCCCCAAATCCTGCTGACTAGTGTAGACAACCCATTGTAATAATGGTTCATTTCTCTGTGTATCAAACTCAGACCGATCGTAAAATAGTAGTTTGATGAAAACATCAGGCCACATCACAATGCAACAGTACCACATATTTTAGAATCCAAATAATCCCAAAAACTGGATTACATCATGACCATAATGGCTTCCTGGTTAAGAAGTATGTCAGGATAGGGATAGCTGGATTATTTTCCATTTTGCTCCATTTCCTTCTCCTCAGTCCAGTCTGACTGTGGTAATCTTGTGCTCTTTTCACCCCTGTCTAATCCTGGCTGTTCCTTCCCCATCCGATGTACTTCCAGTTCTTTTTAAATCCTATTTTGGAATTTCTGATTTGTGCTCCTTTCTTAACTTTTGCTGTGGTTTTCCTGTCGAGCGGAGATCCTAGCAGGATGGTGTTTCAGAGGAGGGTAGAGAGGACAGTGGGGTCTTTGCTTACTTGAAATGCGGTGTTATAAGTCATTCACATACGCACATACACACACAGAACGCAACACTTAATTTCCTAAAAATAGCAATCCCATGTTATGAGTTGCCACGAGCTTATCTCCCTGACCTGGTGGGTCTCCAGGTGAACAGATGAAGCTGCATGTGCGAGTGTGCTTCCCTGAGGAGGGAGACGGAGGAGGGAGACGGAGGAGGGAGTGGGAGGATGACCAGGGCCAGAAGGCAGCACTTGTAATTCCACTCCTCCCCCTCACATTCAGCTCTCGCAGTCATAGTCGTGGTACATCTTTGACCAAAGATAGTGGGGTCGATCACGTCTGTAATACAAACACTGTGCTGTATGGGGATAAGACATATAGCAGTAATGGATCATGTGGGTGTGGGGCTCTCATGTTCTCGTTCCTTCATTTAGAGTCCAGGAACGTTCTAGAGGGTGACTGTGTTTGAATGGTAGCATGTGTCCTATACCTCTCAGTAAATCTGACTTTATACTTTGAGTATAAACTTTTTTTTATCAAGGAAGTTGGTACAGCATTACTTGTTAATGACATCAGTCATATACAGCAAATGTCCAGTGGAGATGGGAAGTACTGTGGTAATCCTAGCCTACTGTTTCTCCTTTTTGATCCTTTATAGAAAATAGGTTGTCTCCTCATCCACATCTCCAAGGCAACCATCACTTACACACACGGGTTGATGATCTAGCCTGTACTTTTCAACTTTGAAAGGAATGTCTCCCACGTATCCATTCAACTGCTCTAATCTCTGTGGAGACAGAGTGACACAGGGACAAACCACAAATAACTTCATGATAGTGTCTTCAAAGGCTGTGTGTGCTGCAATGCAATGATCTCAATTGAAATACATTTTCAAAGGACGTTGAATTGAAGGATGCAGTCAAGCAAGGTTTCTTTTAGATTGTGCAGCCTATCATGATCGTACTGTGGACCGCATGGTATTTCAGGTGACCGGAGTAGCTTGACTCAGTTTGAACCTTGCCACCACCATGCATGTGTAACCGATGGCAATAGCTCATCAATCATTTGGAGTGGGAAGGTGGATGGATCTGGGCAGACCAGATTAGAACCTGTGAGTCAGAGAAGGGGACTGTGTGTGTGTGTGTTGGAGGGAGGGCAAGAGCACACATTAGAGCAGATTAAACCTTTATCCTGATTCAAGTGATGAGGATGGGCACGCGCCAGGTCAGGGACCACTGGTTCAGCCCAAAACAAACACACAACATCTGGGGACCTGAGGGGAAATCACTGCCACGGTAAACAGCCACTGTGGTCGATGCTGGCTGGGGTCAGCTGGCTGGGGTCAGCTGGCTGGGGTCAGCTGGCTGGCTCAAAGGTAACGGGGCTGGGAAGTCACTACGGTGGGAAACGGCACAGTAGCTTTTCCATGGAGTTCTGAATAAGCAGAGCTCGGTTGTAATCGGTTCCTGCTGTGTGCTGTCTACACTTTAAGATTCACCGCTCTTCACAGCATACACAGCCCCTACAGATACATTCATCAAATTGATTAAGGCGTGTAGAAGATTAACGTGTGTGAAGTTGATTTCTTCTGTTATTAGTACAATACTTGCTGAAGTGTAATAGGGAATTCATTATGACTGCATGTTTAAACACTAATTATTGTCTAAACAAATGCCTTGGGAGAACAGTTTCAGATGAGTGTAGCTCCCTTTCCAGTGTGAAAAGAAGATAGGGCTCAGTGTTTCTCTAATAAACATGTCTGTTTTTCGACATACGATTTCTTTTTATTTGGGTTATGTGAAGGATTATCATCTTGTGAACCTTTGTGTGTTTTATGCTTTACGGTCTATAAGGAAAGAGAAAACATGACCACGATTACGATTTGGGTGTTTTCAAGTTATTTCTAAAGTGTCAAAAGCATTTATCCATTTTCCCAAAAAGTGCAATGTCGAGGCCCAGTAGTGTGACAAATGCTCCTCCAACACACACAAACAGCTCCATATTTGCATATCGGAGTGCTGATGAAGACAACGTGTGAAAATCATATCGTAGAAGCAAACAGCACGGACATAAACTTCAAACCACAAAACATTCTCAGTTTTCAACACATTCCTTCCATTACTGGTCAAACCTTTAAAGGAAACATAAAGACAGTAGGATCTGAGCCCCCTGTCCTTTGCTGGAATAATCCCCCTCCTCCTCCGATCTCTCAAGCAAAGTTGAAAGGTATCAGCCCATAACATGCATGGATTGGCAATATCTCTTGGAGCCAGTTGTCTACGGAACATGATCCAGGCTACTTTCTTGCAACAATGCAAACCCCTGTGCTAAATGCTAAGGTCATGATCTGGTTTCTTCATCATACATGAACCAATCACGGTGTGCACAGACCTGCCTTTGTCTTGCTGCACCCTGGCTGAAGTGTGTGGCTCCTGGCAAGCCATGAACACATGAACACAGTCTGTGACACAAGCTACTTCACATGCGTTACGCTGGATGCATACTGTATGAAGGGTACTGTATGTCAATTATACAAACGAGTATGAAAAAGGAGATGTTTTTTTGTCCGTCCGCAACAAGTAGATGACTGTTGAATGCATACATATTCATCCCATCCAGTCTCCCGCCTCCCACAGGTTGTTGCTGTCTAGGCCTGAGGCCTTTGTGAGCTCCTAGTGTTTACCGAGCCAGTGAATCTCCCTGGCAGGTCGAGAGC
>BROE01000007.1:6477635-6812601 GCA_036571765.1 Plecoglossus altivelis
GAGACAGGGCAGGGAGGGCAGCAGAGCTAAGGGCAGGGCAGGGTAAGGGTAAAGGGACAGGGTAGAGCAGGAAACAGGGCCAGGGCAGAAGTCGCAGGGCAGGACAGAGCGCAGGGCAGGGCAGGGCAGAGAAGGGCAGGGCAGGGCAGGGCAAGGGGCAAGTGGCCGAGGTCCGGTAGAGCAGAGGACAGAGCAGGGCCAGGGCAGGGCAAAGGGCAGGGACAGGGTGTAGAGCAGAGCAGAGCAGGGCAGGGCAGGGCAGTGCAGGGCAGGGCAGGGCAGGGCAGGGTAGAGCAGAGCATAGCAGGGCAGCGCAGGGTAGAGCAGAGCTGAGCAGAGCTGAGCAGGGTCAGTTGAAAATAAAGAGGCAACCCTTCGCTGGCTGTCTGGCTGCTAAGCCACAGGGCCAGTCAGGGGTCAGCAGAACAGTCAACTCACCAGGGCTCCGCCCAACTGAGAGGAGGAGGGTCGGGGTGGGGGGGCTGAGGGAAGAGAGGGACATGGGATGGAGGGAGGAGGGGGAGGGGAGGAAGGAAGGAAGGAAGGAAAAAGCACAAATGATGAATAAGAAAGATGGGAGGACAGAAGTGAAATGGTCACTGGAGGCCCAAAGCAGAGAAACATTGCTGAGCCTGGGAAGGATGTAATCAGTTGTGAAAACACAAAAGCAGCAGACACACTTGGAATTGGACGCAAATAAAGTCGCAACCAAGCGTCTGAACCACAGCCATGAAACCAATTAACAGGACGTCTCACCACCTGGTTACAGAGTAAGTGCTCTGGTTTGCACCTCAGGCCACAGGCAAGAAGCACACACTTACTTCACCCAGACCGACACGTGCAGATACACAGAAACACATGCAGCTCATAGCCTCTTTCCTATTGTACAAGCACACACACTCACACCGCTGTCTTCTCCCACCACAAAGCTACTAACATATGCACACATGTTCACACGCCCCATCCACACATGCTGTACATTTGTATGCCATAGGCCCTTATCACCAATGCATGGGGATGGGAATCTGACAGACCTGACTACAGTTACGAAGTGGGGGGTTTATATTGTGGATGAAGCAACTGTCTGGGGAGTAGAGCCACTGCCATTGGACCTAACTGGAGCAAGACAGTGTTCTAATTAGAACAGGCTGAGGTATAGACACGTGTGTGTGTGTGTGTGTGTGTTCTGCATTCCTTTGGCATGTACTCTCAACTGTGCATCCTGTGGACTGAGTCTCCTTCTAAACTGTTATCCTCTCCCACAATGTCCGTCTTTATATCTGTCTCATCTTTGCAGTGCTCCAAGCCCAGTGAGGTAACCAGACGGTCGATGCAGCGATTTGTCACGTTTTAAAACACACAAAAAAATAAGGACATCAATCTCTGTACGCTGACAGACGCGTAACACAAGGCACGAGACGTACCATCCGTTATGACAGACGTGGCCACTCTGCTGCCTTCACACAAACTCATACGTTAAAGAGAATGAATGGTTCTTAGAAACAGCTGTACATGTAACTACATTTTATGACTTAATACGCGGTGCTAGTCCATATGTTTGAGCCGCATCATAGAAGTCATGGTCACCCTTAAAAGGGAATTGAGACTGTAGTTGCAAGCGCAGTCATGTGGAGACCACATACTGGGGAGTTGGCGCCTTCTATCTTTGAAGAGGGGAAACTGTAGATTGCAGTGAGCACAAGGGACACAATCTGTAGGACAAATCCTAAGACATGGTACAGTAGATATGCACCGTTTCACACACACAAAGACCCACACGCACACGTTCGCACATTAGGCATGGTCACATTAGACTGGTCCATGGGACATGACTGGATCTTATCACTCATCACTGCAGCATGGTGACTTTTACACATAAATTACAAAATCAAATGAATGTGTGCCCTCATCCAAGAAAAGATACATCAATATCATGCTATGTGAAACATTTCCCTTGTTGTAGAACAGTCAGACACAGTAGGACGCTAGTGATTTTCTGTTTTTCCACCACCAGATGTCACCCACACATTGTTTTCCAAGTCACCGCTCAGGAATTGATTTAGTTCCTTAACAGCAATGTCACATTACATGGTGCTGAATGCAACCGCATGTACTATAACAATGACATGTAAACCAAAGAGGAATCTGGCACCAATTGAATCAAATACTGTCAATCAATAGGACTAAAGTGCATGAAAACTGTATTGTAAAAGCTTCAGATAACTATACCCCTCTAAATAAATACCTGTTCAATTCAACAGGACATGACCTCTGAGGTCTAAACAGAATAAATGTTTAGCTCTGGCATTTAAACATTCAGCAACAACACGATTTCCATTCATGTTTTGAGGAGACGTTAGCCATTCATATTGGATTAATTATTTTGGCGCTACGATAAGACTGGACACAACCATGGATACATTTATTAAGTTTCAGCTGTTGTCAGGGAAACAAGCAGCATCTGATGTCATGACCTTAATGCACCAATCTCTCAAACTTTCCATGAGCAACACACAAGCACACATGCGTTACAAAACCTATGGACATGTTTGGAAAAGCAAAAGAGGTATTGAAGTGTTTTAAGATCAAACTATCGCAAATCCTTAACAGTGATATGGGTAAGATCCTGATAACAGGCTGTACACCAAATTAGACTGTTGGCCACTCATGTACTTCTGGTTGCTTTTCTACCTTTCTGCATTGCATGACTTCCACTAATGTGTCTTATTCGGGACTGAACTATTATCTTTATTGCTCAGACTGATATCGCAACACGATTCCACCCTTTTAATGTGGTCTCTCATTAGGATGAATGAGCAAGTATTACTATTGTGATCTGTAATTAGCAAATTTGCTGTTTTACCTCCCTAAATCCTATCCTATTTTTGTCATCTCTCCCATCTTGGGCTCTGTCCTCTGGCCTGTTATGTCTGTGCCATCTTTGGCACCACCCATGAATACCCTCCCACTGGCAGCAGTTCATACCTGGCATTGCTCACCAAGTGGGCGCTCCAAGGTAGACTCTCTTAGGACACCATGGCATGGTTATCGCAGTTCAAATGACTCATTTAGGCAATTGCACCTTGGTCTTTCTAGTAGCCTCTATGGCTCTAACACAGATAGAAACACTGCAGTCTACATTTTAAAAATCACTCATAATAGGTATCCATTTCTGTTAGTTGGTATAAATCCTTCAGTTATTTTTACACGTTCGGTCCTCTACTAATGTTCATTGGGGTTTATTATTGTGCTCCAAGATGAGTGAATTAAGGCGTTTAAGACACTTCAATCAACAATATTTTTTGCCTTTTCTACCCCCGTTGTTGATACTCTCTTTCTCCTTCCATTTTCATTGCTGCCTCGCTTTTTCTGGCTGTGTGAGCGCGAGCACAGTGACAGATGGCGAGTCCCTCTTCCCCCGGGAAGGCAATCTCTGTGAATGCGGGCGCATGTCAATCACCCGCTCTCATGTGATGGCTCTTGCCAATGACGTGCCAGCCATATGGCCTGGCATCATAGCTGGTATGTAACCCACCCAGTCTCTGGTTATGATGCCACACTGTCTCCGCGCGTTTGGTGTAGGGATAGCAGCACACACAGAGAGAAGCCGACAGTAGCAACTACAGGAGTGTCAGTGGAGGGGTGTGGACTGGACACCCGGAGATGGTGTAAACAAACGCTATCGCCTATTACCGAGCTCCAGGACGGAGGTAGGTTGAACATTTCTTACTGTTTATAACGAATTTCACATGCTAATATATTGAAGCAGAAAATGTCGATTTACATATTAACGAAAATGTAGCCATTTGGACTGCTGATAAATAGGCTATACGTATCCTGAGCATGTTTAAAGATACTGTTTCAGGATTCCACAACGAGGCAGCTTCATCTCATTCTTTTATCTCCAGTCAAGTGAAGGGGATCTAATCAAGATCCCCTCTAAGCCTGATCGAGCTCTTTACATACCACCTAAGACGCACAGCATTTATCCAAAACCACGACGATAAACAGTTAACACGCCAGTATTTTAACACATCTATTCATTAAGAGATATTTCTTTATTGCATCCCTAATCGGCATTTTACAAAAGCTATGCTATTGCTTGGGGAGATTCATTTAGCGCATAAACCTTCGAAATCTTTGTTCTCCAGGAGACTTGGAGACACACTTTGTTTTGACCGAACACATTATAAAAAATAAAGTATGAGTATGCGTGTGCGTGTGCCAGAGAGAGAGAGAGAGAGAGAGAGAGAGAGAGAGAGAGAGAGAGAGATGTGGGGGATGAATTAGCCAGAGTTAAAAGCGCTAATTGACAAGGTATTGGTTTGCGTTAATTACAATGTGATTATAAGATTTAAATAAATATAAATCTACGCACGTGCACAGCTGAGCTCAAATGAAGAAACATATAATCGTGTAACACGATTAATGTTCATAAGTCATTTATAAAGCTATTTACAAATGGCTGCTTTATAATTATTATATTGCCTGGATCATAATCAATGAAAGATTTAATTATTGCATAATCAAACATGAATTGACAAGTCCTCGTCTATGTGAAGCATAAAATCCAAACAAGTTTGATTTTCGAATTGGGCCTAAACCTGACCAATTAACCATCTCATTTCTTAAACCTGAATTTCGATCACATTGTAAGCATTTAGTTAACTATTTGCATTTTTTTAAATTACTTTTCTTGACTTTTGTTCTAACTCTTAGGCCTACATGTAACATTATTGCCAAATACTGACCCTAGGAACATTTCGATATACGCTGTAGTCAACCCTGTAAAAAACGGGACATTGTCTTGATGAACTTCAGGCCTATTATAAAAAAAACTTTCATAAAATACACTCCAAAAATGTCCAGAATTTGATGTGGCTGTGTTGGAATGCCGCCAAAATCCAGAAGAGGTGGACGGGGGCGAATGGGGCTACCCGCCGCACAATGCGCCCCTGGGGACCTCATGATAGGGCCAGCACCACAGAAACCTGCTGCGAGAGGGCACGCCAAGGCACGTGGTTAGGGAGCGGAGAATGGGGTCCGTCTGGTCTCGTCTGGCGCTTTGCTGTGGTCATGTCCCCTAAGAAATGTTGCCCATTCAATTTAATTAGGCACAGGTTTATTTTAATCGCTAAAGAAATGTGCCATTAACTTGATCTTTTGTTCCTTTCCTAAAATGGTCAGTATAGCTTCGATAATTAATAGAAAGTTTAGGCCATCGACTGGCCTCAACAAAAACGGGCAAGCATTCGATTCCCCCCCCCCTCCCCCCAAATTGAAGCATTTTTCATTTATTTTCTACAATTATCTCTCCATCTGTCCGGCATGGCCGAAAAGGAAAACATACGTGAGCTGACACCGTATTCTTTGAGCCCAAAGATAATCTATTATTTATTTCTCTGCAGTGACACCATGTTGACTAGGCTCTTCAGCGAGGTTCTGCCGGATGTTCAAAAGCTTGCGGGTTGGGCGGACGACAGTGAGAGTGAGGACTCCAAAACCAAGGACGACGACCAAGATCACTGTCACCTTGGAGACGAGGACTTAGATGACGGCGATGCACCAGAGGGAAGCAGCAGGGCCCAGTCCGAGATGGCTGGCGATGACGACGACGATGACGATGCTGAGGATGAGGACTGTGGAGATGAAACAGAGGGAGACAAACCCAAAAAGCGCGGCCCAAAGAAACGCAAGATGACACCTGCCAGGATGGAGCGTTCCAAAGTGCGACGTCAAAAGGCTAACGCCCGAGAGCGCACTCGTATGCACGACTTAAACTCTGCCCTGGACAATTTGCGCAAAGTTGTGCCCTGTTATTCCAAAACTCAAAAGCTATCCAAGATAGAGACATTGCGGCTGGCTAAAAATTACATTTGGGCCCTAGGAGAGATTTTGCGCAATGGGAAACGACCGGACGTTGTATCATACGTGCAGACACTGTGCAAAGGCCTCTCACAGCCCACAACTAATTTAGTGGCAGGTTGCTTGCAGCTCAACACTCGGAACTTCTTGACAGAACAGTGTCCAGATGGGTCTCGGTTCCATGTTCCAAATTCTCCTTTCTCCGTGCATCCATATTCTTATCCGTGTCCTCGTCTGTCTAGTCCTCAATATCAGCCCGGTTCTAGTGCACACAATGTGCGGAATCATTCCTATGGTTCTGGCTATGACGCAGTCTATCAAGGGGGGGCATCTCCAGACTACAACAGTCCGGACTATGAGGGCCACCACAGCCCACCCGTGTGTGTAAACGGCAACTTCTCAGTGAGACAACAAGAGTCGGTATCGCCTGATACAGACAGGAACTATCATTATGCTATGCACTACTCCGGATTGCCCGGCTCTCGCCCTCCAGCAGCCCACGGCTTGCCGTTTGGTCCCTCAGGAGCGCGCAGCGGTGGCGCGCATTCAGAGAACATTCCGCCGTTTCATGACGTGCACTTACACCATGACAGGGCGCCCGCTTATGAAGAACTGAACGCCTTTTTTCATAACTGAACCCCAAACTCCTGAACAATCCCTAACGAAGCCAATCACTGACAATCCAATGTATTATTACCCAAGCTGACACCGTTTTTGGGAGGAGAGAAAATGAGATGGAAATAGCCCTGAATTCTCATTGTTGGTCCTCTGTTTTATTGATGTCATCCCAAAATAATCATTATGTACATTTTATCAAGGTGTGTCAGAATTCAATACTAATCAAATGTCCACCTGTATGCAGAACATGAGTGCAATCACATTAAATGCTGTATAGGCCTACATGAACAAAACATGTTATGAAACAAGAAATAAAACAAAATTTTATAAATATCTGAATTACGTTGATCTTCTCTTCCTCACTTGAAATATATCTTACTGCAAGAAGGAGCTGGACACATACTGCACACGATCAGTATTGCTGAAGTGTCCTGATGAACAACTACTCGAGGTTAATCGTTTTTAACACACTAAAAGAATAATTGTAGAGAAAATAAAAATTATTTAAATATTTAATAGGACATTTGACTTAACTGACCAAACTGGTCAAACCCGCAAAAGGCGACAAAGGAGAAAAGGCATGAGTGTCAATTAATATGTTTATTTTTAAATTAGAGATCAACACCAAATGTTGCCTTAAATTACTAGTTGCTCTAATGCATTTGATAATGGACCTTAATCGTTAAATGTTCGGATTGATCTTTCATGGCCATTTCCAGAAGTCTTGTCAAGTCTCTGCAAATATATCCAGAAAAATTTGATGGGAAAAAGCTTTTGATTGATTTGCATTTGATTAACTTTTGAGAGATCCAACAAATTATGTTAGGAAAATGTTTGGAATAAAAATCTCGTATTCTTCGATTATATTAGATCAAACTTGCAATGTAATTGTGTACAGGAGGGATACAGAGCCTATGAAATGCAGTTAGCATCAAGATGCACAGACACAAACATCTTAACACTAAAACAGTGCTCTTCGTGTTCAAAATATTACGGAAACACAACAGCTATTAAACGCAATTACCATGCATATGTATTTATGCATAAAGCCTCGCGTGCACCTTAATATTGCATGATGCAACAGGTACAGAAATCATGAACACGTCGATGAAGGCGCAGTTTTACTTTTCCATTCGGAATTGTATTTATTTATCTCACAATTATAAATAATGAGCATTGTTTTTTGTTAAAAAGAGATTGTATGAGCACAGTAAGAACGTCAATACTCGAATCAAACACCGGCTGTATAGAGAAATATCACTTTCACGAAAGAAGATGATGCCTGGACAAAATGTCAGGTTGGTTTAGTTTAGGTAAACCTTAATGTCACATTTATTTGAACCTTTGCATCACTTGAACGGACAATGGAGTGCAGGGCATTTCGACTTACATAGAGTTTGATTAGTAGATCTGATCACTTCATTTTAGAACAAGTCGTCGAGTAATAAGTGTTTCGGAAAAATGATCTAACCGTGTATAAAGCAGTTGTATGGTAAGACATTCGACTGCTAGTTCCAGTAATACATTTAGAATATTAGAAAATTGGAAGCATGCCTAATATGCAAAGGGTATGCTGACGTAAAAGCAGAACGACGTAATTGCACTGTATGAGCAAATATGATCAGAAAAGTTAGGACACGTGCAAAACATAATCTGTGTCTGAGTCTGGCATTAATTTAGGTGTGATTTGTCTTGAAATAATGAACACATTGAAATTGCAAAATGCACTTAACAACAGGCCTGAATGTTATAAAAATCTTTGTAATATAGGCTATCAAATAAAATTGAAATTTTCCCTTTTCAAGCAATGTCACAGTGAGCTTCACATATCCCCATGGAACTGGACGAAAACCAAACTAATACAGGTACACAACTGAATGACAACTGTTTTAACAATTGCGACATAGTCGAGAAAAACGAATTCCTATCATTCAACCAAACCTTGCATCGAATACAGCGTAAAATAGCCTGCACACGATTGACAAAATGTATGCTCCTGCAAACAACGTTGATACAAAATAGCTTTGGTTGAATACTGAGCTGAAACCTACATGATACTTGAAAGGTCGTCAAGTAAGGAAGTCTCACCTGTATACACTGAAACGAAGTCAGCCTACATTCAAACAAGGAATTCATGGAGAAACGTATAAACTATAGGCCTACAAGACACAACAAAATTCATGGCATGGTTTAGGATTATTTCTGTTATTGACGTTATTGTGAAACTGAAGATGCAGGTGTGCTGTTTTACAAATTGTCCACTGGCGTGTTAGACTTCTGAGTTTGTAGGCAAGGCTACAGCCTACAGATATTGACCGAGCCTTTTTGCATTGGTCAAGGTTTTCGGTGATAATTTACAAAAGATGGCGGAAAGCGTCACTGCTGCGACTTTGGAACGCTGCCCCGGGACCCATATGCTCCACCGGTCGTCCAGAGTACCATCAGCACCGGGCACTAGGGAACAACGAGGAATCTTGCCGATTAATTGATGACCTCAACCGAAATAGGGGCAAAACAAAGTAAAGTAGGATGTATAGTAGCCTATTCGTAATATTGGACAATTTAAAAAGTTTTTTTTGTGTGTATGCTATGAGCTCATGGACCATGCATCGTTAAAATGACTTTTGTCTCTTATAGACATATGCCTTCGGAAAACGATGGTCCAGGAATGTTCATATTTGTTTTCAAAATACGTTTTTTATCTGGATCTGCATTTCGATTTTAAAACATTGCTATTGAGTATTGAACAGTACAGACCGACCCTCTGCTCTGTTTGAAAGTTTAGACCGATGTAAGATGTAATAAAAACGCATTAAATAGCCTTAATAATTCGATGCACATGAGCGCCACATCAGCGGTAATGGGAACTTAGTCTACCTGATCGATAACAGTCCAGTCTAGACACTTAGGCCTTACTGTCTGTTGACCTGTAATATAATTGGCAAATAATATAACCACACCTGCAAGTGAAAACTCCCTACATCGGAGCAGCACAATAACAAGAAAGGAAGCACATGATGTAAATTCTTGGACAGGAAATCTAATCAAACTTAGTGTGAAGCCTTTTTAACAAGCCATGTCAAAAGGCTTCACAGAGTACTAACAACGTCCTGTAGAGAGCTGTGAAGGCTAGCAGCAATTGCACAATATGCAGGTATAGAAACCCATAATGTGTGAGCGTGTGAATGCATGCTCCGGGTCTGTGAACGCATGCAGTGGGCTGTGCCCCTGCAGGAGAAGGCCCAGACCTTCAATTAGCACACCTGCAGTGATTGTGAGTGACGTCAGCTGCTAGGCTACTTGACGCACAGCCTGACTGCAATGTCTGATGCCTCGCCGATACGAAGACCTATGGCCACATTTGAACTTTCATTTGGTCAAAGTGGGGCCCATGGGCCCACAGTTTGCACGGTAATTGTTTTGGAATAATTGTACGGTAGCCTAAGTTTTGAAAATAATAAATGTCTTAAATGTGCATAACACCAGTGACAAATTTGGAAAGGAATATTCCTCTGATGGTTACTTTGAATGTATAAATATGCCAAGCAGGCTACTTGAAACCATGGCGTTTTGGCGTATTATTCAAACAATCAATGCAGTACTGGCTTACGCAGAATAAAAGTTTGCTGCCCTCACGGTCAAGGGTGAAGGGCAGGTCAGGGAGGACACAGAAAGACAGAGTGAGGCGTCTGCTCCTTTTGTGATATTTCGTCATTTAAACTACAGGCCAGTATGCAGTTCCAGGGGCGGGTGGTTGGCATGGTAGCTCATGGTGGAAACCGCTGCCAAATCGCTAAATGTCTCAGCACCAGTAAGCACGAGCTGAGAGGAGCTCGCCATAGCGCTGCCAGCTGCGCCACGTGCCAGCCAGTGCGCCCGGCCAAAGTGGTACTTTGGGGAGGGGCGAGTATTTCTTTCCTAATTCAACGGCATCTGTTCATTATTCTCAACCGTTAAAGAAGGGTCTCTGTGCACACTCCCAAAACAAAAGCCACCTTTTACGGCCCTGTACTTTTACAGTAACTGCGGAACTAATGTCTGAAACTAACTGGGCATTCTGGAAGATTTTTCTCTTTTAAGTCAGTTACTTCACCATGGGGCTGTGTTTTGCTCAGGAGACAACCAAGCGCCCTTTGCTCGGGATAGGCCAGCTGCCCAGGCCTAGGTCAACCGAGATTTGTCGATTTATACATAATTAACATTTTCTTTAAGTTAAAAAGTTAAAAAGGCTGGGTTAAAATAATACTGAATTATATCAAGTTTTATAATGATTTCTTATTTGACAACTTGGCTGCCAAAAAGGTTCATAGGCCTATTAAAACAAGCCACCACTCGAGATGAGACTATTAAGATAATTATCGAATTATTATTAGGCTATTATTATTATTATCAGTTCTTATTTAATCAATTAGAAAAGCCGTGAATAAGCCGTATTCAACTAAAATATGATTATAGGCCCACAATGGGCCCAGTGAAGAATGTAGTATATTGGGCTAATATTGTTTTTCACAATATTTAAGTTATATTATATTAACTATTAATATTCACGTCGTTTGTTCAACGGTAGTGGCCCTTTACAATACACCTACACTGTAACTGCAATAGTTTTACAATGCATTAACGACATTAAGGCTGAATGAGTAAATGTAAAAAAACGAAGATAAAGCGTCAGAGCGAGTGTCAGTTTAAATATGCTACTGGGTTTTAGAACGCCTTTAAGGCTCCAGCCTCCACCCGACATAGTACGTAGGCCTAACTGTTTTAATGTTTTCAATTGATGGGGCTTGTAGGCCTTATTTTGTAATATCATGCATGATTGTGCATGGTTAATGTCGAGCAACCACCCCTCAATAGTCGCTTTTCACTAATCGGTCACCATGATCCTCTCAAATTGCAACACGTGTGGATTGGACACAGCAACCCAAATTAAATTTGAAAAGGCTGCACAAATTCCATCTGTGTAGTTTTACTTCCGTGATCCGATTAAATATTTTTCGGATTATCGTATTATTATCTTAATTATTTTGGACCTAATCTTTTCTATTAAATAATCGCTATGTAATCTTTTTTATTTTTTATTTATTGAATTAATTGCCATAGCCCACATCGGCGCGTCATGGATTGACACAGGGACTGACATCGTGGACTGACATAGAAAGCTAACACTAAAACAGCACATGGCCGACGAAACACTGATTTATAAAGCAGTTAAATATTCAAAAATAACCATTTAAATATTAAAAGGTGAGCGACAACATCTTGTTGTGAGACCATAATTACTCAAGCACGATTTCCTCTGGGATCCAACCCACTGTCCTTCTCAAAACAGTGACACACACACACTCACTCACAAACACAAAATCTGAAGCCAAATATGTATATACTATGAGGCATATATACTACAGCTTTTAAACCACCCTCACAAAACCACAAATTGTTAGAATGTGTGGTGCAATGAGTAGATAAACTCTTGACTTCAGAGGATACCAAACGGAGGTTGCTGCCTTCCGCAGAGGCCATTGGCTGCCACCTCAGCTCTACCCAACCATCCGCCCATCTTTCCTGCCTTGCCAACCCCGCGCCACACCCAACTCCATTGAGGGGCAAAGCTGGCATAGGCATGGCGAGGCGATACAAATTCCACTGCATCTGTGCACAATGGGAGAATTGGGTGTGACTCTCAGATGCTGCACAGGAATGAGCCAAGGTGCTCTCTTAACTCGTGTGGAGTCGCTAAATGTTGTGGCCCATATCTTAGTTTACAACATCGTAGCACTCAAACTGTTTGAATAGGATCCTTCCTCCATAATGTCATACAAGTACTGTACACTAACCGCACAGCACACGGACAAAGCAGCTCCTTTGCTATGCTCTGTACTCTGTCTTGACCTCTGCGATGTCAAATGAAGTGTGAAAGAATGTCTGTGTGTGTGTGTGTATGTGGCAACATACCTACGACATCGTACTGTTTATATATAGTGCAATTGTGTGTTTGCTGTATGTGCATGGGAAACTATAGAGGTTGTTGCTGGTCTGCACAGATGGTGGGAGTGATTTTTGGGAGGGAGGGAGGGAGGAGGAGGGTGAGGGTGAGGGAGGGTGAGAAGAGAGGGAAGGATGGGTGGGTGGGGCGGTGGGCAGCTCTGACGATGCCATGCCATGGTCACGCGGGCAGCAGTAATTGGCCCCCATATTGACCGGTTTTGCAGTGCTGTGGGGCGGGCAGACGCCCAGCTGGACCTGTCAGATGGTATTGCATCCAGCTCATTGCCCTCTCTCTTCTCTTCTATCTTCCCCCGCTTTCTCTCTCTCTCTCTCTCTCTCTCTCTCTCTCTCTCTCTCTCTCTTACACCCTTTCCTCTGTCCACTCTCTCTCTCCCTCTCTCTCTCTCTCTCGCTCCCTCTCTTTCTCTCACACACACATACACTTTCTGCTGTCTCTCGATTTTTCGCACATGCTTACACACATGCACATTTTGACTTCACCTCCTTCTCACAGACGGACTTCCTGGACTCTGTTTCTTGTACTTGCGTTCTCTTTCTTCACTTTCTTTCACACACTCAAACAAATGTGCACTGCAGACAGACATGCACAACACGTGCACACGCACAAACGCACACAATGCGCCAAAGTCTGACCGTGTTCGACTCCAGATGTCAAAGTTCCTGTGACTCAGGACCAATCCACAGGTCAGCTTTCGAAAATGTGAAAATGAAAATGTTGAAAACCATCACCCAGGCAGACACTAAGATAATGAAATATGCATTGCATATGTGAATGGCCCTTCCTGCTCTCCATTTCATGTCAGGAGTGTTAGCCAGGAAACACACTGAACTGGCCCTGACTAGCTTGTCTTCCTATGTGGAACATTAGGAAGCAACACAAGCCTGCAAGTGAGGGATCTTTCACTGCTACAGATGAAACCCTGCCATGAATAAATGAGGTGTACAGGGGTTAGATGAAGCCGAAGTGACAGAAGAAAAGAAGACTGAATGCTTTGTGCTCTCAGGAGCTCACGATTGAGCAGGTGGTTGCCAAGGCATGGAGATGCCAAACCTGGAGTCTTGCAGGGAAGGGTTAAGGAGTAGGTTTCAGTGGGAATGTGTCTGTGTGTTTATGAGTTTGTGGATGTCTTTTTATGTCTGTGTGTGTGTGTGTGTGTGTCTTTATGCGTGCGAGGGACAGAACCAGGAAGGGGTAAGAGTGTGTTTAAATTCAGCAGCAGCTGTTCATTAGAACATGACAGTCACACTGTGTGTGCTTATTCCTGAAACCAACAGACAGGACTGGATTTCTGGATTGGCAGGCTGGCTGCAGGCACCACTGGGTAAAGGAATGAGCCACAGTATGAATGGAGAAAAACAAGGGGGAGGGGGGGCTGCGGTAGGTAAAAATCCTTCTATCACACATAACCAGAACAAGAAGTTAAAAGTGTCCCTGAATGGGAAAAAACCTCGGAAATATGGTGTCTGGAAGAAAAAAAAACGTGAAATTCTTTGGGGTTAAAGACACCATGCACTGACAGCTCAGTGTAAACTGTGTAGAGCCCATGTGTGCATTGCTTCTCTGTGCAGATGCACACAGGGCACTGAGAACATATGGGCAGTGGGAAAATCCCAGTGAGCTTTAAGTTAAACCTAAACACCTGGCTGCCGAGATCCCTGCACTGCTGTTTCTGTTGTTTCTCGCCTCTCCCCCAAACCTGTCTAAGTCCTTCTGGTTGGGGAACAGTCACTTGAAGTATCTCACCTGGGTGTCAACGTGTACAAACACAATGTGTCCACAAGTCTTACTGTCATGCTGTATATTATTAGTCAGATCTCTAGACCTCTGGCTCCAGGTTCACGTTGAATAAGGCCCAAGGGCCAAATTAATGAAACGTTTTAGATGAAGCCTAAGGGCCTGATCCATTAAAAGCTTGCAGCAGGGTGGAGTGCACCTGTTAAATTCAACAGGGAATTGTTTTTTGTTGTTGTTTTTTTTCGATGCACAAACGAGGACAAATAAAACAAATGGATATCGGAGGCACTAGAGGAAAGGATGGATGAAACTGAGTAAAAAAGGTCGTGTTTATCAGGGGTTTTGTCAGCATCTTCCTGTTCACCTCTTACACTGTTTCTCCATCTTCATTCACTGCTTCACAAGCCGTCTCTGTCTCTCACTATCCCCTCCCTCTGAACATGTCCATCCCCTCGTCACTCTTCTGTGGTCTCGGCCTCCCTCCCCTCCTGCCTTCCATCCCTCCCTCCCTCCCTGCCATCCCTCCCAGCCTCCCTTCCATCCCTGCCTTCCTTCCCTCCCTGCCTTCCTTCCCTCCCTGCCTGCATGCCCTCCCTCCCTCTCTCCCTCTCTCCCTCTCTCCCTCTCTCCCTCCCCTCCCACCCTCCCTGCCTTCCCTCCCTGCCTTCCCATCCCTCTGTTCTCTCCTCCTCTTCCTCCTTCTGTCTCCCTCCCTCCTGACTTGGTTCCCCATCCCTCCCTCTCAGCGCGATGACAGGAGTAAACACACCCGTGTGTGTGTCACAGGGTGAGGCTTGAGATGGAGTGTTGACACAGCAGCCTCAGACTCCACGTGCTATTGCTTTGAGATTAGAGGAGATTAGGGCAGGGATAAACAAAATCTCACACCAAAAAAAGATCTCGTTTTGAAGCGCAGCTTGTGTGATGTCTACTCTTTAATTGTGACTTTGAAAGGAAGGGAGCGAACGTGCAAATACACATGAAATCCCACCCGCTAGTGTCTGCTGTGAGAGGAAGAAACGCCTCAGACCACAGCACCGGGCAGGACTTTCCCATCCCTTCTCTACGTTGCAGCAGACGCACAGTTGACAGGGAGGAATAATTGGTGCCCCTGCATGTTACATTTTCACCCTCACATCACAGTGAATGGGGTAGCACATCAACATCCACAATGATGAATAAATCAACAGATTTGTGTGAATTAATCTCTCTTAAATTAGGATTTCATCACAAATGTGCTCGGACATCTCCATGGTAACAGGAATTCCACGGCTGTTCCCCAGCGTGTTCACAGCCGGCTACTATGGATTGACGATTTGACATGTTCCGAGTGTACACCTACACTTGATGGAAGCATTTAATGACACACGTGCAAAAGAGACCAGACACCCACCCACATTCAGTACGTGTGAGTATTAGACTGCAGTCGCTCACACATAGCAACTTATGTATAAACGATCCCAACCTAGCATTGCTATCTGTACCAGTTCACAGAAACATCTTCCAGTGAATCACTGTGACTCGTCTCCTGCTTGGTAGGGGAGCATGTTTCCCACGTTAGCTATGTGGCTCTGTGGCACGGTATTACAGGCAACCAAAATAGATTTCTGTTGGATAGAAAGGGTATGCACGCATGCACACTCAAACACACACGCGCACAACCACACACATGCGCAGCCCCCCACACACGCACAGCTCCACACGCACGCACAGCCCCACACAAACGCACAGCCCCACACACATCTACAGCCCCACACACATGCACAGCCCCCCGCACGCACATACACAGATGCAGCAATACAGTAGAGTACGCAGGTCTGTGTTTGGTTTGGTTTTTTCCTCAGGCTTTCCACTCGGCAGCCGCCAGGCACGGCGGAGTTGGCACAGCCAGAGCCACTGTGCCAGGGGGAATGGAGTGCCACATGGCACACCCGTGCCGGGCCAGCTGGGGGGGGGGGGGGGTGGCTACGGGGGAGAAGGAGGGGTTGAGGGGCAGGGGAAGGGGAGGGTGGGGTGGGGGGACAAGGAGGAGGTGGGAGGGGTGAATGGGGGAAGAAAGGAGGGGGGTTGGGGGAGAAAGAGGGAGGGGGTTTGAAGGACTGATGGGAGAGGTGAGGTATGGGGGTGGGGGGACTTTTGCATCTTAAATTCCACAACATCTGTTCAGTGAGGCAAGCAGTATACTGTTGTATGGATGCTGGTGGGTTTGCAGGCAAGCACTTTAATTGGGGGTTGGGGTGTGTGTGTGTTGTGTGTGTTGATGGGTGAATGGGATAGGGGGAGTGTGTGTGTGTATGAGTTTAGTGAGGGGGGAGGCTCTGTAAGGATGTTAAGGCTAATTTTCAATTTTGCAGTTTTGGCTGTGCTCATTTTCTGCACATGATATACAGCCTTGACCACGCTCCAAGAAATCAAAGAATGTTGCTGATTTCTTCACACATATGGTCATTTTGCTTGAGGGTTATTTATTAAAACCATTCACTTACTACAACAGAACAATTGGGCAGTGAAGAGAGTAATTGCATCTCTATATGGAGATAAAACAGTAGTTTGTTTTTGAAGCATAGCATTATTCACAGCTCTCATATTTCAAAGCAGGAATACTCACCCCATGTTGGATAGAGGATTGGGGCAATAATGACTCTCACCTCTCACCATGAGAAATTAGCTTCTGAGCATCCCCCCTAAACACACACACATGCATACACACACACACCTAGCCCCCACCTCTTCCACCCTCTCCTGCCTGCTGGCACTATGGGGAAAAGTACCCCCCCCCTCCCCCATTTATCTGCCCCCCTCCCCCCACACACACACACACCCTCCCCCCCATCGATGCCAGCCGACGGCCCTCGCAGCGTGGCGTGCCATCTGCTGCCCCCCTCACCCCCCCTTCCCTTCCCCAAACTCCTCTGCCTCTCCGCGGCATCCTACCCATAAGCCACCGCTCCAGCCCCGGCTCTGGGCGCCACCAAACAGGAGGCTTTAGCGCGGATCACTTCATCTCCGATCCCCCCGCCAGCGCACACGGGCAGAGAGGGCAGAGAGCGGGAGCCGCACACACACACATCCACCTAAACATACATGCTGTCTTCACGGACGTGTACATCCAGTCCACATGCGCATACAGACATGGCCGCGAGCACCGAGACAAAGACAAATGAAATACAACCCTTGCACACTTTCATGAGTATTTGCATGGGCACATGTGTACTGTAGATGCATTTATGCTGATAAAATGCGATGGTTTTCTCTTCCATACACGTGTTCATACATACACATGCATGTGGTACTGTAAGACACACATATAATCAAACCATAGATGATTTCAGGATCAGCTGTTACCTTCTGACTTGACTTGAGTTATGGTGTCAATTTGTGCTTCTTCCTTTAGACACAAAACAGACTTGCTCATCCTACAAGGATGACATACAGTACATGTGGTCTGTGGACAGCTCGCATAAATGTTTAATTTGGAATTTTCTAATAGGGATGAAGTCTTTCAAATCCTTTCCCAACACCTTAGGGGGGAAAAGTGAAGCCATGCCAAAAGGCTGATTAAATGTTTTTAAACCTGTCTGTCCCCTCAGAGAATGGGAATAGCGTGGTCCTAATGTGTAAAGAGTAATGTACAGTGTGTGCAATATGTACTTGTAATTACTGTCATTTACACTTAATTGAAAATGTAAAGACGAAGGGCTTGACATCTGGGCCCTATGTGCAGCTGGTAATGCCCAACAAACATAGAAATACATTCATGGATTGACTGTTGTGTGTCCTGTGAAATAATTGACTGTCTGATCTGATCTGGATATCAGAATGCCTCTGTACGTGTGTGTGTAATCATCTATCAATTAACAATGTGCAAGGAAAGGAACCCATTCTATATTGTCTGCTAAATAATGTATACGACACATCGTATGTATGTATAAGAGACTCCCCCTGTATTGCAAACAAGAATTGAGGTCGTATAATTTCAATGCAAACAATATAGCAAGTCAACTGGAATTGATTTGCTCAATTGGTTGTATAATAAGGAACTGACCCCGACCTTGACAACAAACCCTTACTTCAACAAACCCTTACTACAACTCTTACTTCGATTGATTAGAAATAAGAGGAGAGAAAGGAAACCACGAATAGAAACGTCTCTAAAAAATACAATTTAGAGACATAATATGAGAGAAAGCCGGAGGGATTTTGTGAACAACAAGAGAGAGAGAGGGGAGAGAGAGAGAGTGAGAGAGAGAGAGAGAGGGGAGAGAGAGAGAGAGAGAGAGAGAATGAAAGAGAGCGCAAGAGGAATAAGAGGGTGAAAACAGGGAGCGAAAAAAAGAGAGAGGTAGAAAAATGGAAAGTATGAAATAAAGAGAGGATGATAAATAGAGGGAGAGAGGGCTACTGCTGTTTGTCCATTCATCTCAGGTTGGTGAGAAGGGCTAGGAACTGACAGCTCATCTATCAGCCATGGGTGGTACTGCCGAGGACTTGGGACAGGACCAGACCCTCCATCTTCTCCCACACTCTCCTTTCACTTGGCATCCTTAACCATCTCTTCTTATTGTGCTGCTCTGTGACATTTGTGTTTGCAAAACAATATGTTGATCAGCAAGTTGTATTGTTTTGGGTTGTTACGGTTCACTTGAAACCTAGGTACGGAGAGAGATTGTTGCTGTTTTACTGTGTGTAGGAGTGGGTGCTAGGACTAATTGTGTGTTTGCATATGCAGATATATGGGTGTGTATATGTGTGTGTGTATGTGATAATCGAGTAAAGGGCAACGAGTTTATTGGTGTTGACAGGTGGCCAAAGTTGAGATCTGGCACCAAGACAAAAGAAGAGGGAAAGAGAGGGAGAGAAAGAAGGAAAGAAAGAGAGAGAATGGGAGAGCGAGGGAGAACGAGAGAGTGAAGGTATCTGGGATATTTGGGATCACTGGGGATTGTAGCGAGACCTGCCTGATGTCTGAGGTAAATGGTGAGGAGCGGTGCCATAAAGTACCGGAGAAGGATGGAGGAGAGAGATGGGGAGAAAATGAAAGAGGAGGAGAAGAGGAAGAGCAGAAAGGGGGCGACAGTAAGGGAGAGATGGTGAGTGAGTGAGAGAGAGAGAGATGAAGGGAGTAAATGAGTGCGTGAGAGAGAGAAAGGAGAGAGAGAGAGAGAGAGCACTCAGCAGCTGTCGACCTAATTCCTCTAACACAGTGCTTGTGCTCTGATTAAGAAAGTGATCTGGCCTTTAATTTCCTCCTGACACCAGCTAATGCTCTATATCTCAATTCCTGCTTCCCTGCTCGCTCGCCATCACCACACTACACCACACGCCTCTAGCCACATCATCAGTCCAGATGCAGGGATGATGTGTGTCTGTGTGTTTGAATGTACAGACTGGTATACCCTGTGTGACTGGGGAAGAGTCTGCAGGGTACGTTGCATGCATGTGTTTAGACGAGAGTGACTCGTCAGGTATTCTGTGGGTAGATGCGTGTGTATTGTGAATATTAATGCCATGCGCTTATATTGTACATCTGTTATGATGGTGTTTGTGGGTGCGTGTGGGCACAGGCAGGTGTATGTCATCTGTGAGTGTATAGAGAGAGTGGTACTGTTGTGATCTCTGCCATGTGTTTATCTGCGTGTTAGAGAGACCCGTGTCTTAGTCAATGTATGTGTTGTAGTGCGTGTGTTTGTGTGTTTATATGTGCATGTGTCTGTGCCTGTGTGTATTTATGTGTGTGTTTGTGTGTGTGTCTCTCTCTCTCTGTGAGTCTTCAGGAGTCGGGTGTGAAGGAGAGGTGGCGTTGCTAGGGGGGCCAGGTTGTGTGCAGACAGCAGCCGTGGCAGACGCAGCAGCAGTCTGCCAAAAGAAGAGAAAAAAAGAGTGGAGTAATGCCAAGAAAAGTCCCCAGAGAGAGATGGAGAGATAGAGGTAGAGAGAAAGAGGAAAGGAGAGAGGGAGAGGGAAAGGGAGAGAGGGAGAGGGAGAAAAAAGAGAGAGTGAGTGAGGAGAAGGGAGAGCGAGAGTACATTTTAAAAGTCTCCAGTCATTAGCCATACATTTTCTATCCTACATATCAGGAATAATATGGATCGTTCTGGAGGGCAAATTAAAAGGAAGAAAGAGAGAGACACAGGGAGACTCAGAGATGGGAGGGAAGAAAATAGAATGATGAAGGAAGCAGGGGAGCGAAAATTAAAGAGACAAGACAGTGAGTGAAGATGAGTGGGAGTTGTGGGTGGGGAGGGGCGAGAGAGAGAGAGAGAAAGAGAGACAGAAAGAGAGAGAAAGAGAGAGAGGGCGAACGGGTGAGGACGGAAAGAGAGAGAGACAGACAGACAGAGAGAGAGAGACGTGTCTGAGTCAATCTGTTCAAGCTCATGTGGACCATCCCTCCTAATGTCACCCATCCGTCATTGGTGCCGGTCTTTTGTATGAGGCCGTGTCACTCTGCGTCGCTCCTTCACCTCCGCGCTCTGTCCCGCTGGGTTTCTTCCCTGTTTGCTTTTTGTTGCCTTTTTCTGCGCTCCTCCTGCATTTCTCTCCTTCTTCTTTAAATGGAGAGCCGTGTGAACGCGCTATGCAAATGAGATGGTTATTACCCCACTGCTCATCAAGCCGCGCGGAGCAGACATTAATAGGCTGATGAATATGCATGTGAATTTGTTAATTAAGTTAATTATTCTGCTGAAAATGCATTCGTCTTCCAAGGACATCTTCCCCAGGATTTCAACCTGCTCCACTCATTAGTCATGCGATATTTCATACGGAGAGAGGGAGGGAGAGGGAGGGAGGGAGGGAGGGAGAAAGAGAGAGGGAGGGAGAGGGTGAAAGGGAGAGAGAGAGAGGTTGGGGGACAGCAACAAGACAATGTAATTTTCGGAAGGTCTAGAGTTGCTGAGTGCAGAAAGCTGGGTCACAAAGGAAAACGGCGACAAAGTTTGTTGAGAAAAGTTGAACTCCACCATTTACAGTTGCGTCAACCATTGTTTGAAATACACATTCAAATATGAATGTTGAAACGACAAACTCCAAACCTCCAGCACCCTACAGCTCAGGTTTTCCCAGAGTTTTCCATGCTTCTCTCTAGTCTTCATACCTCACTGGTTATTTCTCCCTAATTGCTTATTAAAACCCTCTTAAATGAACTTTTTGTGCCAACTTTCCAACACATTAATTAATTGTTGTAGCCAATTAAGTGCCGTTGTGCAAATGAGCCTCATCACAAATGGTCCTATAGGGCCCCCCCGTCCTCTCTATCTCTCTATCACTCTCTCTTTCTCTCTCTCTTTCTCTGTCTTACACACAAAAACGCACACACACGCTCACACTCTAGTACCCCTCCCCTTTTCACACACCCAGCTTGTCTTCCCAGAAGCATTTACACATTCACAACACACTGGATGCCACAGAAACAGGGGCTACATCCTTGCATCAGTTTTCCATATTGTCCTCCATCACCCAGGATGAATGACCTTAAAGAGACAACATCATGTTATGATAAGTGTCTCCATCCTTTCATTTTAAAGAGCTCACTTCACAAGGATCTGTTTTAAACGAATCAACTGCATTAACAAATTGCTCTCTGTCAGCAAATACTCTCTAAAGCAGCATGACTTATCTATTTTATGTGTGTGTATATGTACAGCCATCTATTAAAAAAAATAGCATTCAGCTGTTTATTACAATCCTCTTCGTAATTTCTATAAAGGACATGATGCAATCATTAGCAACTCTACCATAAACACATAACGAATCTGTGGACTCATACTTCTCAAAATACTTAGCAGCATGACTAGGCTATCAACGTAAGCGACGTTTTCACGGTACCATCCGATCTCCATTTCCAACAGTGTGTCTAGTACAGACACAAACATCAACAACGAACCTGACGCTCTCTCAAAATGGCGTCGAGTAACCGCTTCCTCTACCGCACTGCCTCCCCTACCCACGCTTCATTCCAAAGCTGAGATGGCAGTGATACACCGCCTAGGAAGGTTTAGGAAAGGCTTACCAACTGTGCCAACCTTACCCCCTGTGCCACCCCCAACCTCGGCACAGAGGGGGGTCCCGGTTGGCATGGCAGGGTGAACTACCCCCTGATTGATGGGCACGGATTCAGCCCCGCTAGAGTCTGCCCATGTGCAGCGCCCGACTCCCCAAGGCCCAGGCCTCCCTTTATCCCGCTGCTGTCTTGGCATCGGTGCCCATCTCTCCTCCCTCCCCCCCTCCCCCCTCACCCCTGCCAGCCAGCCAGCCAGCTATGGCTCCTGGTGGGCACATCAATTACATCGCGGCACCTCCCTTCTTTTCTCATGTCTGTCTGTGCTTCTGTCTACTGTCTCTGACTGTCCCAATCTGTTCAGTCTCTGTCTGGCTATCTTTGTGAAAGTGTGTGTTTGTGTGTGTCTTTGTGTGTGTGTGTGTGTGCGTGGGCCCAGTTCAGTTGCTTTTAATTCTTTCTATTTGTAAAAACAATCATGTTTTATAACATGTACATGATTTAATGTGCTGTAAAGCGTATATAATTGATTTCCATTTCATGCACACAAATGTATACTATTATGCACACACATGCACTAACGGAATCAATCTATAAATTCACATTCACACATATATACTTAGACACATACACACACACACACACATACACACACACACACACACATACACACACACACACACACAGTTGCCCATACACAAATAGACACTCAGGTACCCTACACAGGTCATAATGGTTGGTGGGAAAATCCCTCCAGAGACCACTCACTGCTGTGGGCTCAGCTGTCCAGAAAGTCTCAGGTGTTTGTGTGTGTGTATGTGTGGGTTTGTATGTGTGTGTGTGCGTGTATGTGTGGTGGGGGGTTGTGTGAGTTCTGCTTGTGTGTGTTTGAATGTGTGTGCATCCAATTTTTTCTGAAAGCTTGTGAGACCATGGATTTGATTTGATAACAGAAACCTATGAGGTTAAAAATGCCTTTGGATAAAGAACTGTGTCACAGATTTAAGTGTGCCGCATTGTTTTAAAGCCCAGGAGGATATATTTGGAATTCCTCAATTTAAAATATTGCTTAATCTGTTAAATCAATGTTAACGTGTTTGTTATTGGCTTATATAAGCCTAAACTGAAACAGTAGCTCACATCCTCACGTTAAATTGATTCAGCACATTTTTGATAATCTACTCAAGCGTCAGCAACGATTGAGTTGACCATAAGACGTCAATGAACTCTAATCCCCCCAACAAACAAACAAACAAACAAACAAAACAAACGAAAAAAAAAACATTGGGATTAAAATTATATTGAACTCGTTGTCATAAATAGTAAAATTGTTGTTTTTTTTAAGTATACAAATGAGAAAAAATATAAAAATACAATGGAACGTAAATTCTGCACAAATTAGATTCAATGTGGCCCTCTAGTGTCCTTATCTAGTGACTTTTTGTTCGTTTGTTCGACATCTGGTTCTGCCGATACAAATATTGACGCATTTGAATTAAAAAATGCAAGACTGAAACAACAAATTCTTATTTTACATTAGCTGTGATACATAAATACATCTCTATAAAACCGTGCAATCTTAACCCAGACGAGACACCTTCATAGTTGGAGCGTTAATGTATAATAACTGATTTGAAGTCAGTTTTGGAGGTAAGTAGCTGAGAAGGTCGAGACGTGTCTTTATTTCCAACTGACCTGGGAACGGGGCCTGAGGGGACTCGTGTCCGTTTTACTACGGAAGCCGAGTGGAAAGCGGGGAAGAATAGCGAAGATGGCGGCGGTTTCAGGGGTACCTCTGCAGGGCAGCAGTCCAGCAAGAGAACTTTCTCACTCTGTTCAGTCTGCAGGGGCCCCGTTGCTTGGAGATCGGGGAAAGGTCGAAGAGGGAACAGGTTAGTCTAACATGTGTGCGAGTAGAGCTTCGTTGGTCCAAATTTGCGATCAGCTATCGTGGTGATTGCCAGGCCAGTCACTCACAACAACAGACACAAGCTAGTTTGCTAACCTAATGCGTTAGCACTGTAGATACTACACTTTCAGTTTGAGATCTGGGATATATGTAAACGTCAGGCTATCTATTTGTTTATCTATAATGCTAATGATTCAGTAGCACTCTAAGTTCATTATTAGCCATTCATTTATATAACTAGTTAACATCAGCCGACCAGCTTGTTTCGAGCCACGAACGTAGACTGTACTAGCAAAGCTAAGCTACAAAGTTGGAATTTGAAGCAGTCATCCTTTCTACAATTTCAGTCGGACTGTAGAACTTTTAAACTAGTTGCTACCCATTTGTTTAGAGTGTAGATGGTGTGTAACCTCTCTATTGACATGTCGACATTCTGAAGAAACGGTAGACCAGTAACAGGGAGACCGGCTAGTGCTCGCTCGTAGGCTATAGCTCAGTGGTCTATAACTCTGAGTTAGTCAAGGTCCACTGTCCTGGATGTTTCAGGCGTTTTCCTGCTCAAACACTCCTGATTTCAAACAAACGGGTCTTTATCAGCAGTGTATTAGCGATTAGCGACCATCGATTTGAATCAGGCACAAAGAGGGAAACTTCTAAAACATGCAGGACAGTGGACCCTGAGGGCCAACGTTAAAGACTACTGGTATAGCTGATATGAATAAAGCTGTAAGTAGCCAGATGAACTGATTCTTGCAGAAGCAGAAAAGCAGGGGCGTGTGAATGCGCTCCTGGAGAGACTCCATGCCAAGCACAACGCTTCACGGACATGGCAGGAGACCAGCAAGGTGGTGAGACAGGCAATGGTAAGGCTGTGACACCAGATATCATGCTGAGTGGGAAAAGACTGACAGCGACCCACTTTTACAATTCCCTTGTCTCCCTCTCTACTCCTCCCTTCTCTCTCTCATTCATGTGTGTTCCGTTGCAGGAGAAACGTGGTGTGTTGAATGCAGCAGGACACCAGCTCCTTCTTACCTGTCTAGAGACACTGCAGAAAGCACTGAAAGGTGAGACTGGCAGATGTGCAGAAGAGGAGATGAGCTCCTAATTGAAATCTGTTGATGGTTCTCAGACCTCTTGTACAAAAGAAACATGAGTTTGTGGTCATCAAGCTGAAAAAAGACATGGGTCTCAACACAAGAAGTTACCTGAAGCCTATTGGCCAGCAGGCAATCTTCCAAGGCATGACTGTCTCCACTCTTGATGTTCATGTCACATTTCCCACTATGTGTTTTGGTTTATGAAACTTCCAAGTATGGCAGCTCCTTGACATGCTTGGTTATTCGATTCCTCCTCCTCTGTCTTAGTGTCCTCTCTGCCCTCTATGACCGATCGCCTGGAGTCCATCGCCCGGCAGAACATGTAAGTCCTCTCTCATTCTACCTCTCTCTTCCTCCCCTCTCTCCTTCTCTCCCTCTGTCTCTCCCTATATCTCTCTCTCTCCCCCCCTAGAGTGGAGATGTAACTAAAGCCTTAACGCCCCTCATCTCCCCTCCGCAGGCTGGGCTCCCACCTCAGTCCCTCAGGGACCGAGTGTTACATCACCTCAGACATGTTCTATGTGGAGGTGCAGTTGGACACGGCTGGTCAGCTGGTGGACGTCAAGGTGGCCCATCATGGGGAGAACCCTGCGGTCAGTATGACAGACAGACATCAGATCATTGGATCAGTTAGGGTATTTGAAGTTCGTGGATTTAATGTGTCTTTTGTCAGTTTCCCGCATCAGGTCTGCCTGACGATACGATTATTCTTTTTACGATGACTCGTTTTTGTATGCTGCGTTGGTCAGTGTAATGTGCAGTTTTGATCTAAATGTTCCTGTTTCGGTTTTGTCCTACTTTGCGCAAAGTTATTTAGCCTTTGATCTCAATGACATGGAAAGAAGGTGCTGATGATTGAATCTGTTTGAAATTCTTCTGTTATTTTACAGAGCTGTCCGGAGCTGATTCAGCACCTCAGGTGAGAGACCAGAATACACGTCATGTGTTTACACAGTGCACGTGCGTTTCACATGCTTATGTCATTTATTATTACCAATGACACATGTACGTATCCAAAAATAGCACATGACAGGACTGTCAATGGTCAGGGAACACACCAGAAGGGAGACCTTTGCTACTTGTGCCATGGCTACTTAACTGACATCACACTGGCTTGATGCCAACCACTCTCATATCCCTCACTCAGGGAAAAGAACTTTGAAGAATTTTCGAAACACCTCAAAGGTCTCGTCAACCTGTACAAGCTGCCAGGAGATAAGTAAGTTCTGGATGTAATTATTCCCATTTCTGCTTTGTCAGATGTCTATCGTTTAGGTGTTTGATGAAGCAGATAGAGGTGAAGCGTCTTGAGAATGAATGTAAACCTCCAAAGTGAAAGCAAATTCCATTGTAAAATGAGTTTTTTGTTTAATAACCGTATGTTTATTAACGTAAACCTTCAGAAGTCACCTTAGATCGTCGTCATCGCAGTGGCAACACTGTCTTAGCTTTTCGTAATTCTGTTACATACGCATTTGGAAGGGTGCATTGCTTTGTTGTAAAATCAAAGAATTCTGTTCTCGTCCAGTAAACTGAAAACCAAAATGTACCTGGCGCTGCAGTCTCTGGAGCTGGACCTGACCAAGATGATGCACATGTTCAGGTTAGCCGTCGCTCCCTGTGCTGAGATCTAAACCCAATCGCTTGCCTTTTCTCCGTAACCCAATGTTGTTGTTGTTTGTGCGGCAGGTTAGCCACAAACGCAAACACGGTGGAGACCATCATCCACGGTAGCGTGGGCCTGCTCACCGCCAGGAGTGGCGGCCATCTTGTTTCTCTGCAGTGCTACGTGTCTCCTTATGACGTGTTCGAGGAAGGAACCGGAACGCAGCTCAACTTCACGGACACAAACGGTGAGAGTGACCCAGAGTGACTGACATCTGCTGTCTCGTGTTCTTAACCGAGATGAATTGTCTGAAGGAAACAAGCTGGCTAAGTTTAACGAGAAGGAACGAAGCTAACACGTTCAAGACAGAATTGCTCCATGGGAAAGAGTGCAGCATCCCCATCAGAGCGCTGATAGATCTCTCTCTCTCTCTTCTCACTCTCTTCACTCTCCTCCTCTGCACAGTGCCGCGCTCTCTGGGCGTCAGCGTCTCTGTGACAGTAGAAGGGACTTCCTCTGTCTACAAGCTTCCCATTGCCCCCCTCATCACTGGATCCCACCCCGTTGACAACAAGGGGTGAGTGTTACTGGACAGGTCCTGCTGTCTGAGCTGCCTGTGGTGGGCACACAGATCGTACTGCTGGGATAAAGGGAGTATTTGTCGAAGGGTTTTATTCATCCAAGAGTGTTAATGTCGTCCTGATAGTGGCACACATAGGACAAGCTTTCAGTCAGTAACGTACTGTAGCAGCAATTAGATACAGCAGAGACTCTAAGATGCATAAGGAATATAAAGTATGAAAAGTAACTAAGTCAGGGAAAACTATTAATACATTACTTGCAGCGGGACAGTATTCCCAAGCGCATGAAAAATTACTTACACGTATAGATAATTAACCTTTCTATTTCGCTAAATCGTTGTTATAAACTCTCTGGGGTGGTGCTTTACTAACTCAATTCCAGAGTAGAAACTGGAGCACTCACACACCAGGGTCTGAAACCTCTTTCATCAGTGCGTAACAACAACAAATGTTTTAACCTCTATAATGTGTGTGGATGTGCGTGTGTGTGCGTGCATGCATGTGTGTGTGTATGTGTGCGTGTGTGTGTATGCGTGCGTGCATGTGTGCGTGTGTGTGCGTGCGCACTATAGAACCCCATCTTTCTCCTCAGTCACCAACTCCAACTGTGTGGACCTGCCTGCTTGTTTCTTCCTGAAGATGAACCAGCCCATGCCCTTCTCCCTGTCCTTCATCCAGAGAATGGGCAATGCTACAGGTGGGATGGAAAGCGTTGTGTGTCTGAGTGTGTGGTTGTGTACGTACTACTTCTAGGCCAGTGTGTTTATCTACCACACCTGTTCCCCTCTCCAGGGATCCCTGTGTTTGAGGCTTCCCCCACGCTGGCCAACCTGTACGAACTCATCATCCAGAGCCACCTGCAGGAGGAGGGCAGCCCTCCACCCACACACCACATGCGCTTCTACGCCGTGAGTAACTCCTCCCTCCCAGACCAGCAGTAGACAGGAGCTAGGCTCAGGAACACTGAGGGAACCACTTCCTGACAGAATAACCTGGGTTTCATACGCCTGTTCTCCATCCCACCTTCACCTCCCCTCTGATTTGACCACTCAGGACCGCTCTCTCATGTAAAAACTGTTGGATCAGTGTGATTGGTCCGTTGCAGTGGAGAAACTAAGTTGAATACTAAAGGAATAGAACCTAACAAGATCAGAGACGGCAGACTCAGCGATGGGATGATCGGACGTGTTTAATCGATTCGTAGACGGTTAGCTGTAATCTCCAATCATGTTCTCTCTTGCTCCAGTCTCTACCTGACCAGCAGCACTGCTACTTCCTGAATGGTGACGCCCCGGTGCAGGACGGGCGCTCCCTGCAGGGGGCGCTGGTCTCCAAGATCCCCTTCCGCCACCCAGCCCAGGTGCCGGCCCTGCTGGACGTCATCCGCCACCAGGCGGCCTACAACACGCTGATCGGCAGCTGCGTCAAACGCACCTTCATCAAGGAGGGTGAGTGGAGGTGGAGAGAGACGACAGGGTTAGGGAAACCTCTCTCTGTCTCCCATCCCTGGAGAAAGAGCAGTCTGCTGGGATACGATTGGTCGCAGACGATGTTTTTCACCTGTCGCATTGGGTCACCTGCCTAGTTTGATTCCTTGACTTAAATACCTGGTATTAAATACGCATGGTAACAACATACGCTGAAGGAGATTTCATGGCAGCGTGAGACGTGAAGATCTGATCTGTCTGTACTTGTTTCAGAAACCCCAGGGATCCTCCAGTTTGAGGTGTGTCCCCTGACAGACTCCAGCTTCAGCGTGTCCTTTCAGCACCCTGTCAACGAGTCCCTGGTCTGTGGTGAGCATCCTGCCTAGCTGTCGCTTGTTTTGTTCTCACCTAACCTACTTTGGAATCTGCGACACGGAGCATGGACAGTTTGTGTGTGTGTGTGTGTGTGTGTGTGTGTGTGTGTGTGTGTGTGTGTGTGTCGCTCGTCCAGGCTAACACCAGTCTCTCTGAGTCACTCCCTCTCTCTTCCTCCCACTCTCTTGTTCCTGCAGTGGTGATGGAGGTGATAGACTCCAGGCAGGTGTCTTGCAAGCTCTACAAGGGCCTGTCAGACGCCTTGATCTGCACCGACGATTTTATCACCAAAGTGGTTCAGAGGTGGGTGGCCAATTATCCCCTCAGCAGGGTCCTGGTGATGTGATGACGTAGCAGAAGACCGACTCAAATTAGCAGGGAAGTGCAAAAGTACTGCAAAGTAACTTTTTCCTAAACGTGCAACAAGTGTGTCTAGGAAAACATCAGGTCAGTATAGTTGGTTCCAGATTTGAACCAATTTTAATTGAAAGCGGACACAGTACCACTTAGTAATGTGTGGCACTATAGAAATAGTCTTATCGGCTCAAGAGCTCTTTTATTGAACGAGCCGTAATGTTGGGATTTCCCTGACAGCTCCTCCTGCTCTTGCTCTGCCCTCCCCAGGTGCATGTCCATCCCAGTGACCATGCGGGCCATCCGGAGGAAGGCTGAGACCATCCAGGCGGACACGCCGGCCCTCTCGCTCATAGCAGAGACGGTGGAGATCATGGTGAAGAAGAACCTGCCCCCTGCTGGCAGCCCCAGCTACAGCATGGCCACCGGCGCAGATGGAAGCAATCCCATGGGGCTTCCTGGGATGAGCGGAGGCAACACACCAACCGGCGGCAACAGCGGCGGCCCTGGTGGCGCCTTCCCTGGGCCAATCACTTCGCTGTATGGGATGGGCCGTACTATAGGGCAAGGCGGGGAGTGCATGCCTCAGGGTGGGGCAGCAAATCAGCAACAGCATCAACAGCAGCAACAACAACAACAGCAGCAGCAACAGCAGCAACAGCAACAACAACAGCAGCAACAGCAGCAACAGCAGCAGCAGCAACAGCAAGGTCACTCAGACGATTTCAGCAAAGTGACCCAGAATCCTATCCTGACCAGCTTGTTGCAGATCACAGGCAGCGTGGGTTCAAGTCCCGGCCCTCAGAATGCCTCTTCCAGCTCCCAGCCTCCCCAGACCCCGCCCCCGACATCATCCCCAGCCAGCAACACCAAGAACCATCCCATGTTGATGAACCTGCTGAAAGATAACCCAGCCCAAGACTTTGCAGCGCTGTACGGCTCCAGCCCCCTGGAGAGGCAGAATTCCTCGTCGGGTTCACCTCGCACAGACGGCATGGGGGGGCCCTGCCCTGGGGGCGGCACCAAGGGAAAGAAGAAGCGCCCACGGGGGACGGAGAAGGGTGGGGTTGTGTCTGGGGGCGGAGGTGGTGGTGGAGGGATGGGCGGGAAGCAGCAGCAGTCGTCCATGCAGCACCATCACCAGCACCAGTCCAGCCACGAGGATGACTTCCACCGCGAGCTGTTCTCCATGGACGTGGACACCTCCCAGAACCCCATCTTTGACGTCAACCTGCCGGGCGATGGCCTGGACACGCCCCACAACATCACCCCGGCGCCTAGCCAGTGCGGGACTCCGCCCTCTGGCCCGGGGGGGTCCTATCACGCGCAGTCGCACGTCCCGTCGCAGCAGCAGGCGCCTCAACCTCCCCGCATGCGGGAGGTCCGTCTGTCCAGCTCGGACAGCATCGGAGCCGACATCACGGAGATCCTGTCGGATCTGCCTGAGCAGACCGGTAAGGGTGGCGGGGGGAGTGGCGGGCACGGACAGCACCACATGGGCAGCGGGGGCGACGAAGGGGGCGCCCTCGGCACGCCCATCCGAGACTCGTCGAGCTCGGGCCAGGGCAGCGCCGTGTTCGAGGCCGACATCTTCAACGCCAACAGCAACGAGAACCCCTTCACGGACGCCGCCGACCTCATTGCCGAGGCGGCCGCCACGGCCGCGACGCCCAACAGCGACACCTCGTCCACCAACTTCTTCCCAGACGCGGTGGACTTCAACCCCGAGCTACTGGCGTCCAGCCACGGCTTCCCGCAGGCCTACTTTGGGGACAGCTCTCCGAGCGCAGACGGAGACATGGACCTCGTCAAAGGCTTCGGGGGGAGCAGCCAGCAGAACACGCCCTCAGGCACCCCCCAGAACCCCACCCCTCACGGTCAGAGCACCCCTGATCCCTCGCTCAAGGACCCGTTTGACATGGTTTTCGGTGGGAGCAGTGGGGGGGGCAAGCCTCTGCTCGGTCAGGCCCCGGATCTGGGAGACCCCCATTCTTCCCTGCCGGGGGACGGGCAGAGCCCCCTCATGATGAGCATGGGGGGGGCTGGAAGTGACTTCAAGAGCAGCGAGGCCAAAGCCAAGCTGCAGCAGCAGGGGATGATGAGGGCTAAGGATGACATCGGTATCGGCAGCAGCGGGGGCATGATGAGCGGAGGACTATCCTCGGAGGGGAAGCAGTTCAAGCGGAGCCGGACCCCCTCCAGCGAGGGCAAATCCAAAGAGGGGAAGCCCCCCAAACGCAAGAAGCTTGACCCGGATGGGAAGTCTCCTTCTCACAGCTCAGGGGGGCGGCCCTACACTCCGCCCAGCGTGGGCTCGGGGTCAGGGGGCAGCATGGGTGGAGGCGGCTCCAAGTCCCCCGGTAGCTCAGGGCGCTCCCAGACCCCACCTGGAGGCGCCACCCCACCCATCCCCAAGATTACCATCCAGATCCCCAAAGGGACCCTAAGCGGGGGGAAGACGTCGTCCCATGGGGGGTACACCTCCAGCAGCTCAGCAGGCAGCGGAGCCGGAGGCGCAGGGGGCCTGAGCGGGAGCAAGAGCCACCACTCCCACTCCTCCTCTTCCTCTGGGAAGATGAAGAGCAAGGAGGGCTCCATGGGCCACGGAGGCAGCTCCAAGCCTGGGGGCGTGGGAGGGGGCGGGGTTGGAGGGGGACTCTCTCAGTCCAAAAGCTCATCTCAGGGAATGGGTGTTGGCAAGCCAGGCTCCTCCCCCATCACCAAGCACGGCCTCTCTGGGTCAGGGGGCAGTGGAGGTGGAGTGGGAGGAGGAAACAAGATCAAGCCCCAGGGGGGGAAGCCCCCCGGGTCCCTCATGAATCCCAGCATCAAGCCCAACATCTCACCCTCGCACTCTCGCACACACACACCTCTGCACCCAATGCTCCGAGAGGGGCTACCAAGGACAACAAGACTGCTCCCTCACACCCCAATGTGAAGATGTGCAGCAGTCGGCAGGTCCACCGGGGGACGTGCTCCACAAGAGTCTGCTCTTTCCAAAGCCAAAGGTCTCCCATGGGGTCTGGGGGCGGGGGGTCAGGGGGGTACCACACGCAATCCTCCATGCGATTCCCTTAGTGGGCAGGGGATGGCTCCCAGAAGCACCATCGGGAGCAGAAACGCTCTCCACCTTGCCGAGCATCTCTCAGCTCTTGCGCCAGACCGATCGTCAATCGCGACGTCAGCGCTACGTCTACATATACAACCTCCAGCAACATGCCCTTTTCAGGAGGGTCCCAGTCTCAGTATAGTGGTGGAGGTGGGGGAGGACGGGTGGTGGGTAGCCGGAGGGGAGGTAGTGGGTGGCGACACTAAGGAAAGGAGTGTTGGGGGCTACTTTCAGGCGCGCAGAGGGAGTGGAGGGCTAGCTTGCGCAGGGGGGTTAGGAGGAGTTACGAGCACGAAACAAAGAAGCTTACACACACCAGAGTCCAGATTTTGGCAACTCGACGACAGAAACTCACCTAATCTGACCACACAAAAGGGCATGGTCTCCTAAACCAGTGGGCAAAACAACGCAAACAACCCTAATGCCAAGGGCAAGTCTCCCAGTCGCAACAAGAAACCCTCCCTAATCGCCGTCATAGACAAGCTCAAGAGCGTGGGCAGTGGCACCGGGGGCTCAGAGGAGGGTTGTGAAGGCGGCCCCCCTGTCAGTGGAGGGGGTGGTGGGGGTGGAGCTCCGCCCCCAGGCGGAGCGGGGGGCGGGCCTCCGAACCTCGGGCCCTCATCGAAGCATGTCATGTCGTCACAAAGTGGGGAGTATCCCAGCAAACGGGACAAGATGGACAAAGAGGGCAAGGCCAAAGTGTCTGTTTCGGGGGGCAACAGCGGGGAGAAGAAGATCATTGACCCGAAGACAGGAGCCGTGTGCAGTACAGGAGTGGCAAAGATCATCATCAGTAAACCGGACAGCGCCTCCCCAAGCATCAAGGCCAAGGTGACGCTCCAGAAGCCTGGGGAAGGTTCCGGAGGCGAGGCCATGCGACCCCAGCACTCAGGCCTCAAAGCATCTCCGCTGTTCAGCGGCTCCACCCCCAAGCACGACCGCTCGTCTCCCAGCCATAGCCGCTCTCCAGGATACATGCCGCTCAACCACGACAGCGAGAGCGAATCAGGGAGCAGCTCTGTGGCGGAGAAGTCACACCAGAACAGTCCGAGTTCAGACGATGACCAGAACATGCGACCCCTCCCCCCGCAGGACTACATGAGCTCCGTGACCCTCAGCTCTGGGGAGAGACACAAGAAGCATAAAAAGGAGAAAAAGAAACAAAAAGAGAGGGAACGAGAGAGGGACCGGGACAGAGACAGAGAGAGAGAGAGGGAAAGAGAGAGGGAGCGAGAGAGAGAGAGAGAAAAGGAGAAGAAGAAATCCTCCATGTCTATGGGCCCTTCGTCACATCCCATGAAAGCCGACAGCTGGTCAAGGTCTCCCATCTCTGCTTCTGATTCGTCGATGTCCATGATGGGGTCCGACCGGCCCTTGAGACCCAGTCCTGTCTACATGCGAAATGAAGACGATGACCTCATGGACTCTGCCCTTACGGGCAACCTTTAACCCTTAAAGTAGACACTCTTTTGCATTTATTTTCAAGCGTCTCATCAACAACGAATCTCATGTTTTGCATGCGGTATATGCCTGGCTAAGACTTTGGAGTCGCCTGAAGTTGAAAGGATGACATGACTGTGTTCAAAATTCAAACATTGGTAGATTTGTAAAGCAGAATATTTTTTTAAGTTAGTTTCTGTGCATCACTGGTACATGAGATGGTCATTCACTGTGCATACGATCCTAATCCATCCTTTCAGCCTTTGACATCAAGTTTCGCTTCCAAATGTTTCAACGACATCATCAACATGTGGCATTTTATTCGTCTGCTGTGTGACATCACACTCCCCCCCCTCCCCTCATCTTTATGATGTTAATGATATTTTAAGTCAGAGTTTTAGTTGTAAGGTAAAGATGATCAGACATACTTGAATGTGAGTGTGTAGATCATTTCTCCTGGTTGGGGGGGTATTTACCAGTGGTTTTTATAAAGAACTATGACATTTGTTTTATGAAGTATTATCGAAAGTTTCTAACATCTTATTGTACAGTTTCAAATGCCTTGATTTCGTGCCATGTGATAGGGATCACAGGTTTTGATACCACTGAACATGTTCACTGGGTAAGCCTGTGGAGATAGCAGTGATTTGATGCTATATAAGTACATAAACCCATGTGCTTATTTTTTGCATAGAAATTTATGAAGCTTGGAATAAATATGTCCACGCCAAGTATTTGTTGTGATCATGTATTTTATTGAACTCGTGCTGACTTCTGTTTGAATGATATTTAAAGCAGGTTCATAGCCATGGGGGGCAGGGAGGGGGGGGTGCATTTACATATCACCCCCCTCCACACACACACACACACACACACACACACATAGATCTCTGATTGCCTAACACGTGTGTTCTCTTCGCGGGTCAGAATGACTCGAAACTATGTACACACACGGACACCCACAACAAGATTTTTAGATTGTATGCACTTGATTAAACTCAGACTCAGCTAAATCTTTCTGATTCATGTTCAGCATGGCTGCACATTTCAGTGCCCAAAGGGTACAGGGTAAACATTTAATTAACCTGCTTCATTTCAGGGTTGGAGGTGGGGCCTTTCTGACTCTTAGGACAGGGGGAGTTGCAGAGTATGAAGAGAGCACAACAATCAACACATTCAGAATGAGTTCAACAGCGACTGGCAGTTGCTGTTACATTGAAGGTAAAAACAGTCGTTTGAACAAACAGGAAGCCTCACACAGCGATCAGAACTGTTGGTCTGCTGTCACTCGATACATCGCTGCCTATACAAGAGAAGAGTTGGGACACAAACTGCACAGTAGATGTCAGCAATGAGCTACCATGTGTCTCCCTCATTAGCTGAGGAAACAAATGTTTGTCGCTCCAGGATGGAGTCCCTGTGGTAATGATTAGGGGTTAAAACATTTTTCATGCCTGTACACAAAACAAAGAGAGTAGGGGGCAAGACAATTAAAATAAACAAAGATCCAAGTAGATTGTAAAACAGTTTTCCTACTAGAGACATGAAATGGGTTGGTTACAGTTAGTTGACTTATTACTTATTAAATGCAAAATTGTGATTATTATATAGGCCTTCCCAGCATCTGTGTGGATACCTTTAAGAAGCCAGAAGACAATGTTAGTATGTCAATCTGAAGAATCATGAAGTACCAATGTGTCACTTTTGTACACTGAGATAAAGCGCGGCATTAAAAATGAGCCTTTTTTGCGTCAACCTTGATTTCTGTTTGTAAACAGAATTCTCCCCGCGCCGAAGCTGACTTTCGCAATATCATCAGATGTTCTAACACGGTGCGGAATGATCCAGTCCTCTGAGTGTTGAGATGCCGTGCGCGGAGCCAACATGGTCGTCCAGGGTTCTGGTGCACTTGACTCTACGACACGCACGAACACGAGGCCTGGTGGTTGTCGTTCCTCGCAGGGCTGGAGAGGAGGTGGATGGGGGGGGGGGAGCTCAGAGCACCAACATATGGAGCTTTGGAGGACGTACTCCACCTCCTGCATTGCTGCAGCACTTCTGACTGGCCTCCGCCCACTCACTGCTCATTTAGCTCTGACATTGACTAGCGCTCCATCAACGTCTATTGTGTTTTCGTTTCAAATCCATCGCACACGTGTGCTATTACGAACCCTCTCTGAAAGGGAAAGAGCAGGGGACTATTGTTTGGGGTCACGTGGGTTAATGGCGGTCTTGGACAGAAGCCTTTATGCTAGAGATATGGGTTGTACCTTCTGAGTGGCGGTTCGGTCATTTTCATTGGTTTCGTCTCCTCACGGTCTCTCCTTCGTTTGCGCTGATCTGAAACCAGGGAAGGAAGGTGAGAGGGTGTGAGATGATGCAACGGAGACATCCAGCTCACATGAGAGTGGTAGCCTTCAGCACTATCTCCTGGCTAACTCCCAGCCTCTTAATAGATACTTGGCTCAGAGACTCTCTTCACCTGTGACCTGTTAGCCAGAGCCTTTACTCTGCCTTGATGACTTGCTGGTACCACTGATGAGCTACTTGGCCAGTGTGGGCTGTCTGATGTGCTGACTCAGGCAGGCGAACTCCCGCTGCGCACTGCAACACTGCAGCATCGAGTCCGTCGCTCCCTCGCAAGATGGCTCTCAGCTGAAGTGACACTTGCTTTCCCAAGCCAGCTGTGGAGTTTGCATTCTTGGGTTCGATGCCACGCACACACACACACACACACACACACACACACACACACACACACACACACACACACACACACACACACACTGAACAACCTGAAGGGGCTGTTTTGGAGATGAGATGCATTATTTAGGCACGGTCTGAGCGTTTCAGGGTCAGCAGCATTAGGGAGCTGTGTGTGCTGGTGAGAAACAGCCTGTCAAGGGGCAGCAGATGTATTGAGTCATCTAAATAAAGGGCGTCTAGCTGCCCCATGTAAGTTGTTGTCAGCTGTGAAAACACTTAGAAGGAAAGTTGCCCCGTTGCAAAATAAACCAATGGTCTTCATGCCAGGAAGAATTTTTGCCAGAACAAATAAAAATCGAAAATGAATTATCAGGGATAAGGAATTTTCTACAGAACCTCTTTCAGACAGAACACGCCCATCGCCTACTTAAGGTGGTAACAGATATTCTCAAAGTGATGATACCCATCATCGCTCCCTCTCCTATGTTCAGCCAGGAGACTCGAATGTACACTCACAAATGCACAAAGAAGCCTTTCCTGTGGCCTCACTACTTAGTGTGAGCTGAGGTGTTAATTTGTGTCACACATTTTCTCCCATCTGTCAAATGTCAGGAAGATAAAAGAAAGCCTGAGATGTTCTGCAACTCTCCTCCTCTCTCTCTCTCTCTCTCTCTCTCTCTCTCTCTCTCTCTCTCTCTCTCTCCCTCTCTCTCTCTTTCTATCTCTCTCTCTCTCTCTTTTGCTCCCTCTCTTTTTCTCTCCCTCTCTCCTTCTGTCTCTCTCTTGATTCTTGACTTTCAATATTCTGTCGACCTTCATGAACTGCTGATCCCTCATTTCTCCTGCACACATCCATTTTCCCCATCATCCCGCCCACCTTGCTAACCCAGTTTCCTGGCTCACACTTGATCCTATTCTTTGGAATGTCTCCATGTTTCACTCCTTCTTTATGGCAGTTATCCTGTGCTATGCTTCCCTCCATCTTGCTCCTCAGACGTGTTGTTGTGTCCCATTTTCTATAGTCTCTCACATTTCCACAATGTATTTTCCAATTTGCACTTTCTCAAATGACTTCCTTTCTTCTCTCTTGTCCACCTCTTTTTTGTTTCCTGTTTTTCGGAGAACTTGGAAACCCTACTTTCTGCTTCTTCATCACTTTTTCTAAATCTCCTGCCATCTATTCCCCCTGTGAGAGCTTTAGCCTGAGGCCTTGGAGCTGCTCTGTCCTGCCAGAGCTTCCATAAGCTCCTCTCTCTCTTTTCTGCCTTTCTTTCTCTCTCTCTCTCTCTCTCTCTCTCTCTCTCACTCTGTCTCTCTCTTTCCCTCTGCTTTTTCTCCATCGCTGTCCCTTTCTCTCTCTGTCTCTCTCCCACTCTTTCTGTTGCTTGGTGTATCTCTTTCTCTCCAATTCCTAATCTTTGAAGACCATGGTCAGTGTAGCTCCTTGTGACCCGCCTTCCGCCATGTCCTCCAGCGCCACCCCCCCCCCCCCCCCCCCCCCCCCACCCCACCCCACCCCTTTCAGCTCCAGTACCTAAGGCCCGGCCGAAAGCTGACAGAGAGATGCTTTAATTCTCAGCCTGCGATTTGGATGTTCTAGTTCTGCTCCTTAGTTATCATTAAGAGAAGGATTAAGTAGGTCTTATATAGCTGTAGTATTGAAGGCCAGAGATAAGGAAAAGGGAGCCAGATCTGAGAGGTCGGTTCAGGTTCGAGGAGGGATTTTTGAACTTGTGTCTGAAACGAAAGCTCAAATTGTTCGGAGACCTGCCTCCCTATGAGGTACTCGGTAAACAATCTGCGCTGACAAGGCTATAAATGTCAAGCTAATGTGTTTTGTGTTGGCCTAAATCCTGCGTGAGACACAGTGTATTCCTCTAAACGGAAAGTTCAGAACAGAAGTGTAATGTGCGACACTGAGAGGTTCACAGGGACGGATGTCAGAGAGGTCTTCTCTGGGTGGTGAATTTCCTCAGCCATGAAATGAGTTTAATAAATTCTGCTGACAGCCTTCCATATGTGGTGCTGTGTCTATAGCCTTTCACTCTTGATGAGCTAGATGGCACAGAAATAACTAACACGCTCAGCTATTGGCTTAGATAAGAAGCCATTGGAGGCAGAGCCATTTGCCAGTTAGTTAGGCTTTATGGCAGACGAATGGAGGGGAGAGGGAAGAAAGTGCAGAGGTATTTTCAGCAGAGAGCTGCATCCTTAAATACACTGTAAGATTCCATATATACTGTATCTAGTGTTTGATATGTCATCCAGCAAGCTTCACTCTGGTAAATGCTATTGGCTGTTCTGTTCTGTTCTCTTTTTCCACCTTGTAGCCTGAGACAATATCTGCCTATAGGTTTTTATCTGCTATGGCAGATGGCTCTGGACAACCACCCATTTCCCCTCCGTCAGAATGTGGTAAGGGACAATTACAAATGTTAGATGGCGCAGGTTTAATACAATGACTGTACAGAGGAGCATCTTTCAGGCTTTTTCTGTGAAACAACAAACATGACATTTAGTTGCTCTGATTATTTGTATTTCTCCAATTCCGTTCAATTGCACCCCAGAGGCATTTTGGTCTGCACCAATTGATGACACCTCTTGGAGAGGGGTTATAGACAAGAAAGACTGGCGGTGCCAGGCTCCTAATACAATCTGGTCCACTAAAGAAGAAGTCTGACCAGAATGAGTCATCTCAATCGAGATCATCCCACTCAATCAACCTTTTCTGTCAGCAAGGGCTGTGAGAGCCTCAGGCCCCCAGACTGGTTCTCCTGAGGATGCAACGTGACCAATGGTCTCCATAGTCCAGCCAGCCTGGAGAGGCACCAACGCAGCCGTGACAGAGCGAGGGTTGACGAGGCCTAGCAGGGCCAGAGACACACCAGCTGCTCTGAGGGGGGAGAAGAGCTCCGTGGATATGCCAAGCATTGAGGACCTGTAAGAGGCCAGGATGGGAATGAAGCATGTCACGAAAAGGGGTGGCGCAACTGAGGCAGATGTGATGAGCAGGAAGACCCAAGAGGCTGAAAGAGATGAGGGACACAGGGAGGAGGGGCCACATTCAGCCAGTCATCATGGCCAGGACTCTGAGAAGACATGGGGGACCAGGGAGAGGATGGAGGACTGGGGGAGTCTGGGGAGGAGAGGAGGGGCGATGAGGAGCCAAGTCCTCTTCTGCGTCTCTCAGTTGCAATGAATCGAGGTAGAGGTGAAGGAGGGGTGCAGAAGGGAGGAAGGGACCGAAAAAGAAAGAAGGGGCTTAGATGGAGGTAAAGTAGGAGAAGGGTGAATTAGAGCTAGCGGAGAGAGAGTGTACCCTCCTCAGGGACTGGGAGGGAGGGACAGGGAAGGAGGGTTCAAGAAAAAAGAACCGTCTGATAAACAAGTCAAGCGACAGGGATGGAGGACTACAACCATTGCTGGGGATTGACTTGGTCACCACCTTCCATCAATGAATGACATTGACTGATTAGCATTTGCAGCTGGGAAAGTCTTACAGGTGAAAATACCTTCAAATACTATCATCACTTTGGAGGAGCTACAGTCTCAGAACCATGGATAGGGCCACAAAAATTAGGACCTTGGACAGTTCTTTTGCCACAATGAGGTACTTTAGAGCACGTGCATGGTTCTTGACAAACAAATGGGGATTCAAGGTTTATTTAAGGTTTTCCTTGCTACAGCAGTTTCCTATGTCCTTCCACCATAGTGTAATCATCGATAAAGTCAGGGTTTCAACTTCAACCGCTGAGGAAATGAAATTTGAAATGAAAACTTGAAGAAGTGACAGATTTTCTGTTTCATCAATTCTCACAGTGCGCTATTTGCTGCTGGTGGCCCCTTACCAGAAACAAAGTTAAAATTAGGTTTTGAATGGAGGTTCAGCGCCAATTCCACCCTTTGTAATTTGGCCTGCTTACACTACTCAATCTCCCTAAGTGAGTGTGTTTCTGCACATGGGCAAAAGTCTCAAAGCCAGTTCAGCCTCTCATTAAAAAGAAATGGAGTTCTATTGTCCCTGTAATCCCCATGGGAGAGTGAGTCAGCCACCACCAGGACCCTGTCAGATGTGGCAGACACCTCCCCTCAATGTCACTCTGGGAGACTGACTCTCTCTCCCCTCCCTCTCTCATTCTCACTCCCTTTCACTTTAGCCCTCCATCCCTCTCATGAATCTCCTGAAGACCCTTTACCAAACTCCGCTACCCCCGTTGCCAACTATCTGTCGCTCCCTCACTCTCTCGCCCCCCTGCGCCACCTTTTCGTGTTAGTCTCACACACTTCTGGGCCTGCCCACAGACCTGTGTATGCTCTGTACTCTGCACAAAGCACAGACACAGACACACACGCATACACTTTCAAACTCGCTCATCAACGCTGAAAGTCTTTCTCTTGAGAACGCTGGGGATGTGTTCCTACCATGGGGTTATCTATCTTGTCTTGAGACCAGATTTGTTTTGAAAATTGATTTTCACACTTTGCCTCTTACTCACCACAAAGAGCTCTGAAGGTGCAAATGGAGTTTTTGAATATTTCACACAGCGTGAGAGAGATGTGTAGCAAAGACATTGCTGTAGCAAAGAGATCACACATCCTGCAAGTTGAGGGGAGTGCTAACATTCTCTCCCTTGCCTCTCCTGTCTCTCTTTCTCTCTCTTTCACTCATATTATTTTATTCCTTCTCCCTCCTCCTTGCTCTTATCTCCTTTCTGTCTCTCTCTCTCTTTCACACACACACGCACAGACATCTCCACACACTCTCTCAATCCCAAGAACCCAGTATTCTCCCACTAACCCTCATCACCAGCAAAAAGCAGCTGCAATGTATCCCTGACTGCTACTGAAATAGCAGGCTGTCATATTTGTTGAGCAAACACATTTCTACAAGCTGGCTCTGCCACAGTATGTGGACCTCTCTGTCTCCATGCTCTTCAGCTGGCTTTGTCATCAAGCACACCCCCTTTCTGCTCTCATGATACTCTCTAGCTAACCTTCTCTCTCTTTGCCTCTTTCTTTCAGTAATTAATAGTTAATCTGGCATTGAGGCTTCGATATTTGCAAATTAAATGGATTCACAGTCACATGATTCAACTACTCATTTTAGATACATTTCTTCTCTCTCTCACTCTCTCTCTGTCTGTCTGTCTGTCTCTCTCTCTCTCTTACAAAGGAGCTAATGCCACGCCACCTCCTAGTGTCCCAATGCGATACCAGGACAATATGCTTAGAGGAAAGACTTATGCTGGTCACGTGTGTTCTGATTTCGGTGTTGCTAGTGGAGCTATCTACCCCATTAATCAGAAACATTAAATCAACGTTCATTCATCACAAAACTAATTAGTATCATCACATTTACCAAAGATTATTACATGTTTACGGACATGTACACAAACATGGAACTTGTGTAAATAGATAATCCTATACACACACACACGTACTAAACATACAAGACAGTGGAGCTCACATGCACATGATGGAACTAGGCCGTGTACTCTCACATGGATAGTATTTAACGGTTGACAAACACTTCAAGGCAATTAATAAAAAATGAGGCCACCTCGCACTCGAATAAAGTCTGATCCTTATGTCATGAAACACATTTGCTTTCTGTTGTGTATTTGTGGGTGAATCTTTGACGCAGATAGAGAGAAAGTCTGAAGGAACGATCCCCAACTACAGTGCAGAACGAGCCCAGCTTCACCAGAGAGCTCCTGACTTTTAGCCATGGACATGGATGGAGGCTTTCAGTCCCAGTCCTTGGAAGAAATCATGCATAATAAATCACCAAATTCTTTGAGATGCATGACTCAGTTCTCCAAGGCCCATCTTTTGAGCTCTTAAAGACGAGGATGTGGAAGGGACCATGAAGTGACACGCTTCGTCCTTTCAGTAGGTTTTCATTAGGATACAATGAGAAGTTGATCTCAGCACCGAATCAGCAACGCCACAGCTCCAACCTGTTTCTTTGACGAATGTGCTGTAGTCTTCATGTGATTCTATAAATAGGTGTGATGAGTCAACCCAATAATTCAGGACCTTTGAGCACCACACATGCTGAAATGCTAAACAAGCACGTCAGCACACACAAAAGCTCCTGTGGAGAAAATTAGGGCAAACTGTTCAAACTCCACACACGTAGCGAGCCCAAGTTTCCTGTCTCTCCAATTTTTGATTATGTAAAAAAACCATTATGACAAATCGCCAAACATACATCAGACCACCCATTGTGCAGAAGCATATTTTGTTGTGAAATTCAGGGGCCTCTAGTGATGTCTTTTCACCCTCCTAAAATAGATGAAAACAAAACGTTAATGTAGTTGGTTTAAGATGAAGTACTAAAGAAGAGCGAAAGGGTTCGAGATTGAGAGAATGCTGAGGATAAGAAAAAGGCTGAGACAAAGTAACGAGAGAGAGAGATAGAGAGAGAGAGGGAGGGAGAGGATGAGAGACTACTTGGTGTTATGCTAATTTGAGAGGGGAAGAGAGGATGAGGCATTTTCAAAAGCTTTCATCCTGCTTACGTTCCTGAGCCGGGACTCTAATCCCCCTCTCTCTTCCTGCTTCACGTCTGGATCTGCAAGAGAGAGGCAATCTCACACACACATCCAGTCTTTGTCACACACAGACCCTCTCACTCACACATCCAGTCTTTGTCACACACAGACCCTCGCACACACACATACAACACAGAATAAGCACTCCATATGTGATCATTCCTGTTGGATAGACACGTGCACTCACACGGGTACGCCCCCCCCTCCCCACCCACACATACACGCGCACACACACACACACATACACACGGTCACACACTCAGACCCTACTTGATCCTCACTCAGAGGACAGATTCCCACCTCTGTTATCTCACCTACTTTGTCTGCGCTCTGTGAATGATGTAACCTGTCCGCTGGAGACAACTGCTCAGAGACTAAAATAGTAAAAGTACTCAGTAGACAGAGCATAACACAGACAAGGAGACAGAGGGGAAAATGGAGATTAGTCACATATGATCTAAACACAGCAGCAGGGGTTCGCACCACGCATCTCAAATCTCATGTGTGTCTTCATGTGTACATGTGTTCATGTGTACAGGTGTTAATGTGTAACATGTGCATGTGTTATCTGTTCATGCATCCCATAATGCCAATAATAGGCAAGTGGGCTCAAATTCACAACTCAGCAGTCTTTACCAAGCAACAGGAAGGCAGGTGTCAGCATGTGCATCCTTGGGTGTGTGTGCTTTAACATGGAAGAGGATGGCAGGTTTCAACAGCAACAGTAAGTAACACTGAGTATCTGCTGTAAGTGGAGCAAAAACATGCTCTCACATGCAATTAATATTCATGCTCAGCACAACCCCACAAGGCCTATTTATAGACAGTCGGTAAATTCTGTGGATGACTTTCAGCCAAGTCAAATGCATTTTGTCTCACACAAAAGGTCACAGAATACAAAGATATATTGTAAACATATATAACGTAGATCAAATGGCACAGGAGTCAAAGTTCACATGCAGTTCTACAAATGCTTTTTATCTGGATTGCCACAACTGTGTGTCTGGTAGCACATTGTATAGACTATATCCCTGAAAAACTGTCTACAGACTGATGTCATTATGTTAAAATAGAATGTGGGCTCAAATCTGTTAACAGTAAAGCTTTTTTGGCAGGGAGGTGACAAAACCATTACGAATCGAAGGCGGTCTAACCAATTACATACTGTCCCATCCTATCCAATGCTGTTGTGTCTTAATCCACCCAACCTTTAGCCAACCATATCGAACCTATTCCAAAATACAGTATCCTTTCACAATGTTTAATCTACTTAAATCGAAAATCAAAAATGCATGATAGTAAAAGTCTGGTTCATCAAGGTTGGTTGACTGAGGTTGGTGGCTGTTCATGGGGGAACACTAGACACGCACCATTTCACCTCCATCTGTGACACATACATACTCTCTCTCTCTCTCTCTCTCTCTCTCACACACACACACACACACACACACACACACACACACACACACACACACGCACACACACACACACACACGCGCACTCCCTCTCTCTCCCTTACACACACTACTGACCTATCATGACAAGAGAGAAGCTTATTAAATGAGAGAGTGGTCATGCTCTCATCTCTTCCTTAAGCTATTTGGAAGCAACCCTAAAAAGGTTGCACGCATCTGTCACTCAATACTGGGCCACGACGAAGGTTACTGCAGCATTTAACTTCTCATCTGTTATTAAGAAATCACCCGAGACAGCCCTATCCCATAATGCACTGGTAATGTGTGATGAGACTGAGCAAAGAGCCAATGACTAACAGAGTATGCAAGTGAGTAATGAACACAAATGCATAAATTACAGTGCATAGAGATAAAGACCCGAGAGGTTTAGAGGACATCACTGTAAACATGATCACCCCTCCACCCCTGCATTTTAAGCAGTTTGGCCAACTCGGAGGCAAGATGTGCACTTTTATATGGATGGAACTTAATTACAACTTCTACTCAACCGGACTATAAGTCATTGAGTTCACATTTACAACTACTGGAGAAGATGGAGGAGATGGAGGGTGAGTCAATCACTGTGGATCCGTTACAAGATTGGAGTAGTGGAGAGGAGAATGGAATCATCTGTATATTAATTCCTGTGTCTCCTATAGGGTGTATTATCTCCATTAATCTGTAAGCCCCTCTATAGCCCTTTACCAGTCAAGAGGCGGTCGGGAGCTGTTCGCACCAGTGGTGCTGAAATCTGAAACTAAGTCAGTCAGGCTCCTTGGAGGTTGTTCCATATTAGAGCTGCGAGTCTTCTGACAGTGCAACGCCACCCCGTGCCTTCTGAAGAAATACACCTGCGTCGCAGCCCTCACCGTCGGAATGTACGTCATCCACCTCAAGCCAATCGTGACGTGATACTACAGCTGTATTAGCATACCGTGGGGAGTTTGGTCCAATCAGAACCAGCCAAGCATGTCCGTAAATCAAAGTTTTCGTAAAGGAGCGCGTGTGGCAAAGGAAAGAAACTACTCGCCGGTGGTTTATTCAAGCGCTTAAGTCGGAGAGCATGAGAGGATATATAAGTGCGTGAATCACTGGATATTTCATTTATTTCACGCATCCAACATCGCAGCTCGACCCTTCTTGTTAATTAAGGTATTGAAAATAAATAATAGCCCATTTTGACAGTAAGGATATTGTTCTTATTGTACGTTTGATGCGTGTTTGTGTCGTAAGGCACAGGCGTTACATGACACCATACTAACTAAAGATTTCGAAGAAATCAATGAAAAGAGACATTGACGTCTGACCTCATATTTGCAAACGCTAAAGTGTTATTTGACACATGATGACGGAAAATAGTGAAAAAGAAAATGAACCACAGAATCGAGACCGGGACCTCCAGCGTTCACTGGGAACGGTGCCTATACAGCCCGAATCAAAGGTAAGGACCTCTCTCTACCTGCTGCCCCCTGACTCCCATCTAAACTGCTACGAATATTATTGACATGAGTTCCATATATCATTGTTGTCGAAGACCCCGTGTTAAGGACACGCAGGGACAACAAGTTACAAGCAACAGTAGACTTATGTAACCATGTTTGGCTTGTCACAGCCTCTGCATAGTGAACCTTGCAGACTACTCACAAGTTTCAGGTGTGAGGTTGATTCAAAATGTTGTATAAAATGTAGTGAAGCCATAGAAATGTCTAACCTTTCAACAAATGTTGACACAAACCGTCCATGAATGGTAGTATCACAGGCAATAAAGCATCACAGATTATCTTTGGTATAGTATCACAACCAGGAAATATATTGCCTTTTTTCCAGACAATGTCTATGGCAAGGGGAATGTGAAATTTTGCCGCAAAGTGTTGTTGTTACTGCGTTGTATTTTGTCTGTGTGTCTCTGTGAGGATGTGTGTATGTGTGAGATGAACTGGTAGACAAAGCTCCAGGGCCAGTCTGGGTCTGGTCATCCCAAAGGTTTGTGCAGAGCAGCTTTGCATCAACTCTCCAAGCACCCAAACTGTCATTAGATGCCCTGGCCCTAAATGCCCAGGATAATGTGGAATGAAAGTTAAAGTGATTGTAAAAGATTCACAATGTTAACTTGCTCTGTTGTAGATAAAAGCCCTCACAGTGGCATGTTCCAAAACATGTGGTCAGTAATGATCATGTACAATCCAGGAAAATCTATTTATTAGCTAAATAGTGTGAGAGTAGGCAATTTATGTGAAGTCAGATTTTTTTTCTTTGTCTCACAATGGCATTTCTTAAAGTGAAATTGGAAGTGTGCTCAACAATACCTACTGTAAATACTCGGGACAGATATAAAACCAAATCCAGAAAAGACAGCTGTTGACTCTCAGCGATACAACCAACACACATCTACTTCGATTGAAACGTCAGCAGTAAGAAGGCACCGTGTAGTCCTCAACCACAACGCATCCCAAGCACCCCCCGCCCCTACCCTTAACCCCCACCCTTACCCCCACCCCCCGCCCTTACCCCTACCCCCTGCCCGCTAGGATGGGAGGGTCTGCTGTTGATCAGGGCTAGGGCGCAGGGTGGGCTGGTCCAGGCAGGGGAGAAAATTTATGACTTAATCAGGTAACAGATGTTTCCCTTGTCTGGCTTGGAGCAGGGTCATCACTCAGATGAAACGCTGGCTGGACAAGACAACAGCGCAAAAACAAACAAAAGCGTCCACTCCATGTTGCTCTCTCTGCCAACCCCTGCCAGTCGTGTTCCCTCTCCAAAAGAAAGAGGGGAAGCGGGAGGGAGAGAGAGAGCGAGAGAGCGAGAGAATGGATGAGAAGGGTTTTGCGTTGCCACAGGCTGGAAGAATCATCCCTCTTTCCTGCTGTGCCTCTCTGTTCTCTCTCTGTTTCGCTCACTCGCTCGATGTTTTGTTTTGTTTTTTTGCGGCTCGCTCTTCCTCAGCCTTCCATTTTTCTCTCGGCTCCTCGTCTTTCTTTGCTGTCCTCTATCTTTTCTGCAACGCTCCCTCTCTTCCTTTGCTCTGTAACTCACATTCCCAGCATGTTCTCTTGCGTACCACTCTGTTCTTCTCATCACTCTCTCAGTGACCCCGCAGGCCTTTATGTCCCTGTCAGAGTAAGAGAGTGAGAAGTTAATGGATATACACTTTACCTTCTCTGGGCTGCAAAAACAATAGTTTTTCCACTTGTCTTTTTTACATTCAGAAGGATGGGTTCATGCAGAGGTTTTGAAATGGACAAGTCCACTTGGAAGGTTCATGACACAGTGTGGGAAGAAACGTCCACAGTGTTGCTTCTGAGTCGCTTTCTTTCATACTTCAGTTCTTTTATTAGCTGGCGTATCTGGGGAAATTGCTGATCGTGCGGATTACCAGGACATCTTCACATGGCCCATCAGTTCAGCAATGAACACAGAGACACTTTTACGAGTGAGAAAGTTATGATGCCAGCCCGTCTCTGTATCGAACACCATTTAGCTGCACACTTGATTGTGCCTTGTGTTTTCTTGTCTCCACCCTTTTCTTGCCTCTTTGAGAAACACTTTCCGACTCTGTCGGTTCAGGACAGTTTTATGTCCTTTTCACCCCAACGTGTCTTTTGTAGGCATGAATCCAAGCCCATGTTTATCTGTTCTTTCATCTAGTTTCTTAATCTCCTCTTCCTCCCTTCATCTCTCTCTCATGTTCTGCTCCTTGCCTTCCCCTCCCCTCCTGGTCTTTCTTCACAACTTTCCCTCCCCCTCAACCTCTCCAAACCCCAGGATAGTGATTTGATGGTGGTGGTCTTGCTGGGATGTTGGCAGTTTGGAGGTGTCCTTAAGGACAGCAACAGCTGCTCGGGGCAAACGCAGGAGTCTGGTAGAAGTAGAGAGGGAGAGACGGGAGGCCGGGAGAGAAGGAAAGTGGGAGAGAGCAGCAATCCAGAAAAGGCAAAGGATATGAAGACAGGAAACTAGAGAAGGAAATAGAGAGCTGGAAATAGTGACACACTGGCAAGGAAATAATGAGGTGATGGGAGAGACAAAGCACATGCTGCCGTTTCTGACAAACATTTTCTCTTTTCTTTCTTGTCTCCTGCTAGTATACATGAAATTTGGTTTCTCGTCTTTTGCTCTCCATGAGTTGAGCACCAGCATAAAGGTTACCTCATTCACGGCACACAGCAGGGGCGTTGAAGGAGAGGAGAAAAAGCTAAATCCGGTAATTCAATATAAAAAAAAGGTCTCTATTATGCTCATAATGACAATATTTAAAAGGTGACTCTGACCTAGAAAAGGTCTTTGCACAGTCAGCGTGAAGACTGAAAACAGATGGATAAACAGAAGTGACCTTTTGTGGTTTAATTACAGAATAGAGCTGAGTTGGGAAGTTCTTTACAAGGTGGGGAAATGGTAACAATGCAGTAGGCAGGTTTAAAGGCTAGCACACACAGAAAAAAGACAGATTCATATATCTTCATTTTGAGGATTTGTGTTGAATACATTCACCATCTCCCACTATATATATACATGTTCTATATTCTTAAAGTAGACCATTTCAATTATTATTCCAAATGTAAACTAAATTGGATGAAATACCAGTTTGAAAGAAGTATTCATCTGAGGTTTAGGTTGAAAAGTGAAAGGTTGTGTGATACCTTGTAGTACAATAGAATGGACGTGGGTTTTTCTTAAGAGACCTTAAATAATAAGAGGTGTGTGTACACCCATCTGTGTCAGTGAGTAAAAGCCATGCCAAGATTGGAACAGTGGTGACATATCCCCTCACCCAGCGTGTCAGCCAATCGCGGATTGATGAATGTCGTGCTTCTGTATTCCAACGACATCAAAGACCGAACATGGATGTTACCTCATGCTAATTGCGTAAGCTGCTTAGGAACTAGATAAGCCCTCTAAACTGCTGTATTTGGATCGACACGTTCTTCTCCACAACACTCTCAAACCATATGAACAGCGCATGATAGAAGGCAATGCTGTGTTAAATAAAGACCAACCTAGAAGAGTAAGACACACGAGCGATGATAGAATGAGAAGACCTTCCACAAGTGGACACCCTTTCACTTGTTTCAGACTGGACTGGCTCTCCACAAACTGTGAGCCATCCCCATGTGACATATCCCCTTTACCGGTCCATCATTGAACCAAGCACTGATTGGATCTGTGCTTGCGAAATCGTTCCATTCGGCCGTATCACTCATGAACTCTCGAAGCAGTTCTCTCCACATGCTGCACCATTTGATGTCATATTACTTCTTGACAGTATTATCACTTGAAACAGACACAATCTCCCCCACCCTCGTTTTTTCTCCTCTCTACCTGTTACTGGTATAGTTGCTATGAAAAGATTTTTATAAAGTCAGTTTTTGTTGGCATCAGTGTCCTAGTATTTTGAAACCTCACCATGCCTTGGCATGTGAACAACACCTCTCCCTGTAATCATTAATTTATCCATGCATCTCACAACAGGGCTATAAATAGCACCGCCAAACATCTCTGTGCAGCACACGTCTTCAAACAGGCAGAGTACAAGGCTGGGACGCCTGCCTCTGCTCTGGCACTGTCGGCCCATCTCACCGGGGGGGTTGGGGCGGGGCGGGGCGGGGGTGTAGCAAGAAGGGCCGGGGTGCATTGTTTGGGTTCTCAAAGGGGAAGGGGAGGAAACAGGGAGGAAATATTTCCAAGCCTAGTTTGTTGTCTTGTTGTCTAACCTCCTCTCTGTTAACTCTCTCTCTTTCCAGCTCTCGCTCTCTTTTAACTCTCCCTTTCTCTCTCTTGTGCTTGCTCTCCCATGCTTGCTCTTCCCCCTCCATTGTGGCATTACTGCTATCTGCTTCCCTCCCCTGCTCTGTCTCTCTCCCTATCGCCAGCTCACTCTGTCTGTTAGGCTAATTGCTGTCAGTTGTTCAAAGAGAGATGGGGCTCTGGGTTTGGGAGCCATAAATAGATAGTACAGCACCTGAGGGAGAGATAGCAGAGCAAAGAAGCACTGTTGGGATTGACAAGGTTGGCGGTCCCCAAGGGCCTGCTTTTGTCCCATTCAGTTTTGGGGGTGGGGGAGGAGGTGGGGGGGGTGGACAGACAATGTGCATCGAGGCAAATTTAAATGGCAGGCATTTCTCTTTCGTCTCATGAATATGCACCCCCACAAAGTTAAAGCTGCAGTCATCGTTGCACGGGCACCAGCGTGCCCCTGACACCTACACACCTAATCTCACCCCCGATACCCCCAACCTCTCCCTGAACAAACCTCCCCTCGACACATCCACGCACCCCTGGGCCCCGATGTGAGCGCTCAACACTGCGGCGCTTATGAGTCACATGCCTCACGCTCTCTGGGGGCTGATTCCAAGGTGTGAATGTGCCCATGGGAAGAGCCTGTCTGTCACCGTGTCCTCTTGTTCACAGCTGGTATCTCTGCACAGTATGAGACCAGTCACTGTACTTTACCCACTGCCTCTGCATAAATGTGACAGCACTTTAGCCCAAACCAAAGACCCGTGGAATTAAGGAGAGATTGCTGAATAATGCAGACCTAACAGTCTGGTGATTAACCCTGATGGAATTCACAACTGTGTCAACTTTAAATCTCTGAGGTGCTTAACTGTGCTGTCATGGCGGTTATTCATTAGAGATAGTTGAATATGTATGCAGGTGTTTTATAGGAGGCCTGTGAGCCAGTTCTTTGTGCGAGGCCAAAGAGACAGCAGGCAACTGTATCTCGGAAAGGACATTGGTTTGAGGTTTACTCAGGTCGTTGTGATGAAACCGTATTTTAGAGGTTCACAGATGAAAAGAATAAAATCTGCTATAAAACGACTTACACCAGGAAGCACAGTAAATAGATTACCAAGGTCAAATGGGGGCGCACAATGTGGTGGAAAGGAAAATGAAATAGCCTATTTGATGAGACCACCAGTCAACCTGAAAGAATACATTAAAGCGACCATGTCTACAGCTCCCAGTAGAAAAACACTTGCAAGAGACACTCACTAATGGGTCAACAGAGAGAGCTCTTTTCATCACTCAAGCTAATTGGCGTTAGTGGATCCATGGCTTTAGGGAAGAAAAGAGGAACCTACTCAACAATATTGATGATCCTTTCCAACAAAAAGCGCACACAGGCTACTATAATTTCTCCCAGGTGCTGGGAAATATGCAGATGCTACAGAGACGCAAAGAGATAGCACACACACACACACACACACACACACATACAGTTGTGTACACCGCAGACACAGAAGTCAAGCAGAGAAACTAAACATATGTTCCCCAAAATGGGTCTAATAATGATCAAATGCACATGAACAGAGTTTAGATTTTCTATCCACTGTACAGCGCTCACTTGCCCTCACGCCTCAGGTTCTGTTGGTGCTTGGGTCTGTGGCGCTTATCATCACCGCATATCAGAGCTCATCACCTCCAACTCCCTGTAATCTGTTGTCATAAGTGACATCTCATTATTGCGGCCAAAAGCAGATCCTGGCAAGTTCACAGGAAACAGGAGGTGAGGGGGGGTTGGTAGCGAGTGAAATATAAACACGGTCTTTGTTGTGCATCAATGCCTCAAATGAGTGTGTGTGTGTGCTGGGAGGGGGAGGGGGGGGGCGTAGGTCGCTCAATAAAACTAATCAAATCTGAATTTTAAGGGATATTGAGTTGCCAGGATTTGCTGGGAACAGCAGATTTCTGCCCCAAACGGAGAAGGAGAAAAGCAAAAGATGAAATAGGAGATGCCTAGTCTGGCCGGTGAAGGCCAACCAGAGGGCAGAACCAGCCTGCTAGAAGCACTTAACGTCAGATGTCAGCTACTTGACCTACACAGAGATGTAATTGTGTTCATCTTTATTGCCAGAAATGACAATATTATTTTAATAGACATGATTTTTATATGATTTTTTTTCACAGTTTTGGTTTGGAAAACTCATAAACCCTTGGACAATGTCTTAGAAGTCTTGTAAGCCGCAAGAGTGTCATTTGTTTGTGGAGGAAAATGTTCCTAAAATGCATAAAAGTACCGACTTTGTTACCATTGGGGAAAAAACAGCACCACGGTACACATAGGAACATTTCTACTCCAATGTCAAACAAACCATTTCTCTTTGGTCCCCAGCTGCAGAGACTGAAGCGTTCCCTCTCCTTCAAGTCAGTGATGCGCAGTAAAAGCGTGGACAACTTCTTCCAGCGGAACGGTGAAGCCCGCCTCCCCTCGGCCCTCATCACCGAGCCCTCGCCGCAGGAGTCTGCTCCGACTGCTGAGCGATCGCCGTCCATCTCGCCGTCCATAAGTCCCAACCCCTCGCTTTCGTCCCGCTCTCCCTCCGTCAGCCCCTCGCTCTCTACGTCCTCCAAGGCCCACGTCCAGGCCCTGTCTCAGCCAATCAAAACCCACTGTTTCCAGGAGCATGTGTTCCGCCGGCCCACTTGCTGCCAGCAGTGCAAGCACATGATCCAGGGTAGGTCCTCTGGAGGTGCAGGCACAACACAGTGGGCCATTCCCTTCTACCCTGGTCCTGCCGTTAAGGAGTCAAGGGGACTGGAGTGTATAGTAACAGCATGCAGCTACGTGTTTTAGTATAGTACAGTACACTGCTAAAACTCATTTGTTTTCTCTTCTTTAATGTGTCCTTGATGTGCATGTTTGCAGGAAACTCCAAACAAGGGCTGCGCTGTAAATCCTGCAAGCTAGGAGCTCACCTTTGGTGCTCCTCTGAGCTATCCCAGCAACCCTGCAACGGCAAGGTAAATCACACTAATCCAGCTCTCTCCACCGCAGTCTCTCACCAAATGCTAGAGCTAATAAGCATAGCTTGCAAACACAGTTCGTAGTCCATGGACATTGTCTTCTGTGGGCAGCCAGTGTGCAGAGATAAAAAGGAGTACAAATTGTGAGGTAAAACTTCAGACAGCTTCAAACCATTACAAAGACCAGCGGTGGACATTTTTTTCCCCTCTTATTCCTTTTTCTTTCTTGCTCTTCTTAATTTCAACTCAACCATGATATACGAACTGGCTCAACAACTGTTCTCCTGAGGCCAGTTGATTATGCAGTAGGTATTGTTTCAGCCGAGCAGGAACCAGCTACTTGCCTTAATAGTCTCTCAGTTGACTCTGATGTGTGGGAGGAGGTGGGGAGTCTGATCAGTGCATTTAGCCTCAGACTCTGCGCCAGCGTACTCCGGAGCGGATGAGACCTTTTCCTGATGCGTTGGAGGAGATATAAAAAGACAACGGGGACAGGGCAAAAGAATTAGAGGAAGAGAGATAGAGAGAGAGAGGTCGAGAATGATAGGGAGAAAGAGAGAGAGGGAGAGACAGAGATACAGAAGGTATGTATAAATAGTATCAGATGTTCTGAATGAGAAACATAAGCCCAAATTGCAGAGACCGTTATCAGCTTAGGTCCCAATGTATTCTCTTGTCCCGCTTCCCCTGACCCCCGGTCCAGCCCTTACCCTCCACACCAGCCCCCCATACTTTATCCCAAATGCTGTGTTTTCCTTGCTCTCCTCTCAAGTCGCTCAGAAAATCAATATCTCCCTGCACCAGCCGCTGTGGCTAATTCAGTGTGAAATTCAGTGTGTTTGAGGGGCACGTGGGCCCCTGAGGATCCGACATGGCAGGCCAGAGCCGAGCCTCGTGTGTCCACACTGCACAGTCATCAAAGCAAGGGATTAGACATATTGAAGAACTGGAAGAGCGATGCTAGCACACGCTAGCAGCTAGTTTATTTATCATTTAGCCTTAAGGTTGGTGGCTTTCTGTTTCTATTTGGTTGAGGTTTGTAATGAATTTTGGTGTCATTTCCTCAGTTTATGCAAAAGTGCTCCCATGGGGGCATTTGACATAATTGACTCATGGGTTTTCAGGAGAACGTTGAACATTAGATGAAGTAGCCCTATATATTGAATGTAGCTAAACTGAAACCGATTTAACAAACACAAACTTTTTTCAAGTATTGTTTTAATAGCTTAAGGGGAGCAGACAGTAAGTGATTTATTAACAAGACACACTAATCAATTGAAGGGCACATGGGAAACATAGTGAAAAGCGTACACTAGGCTCACTTATATTACATTGAGCAATACAATAAGATATATAAGAAGCTATTTACCCCACCCTCTCTAAATAAATAAAATGAAATAGCTTCATAGTCCATTAAAAAATCTTTCTTCTCATAGACAGCTCCTAATATTTTCTCCACAAACATGTACAATACAAGACGGAAACCGAACCATGAGAAGTGTCATTTCTGGTCAGACCAGGGTGTCTTAAAAAAGATCAATTCACCATCAGTTCAACATCTGGCTGGCGTACTAAAGTACCTCCGCGGGCCGTTCATCCAAGGTGCATTCAGTGCCATCCTCAGAAAAGGGATTATGTGCTGAGACAAGTTGGGGCTAGAGGGGTAAGGGTGACTGAGTGGTGAATCATAGGTAAGATCCCATCATCTCTGTAAGCAAGTCTGTCTTTCATCATCATCCCTACAAACCCCTCACTCTCCACACCCCCTACCTCGCCCCCCACCTGACCTCCCCTTCAGATTATTCCCTTCATCTGTTGTTTTTTTCTTCTCACCTAATTTTGAGTGTGTCTGTCTGTTGAGAACCTGCAGTGCACAGCAGAATGCCTATATATTGGTGATGGAATGAGTCCCCCTCCCCCCTGAGCACCTTAGGCCTGGTCTTCCCCCTCCCCCCAACCCCCTCCCCTGAGCACCTCTGGCTTGGTCGTTGCCCCCCCTCCCCCCTCCCCTGAGCACCTCAGGCCTGGTCGCTGCCCACCCCCCTCCACCCCCTCCCCTGAGCACCTCAGACCTGGCAAGCTTCAGCTCTGCCTCTCATTTATCAGAATCTCACCGAGGCATTCACACATCTATTATGTTTCAGGTGCCGGGTAAACGAGAGATAAATCTGATCCAGGAAGGATAGCTGGCATGCCTTATGATTTATGTTCTCGGAAAGAGAAGCTTTATTTTGATAAAGTGAGCAGGAGCAGACGACTTTTCAGCCGTATCTTAGACTTTGGCAGTTCTTCTGAAAACGTGTTTTTTTGTGCACATGGTATGGTTGTTCAGCCATAGAATATAAATAATAGAATATAATAAAATAGAATATTAAACAAAAAAAATCAGTATTCTGAGCTATTTTAAATGAGAAAGTTTTTCCACATGCCGCAAAACTGGATACCAACATTTTGCCGTCATTGCCGTCAAAAACAGTGCTTTACCAGCTCGTTTCTGTGACTACATCTGAGCCATCCTCTCATGTCTGCGGGGAAGGAACGTCTTTCCATAGCTGCTGGGGTACTTTGATTTTCATGTCAAACGACAGCGCCATGACTTTGGTGTGCCCAAACTCGTAGCAGTCAGTCGGGGGATTGGAAGAACAGTGTGTTTCTATAAACAGATATGAGCAGAGATGAACAGGTAACAGTTCAAGGTAGAGCACAGCCAGCAATCCCATTCCACTAGTTCACCTCCATGCAGCCATCACATGTGGTCTGCAGCTCCCAGTGACCCACAGCCTGGAGATGAGGACAGAGGACTGTCATATACTGTCAACGTTGATTTTGTGCTTCCACTCGTGCACTTTAAACACACTCACACACACACTTAACAAGTACACACTCACAAACCCACACACACACACACACACACACACACACAGGTAATAGCCACGCAAAACCACAGCAGAAGAAACGCAATATATACTAATTCTCAAATACATATGTTCAGTGAACACCCAGACCCCCTTCCAACACAATGGAAACATGGGTATGAACACTTTACACAGAGACACATCTGTTTGTGTACACGTTATACACATGGTGTAAACTTAGAACCCTATTTTGTCCACTCACTGTAAGTAACACACAGACACACACAAGCCTTAAAAGCATCCATTCCGATCAGCCTCCTGCCAGAAACCGCACAACTATCCATTTACTGAGGACAAAATACCTGACCTACTCATATTGCATTCAGTAGAGAACAGGCGTCTATTTATACATGTCTGTTGTCCTCTCTGTCTCTGTCCTTCCTGTCTCTGCCAGACGGGAGCCTTCAAGCGGAACTTCAGCTCTCCTCTTCTAACCAACGACATGTTGGGCGTGGTCAAGGAAGCTCCTACAGCACAAGGCAAGTGTGTGTGTGTGTGTGTGTGTGTGTGCGTGTGTGTGTGTGAATGTGTCTGTAGTGTCCGCGTGTTGCTGTCCTCCCCTGGTCTGTCCTCTCAGTCAGTGGTGATCCGTTAACAGTGCCAGGCACAAGGACTTCTCTGTAGACACACACGTGCACATAAGGAACACTTACTCTCTAATCTCACTCACACCCTAGAGAGGATATTGAGGCTAAGGATTGAGAAGCTTTTGCTGGGAGATTCCAGAAGATCCTGCTTTGAACAAGCATAGTCTTCTTTCTTTTGCCCTGTCCCATTCTCTGTCTCTCTCTATATTCCCCTCACTCATACACACCTGCTGCCTCCCAACCACCTCTTCCTCCCTCTCTTCTTGATCCCCACTAGAGAGGTTGGAAGTTGTGGATCCTTACTGGAGTCACTGCACATTGTGTGTGAAGGTGAGAGTAGCTGTCAGACACACACTCAGAGCTCTTTGACTCCAAACAGCTTCTAAACAGCCCAAGCTTCCCTGCCTCCCAAACTGATTTAGTGCCTCAGACTTGAATTACTGTGTGTCTGAATTTCCACACTGCAGGTTTGTCTGTCTGCGTCAGTCATTCCCATTCTGCTTAGATCAAGTGCATGTTGTTTGTGCATGCGCGTGTGTGTTTGTGCATGTGTGTTTGTGCATGTGTGTGTGTTTGTGCGTGTGTGCGTGTTTGCGCGTGCATGTGTGTGTGTGCTTATACGTGTGTGTGTGTGTGTCACGTCATTGTTTTGGCTTCATTCTGTACCAGACAGTCAATGCAAAGTGCAGGTCCTTGCCTCCCCAGCACTAGTGTCCTATGAGGATAGCCAGTTGTCTTTCCTGTCATGTAGACGTCTGCCAGACACAAGGTTTGTTCTCAGGTGGACGTCAAGGTCTATCTCCTCTAGCTGATCTTTCACTACGCCAGTAAAGCCCTGAAGACTAGACAACTCAATATTCTGACTATTGTAACTTTGGCGCTGTTGGTCGTGACGGTGTTGACAAATACTTGTCGTATGCATGTGTGTGTGTGGGTGTGGGTGTGTGTGTGGGTCTGTCTGGGGATGGTTAAATGTGTTTTTTTCCCCTCTCAGTCTGATAAATAATGTGTGTGTGTGTGGAATGTGTAAATGTGGGTTTTTTTCGAACCCTGATAACAAAGTCTGTGTGCTTACTGCTTCCCAACGGTGCCTTTGCCTCTGACACTGTGTTGCATACAGATGAAGTCTCACGTCAGAGTGCTTCCATGCTTGGTAATAAGGGAATTCATGCCTTGCAACCATCTATCTGTAGTGTTTACATTGTTCCATGACATGTCGTACCTGAATTGGGTACATGTTTTCTGTGTTTGTGTGTGTGTGTTTGTGTGTGTGTTTAGCCAGAGCCTGTAAGCTGTGTGTGTGTGTTTGTGTGTTTGTGTGTTTGTGAATGTGTGTCTGTGGCCAGCATACTGTGGAGAGACAGAGGCTATGTGAACTGTGTGTCAGTGGACTTCTAACACTAGATGTTTGTGTGTGTTTCTAGAGTCTGGCAAGGCATGTGTTGACCCTGTATATGAGGCTCTACGCTACGGAACCTCGCTGGCTCAGCAGAGCCGCTCCAGTTTCAGCAGTATCTTTGAGTCACCCTGTCATGAGGTAAAAAAACACACACAGTAACCTTCCCCCCCAAACACACACATCATAAAATATTCAGCTGACGTTCTTCTTTTGCACATGCTCAAACCCTTCTCCCTTTCTCATCCCTTGTTTCCTATAGGATGATACATTTGAAGAGGGCCTTGAATGTCAACCAATTGCTGAAGAGGAGTCTGTACCAGGAAGTAAGCTACAGTTCTACTTTGTGGGAACTGCTAGCTCTCTGTTGCTAACTGTGCTGCAGTAAACTTGGTGGGCATTGCCAGCTAAAAGTGAACTGTCCCACTTCCTGAAATATGGCTGTCATTACACACCATCATTACGCTAATCTATTACTCAGGGAGTGCTGCTCGCTGACATAACTGGGTTGGGGGGAAGTGTGTGTGTGTGTGGGGGGGGGGAGCGTCTACGTTATCTTGTCAGAGAGGGATGTTGTCTGTCTGGATGTATGCTTTCTTGTATAAGGAGTAAGTGCATTTGTGTGTTCTGTCCTTTATGCTTATGTCCTTACGGGGCCTGATATTCTAAGTAGTGAGCAAGCTTTTACTGACCTAATGTTCCATTCTCTAAGTGACTGTTCTCTCCCTCACACACACATACACATACACTCGCTGACTCTTAAGCACCAACTTTTCCGCTCTTCTCATCTCCCTCTAGATCTCACCCCCCCTGAGAGTGAGAAGGCTGATTCAGAAGACAGGGTCAGTTTGAAGGTGAGTAGTAAGCATTTATCTCCCCCTTCCTGGTCCTCCCCTTTCATTGGTCCTCCTGCTCCTCACTTCCCTCTCTCCTCCCTCCCTTATCTCTCTTCCTCTATTCTCCATGACAACCATAAAACTCTCATGCCATCACGTGATTCAGACTGCAAATCTCCCACTTACTCGTACAGTACTGTTTTCACTATGCTAAGTACTACAAGGGTACATAATTCTGACAAATACAGCAAGTCATTTTGCAAGCCTAGAAAAGATATGTAATGTGCAGTTAAGGACATGTTCTGGAGGGCTGTTCTGGAGGGCTGTTTTGGAGGGCTGTTCTGCTGCAGTACAGTGGGACTGCTCCAGCATTCTGCCCACCACTGGTCTGAAGTCTCTGGTCTTCTTCTCCCAGACTCCCAAACGCATCGAGGTCCATTCCATACACACCTACGTGGCTCTGTACAAGTTCCTACCCCAGGAGAAGAATGACCTGGCGCTACAGTGAGTTCAAGACAGTGTGTGTGAGTGTGTGCGTGAGTAAGTGTGTGTGTGTGTGTGTGTGTTTGTAGCTCTGTTTGATTGGAAATGGGGGAAAGGGAATGTATGCAAAATATGACCATAATCCAGTAATAAATGACTTATTATGCATTACCTGGTGCAGGATTTATTCAAATTGGATGTAAAGAAGTGGTTGGGCATAGAGAAAAGGAAGAGGTGAAGGTGTGTGTGTGTGTTGGGAGCGGGGCTGAGTTCACTGCAGCGATAAGGTAAGGGGGGGTGGCAGTGGTGCACAGCGCCAACACACACACTCTCACCATCTGTCTTCACACTGGGGGGCTTAGACATGGCTGCCACGCAGTGGGGGCCGTGAGGCTGGGAAGGACAGGCAGCTGCGTGTGTGTGTGTGTGCCCACTTGTGTGCAGACAGGCATGCATGCGTGTGTGCGTGCATGCATGCATGTGTTTCTTCAAAGGTCACAATAACCCATTCTGAATCTGTCTAAATGATGTATGTCTCTCAGCGAGCAGTTTGTATGTAGTCCTTCGTGGGAAACATTGTCTGACAGAGATTGTCACTGTAAGATTCCCTAAGAAAACCCAGTGTTCCAAACAACACGTGCTCTGTCTGTTCAGCCCAGGAGACAGGGTTCAAGTCATAGACGACTCCAACGAAGACTGGTGGAAGGTAGGTTAAAAAAACATCCTTTACAACCGCACATCATAACCAGCTCCCTTACGTAACACTTTAAAGGAAATCAAAAAACAACTCTATTCACTTTTAGCCATCAAACTGACATATTTCTGTCAAATTCTTTCGGTTCAACTTAACGGGGTGCGATACGGTGGTAAAGTGCCATTTATACATGGCTAGTCGAGCTTAATCAGGCACAACTAGGGTATTTCATCAGAAATCTTCCACCCCAGTCTGAACAGGAGTTAAAGAAGGTGTCCGGTGCTCTAATAAATGTTTAATGAGCCCAGGCTTGGCTTTGACGTCCTAATGGAGCGTGTGCTGAGCTGAGGGGAAACAGACGTCAAGCTCACTAAACAGACACACACAGAGTAAACACACACACACACACACACACACACACACACACACTTGCTTCCCTGTTTAACATGTACACTCACACAAACACACTATCTCCAACACACAGGCATGCCTAGCTTCAGAATAGGTAAACAGACAAACACTCAGTCAGAACTGAGTGTCCCAAACAAAAAGGCACTTATCAGTGACGGGTGCTTGTTTTGAAGTCTGACCATGTCCTCGGTTAACTGGATGACGGTGTAAATGAAAACATCAAACAAATAACAATTCATTTACTGTAGGACCACAGAATGTCCTTGACAACAGGACTGTCACCACTCGTTTGAGCTCTGATTTTCTAGTTTGTATTCGAAACGTCAGAGCGTAAACAGAACGAGAACTAGAAAAACATCTGTGTAGGAAATTATTTTATGGTACTCACACACCTTTAATATCTTTGTCCATAAGTTGAAATACCAAAATGATATTTTTAGGATTTATAGTTTTCTGGTATGTGTGTGCATGTGTCTTTATTGTGTTTGTTTGTGTGTATGTGTGTGTGTGTGTGCGCGTGCGCGCGTACGTTGGCGTGCCTGTGGGATGTGTGTGTGTGCCTGTGGTATGTGTGTGTGTGTGTGTTTACACAGGGGAAAAGCAAAGACAAGGTGGGTTTCTTCCCTGCCAACTTTGTGCAGAGGGTACGTCCTGGCGAGCGAGTGTGGAGGGTCACGGAGGGTTTCCATGGCAACCGCGAGAAAGGCCAGATGACTGTAAAAGAGTCTCAAGTAAGCTGACACACACAATCCACTCAATCTAACACACACACGCACACTCACACATACAGAACGCTCTCTCCACAAACTCAATTTTCCTGCACATGTACACGTTCCATCTCATTTTGCACATGCATATTAAATGGTGTGCAGATAAAAGGAATGACCTATCTCCTCATCCTCTTCTACCCTTTCGTTTCCCATTTTATTTTCATGAATCCATCCCTCGCTCTTCCCTCTCTCATTCCTTGCTCTTCCCTCTTGTCTCCTTCTCAACATTCTGTCCCCCCTCTCTGTGTTCTGCTCCTCCCCTTATTCACGCACAGATCTGCGTGGGGAAGAACGAGGAGACCGACGAGTACCTGAAGCTCAGCAGTGGCAAGAAGAAAGGCTTGGTGCCGTCCAAGTACCTTGTGGAGATCTGACTCTGACCAGGGGAGGGGGCCTCTCCTCTCCCAGTCCTACTCTGCCCTCCTGGCCCCTCTGCTAGCGCTCCCAGGTGGGCCTCACCACCTCAACGCTGTCTGCCGCCCCCCTGGCAACGACTCGGAGCCCCCCATCCCCCTCTCCCCCACACACTCCCACCTCCCCCTCTCCCCCACTCACTCCCCCATCCCCCTCTCCTCCACACTCTCCCACCTCTGCCTCTCCGCCCATCCGGCTCCACCTCTCCAAAAAGTTGACTTGAGTTGCGAGACAAAAAAAAGGTGGACGTTGTTCTGAAACGAGTCTTTGTGAATTTGGCCGCTGCTTCGCTCTAAGATGTGGAGTGTTCCGGAAAGGATGAGGATGATGGAAGCTTCTTTTGAGCGGCTTTTCCCTGGGGGTTAGCTGACCTCACTTCCTTCCTGGACTTGTCACACCTAAAGCACACACAACTGCAAATAGAAACGCTAGCAAAGACTTAGATGGTTGTATGCATAGCCTGGCAAACACATATTGACAGTACACGCACACACATGCTGACAGAGGCAAACCAAGTGTTGGTATTCAATTGTAAACTGTGAAAGCCTGTGTGGATCTAAAAGAAATCTGGATATCTCAATGACCCTGCATCTGCTCGAACCCTGCCGAAAACAGACAGATTCTGGAGTCTTTAGGGTCTCTGAGCTCAACAAATCTGGCTAACATCTTCAAAGATGTGCGTCTTTGTCTGTTTGACGGTAGCATTATTTCGTTGTAGCAGCTTGTGCAAACAGAACTTTTTTTGGCTGAACCTTGACACCCCCGTTGTGAGACTTGGTACTGTTGAGCCCAGCTCGCTGTGAATCCATTTATTTAGCACAAAGGGCAAACCAAGGTTTGTTGCAGGGGACAAAGAAGCCACAAGGGTCCTATGATGACTGACTAGTTGTAGCGGGAATGGTGTAACTGAACGGTGGTACTGTTGCATACCTTGCACACGCTCTGACTGATATTTAGAACTTGTCAGTTGTCTGGGTTAATTGCGGTCCATACTCTATATCTTAAGTTTTCTCCTCAGACCAATCCACTATTTAGACACAGATGCTGTTACTTTACTTTCATGGTTACGCACACGTACGCACACACACACTCACCTTCTGTCATAAATCAAGGCCCAGAGTGTGTCCTCATAGCAACACACATACTCACACATTCAAACACACACGCAGTGCATCAGACAGCAGATGGTGTAGCAAAGTCAGATATGTTCAGACAGAAACGGTAGTTAGAAAAAGGTAGATAGTTCACTCGAAGGTAAATTGAAAGTGTATTCTTCAGCTCTTAGATCAGATATCATGCGTCACGCAGATGAGACACACACTCAGACTATCTTAAATCAAAGGTTTCTCTGTGGCCCAAATGAATGTTGAGCTTCTTACATATTTTTTGTATGGATTGATATCATGTACCAGGATTAAATTCTTGTTTATTTATCTTTATCATGATTTATACATGACATAGCAGTAGCGCGGCCACAACATATGAAACCTGGCAATAATCGTTGTTAGTAATAGAGTGTGAGTACCATATGTAAATAAGAATAAGATAATTTCAAATGTATTGCAACATGAACTGTGCTGGATCCAGCTTCTCCACAATGTCTATTGCCCCTACAAGGCATGAGCTCCATATCTGACCAATCAGCACAAACCTACCAGAGCACTATGCACACCAGTTTAGGGCAATCACACTTTTCTATTCTCCCTCAATCCTAGCTACTGTATGTATTCACAAATTGTATCGTCGACTGTACATCCACAGTGTGGATGTTGAGCAACGATCTAATCCTCAGCATTCTTGGTAATATATGGGTTTGGGTGACACATTGGTTTAGCATGTGTGAACCCTAATCACGACCACCCTCTATGAAACTGTGGACAAATATTGACTCAGGAACGTAGTCAGTGGCGACACACAACTCACTGTTTCTGCACTGCTAGCTGGAATTAATTTCAATAAACCTGAAATAAAATACGGAGCAAACCACAATCTCATTCTTCCTGCACCCTGATATTGTGTGGTTTCAAGTTTCATTGACAACTTAGCTCGCTGCCCTTGTCTGTCTAGCAGCCCTGTGATGAGCCAACAAACTGATGATGTGCAATATGTGTACACAAGTGTTTGATCTGTGGCTCCAGTATGATGACTCTGCATCATCCAGGAAGTTTGCTCCTTCTTAATGATCCCAAATAGCATGATTAGTTCTCAATTAAACTAATTGTCGACCGAGGAGCTTCTGGCAGGCGAGGCGGTGAGCTGGCAGACGACTGCAGTGTGCGCGTGGGTGTGTGTTTGAGAGCGAGGGAGGAGGAGAGAGGGCCTGTGCGAGTGGACAGAAATGCGTGCGTGCAAGAGGGAGGCACTAATGAAGTGTCGTTGTGTATGCGTTCTTGTCAGACACTCCTACAACGCCCACGCTCTCTATCCACCCCTGACTCTGTCCATCTCGCCCTCTCGTTGCTTCTCTCACACTCATCTTCCAGCGTCTCTCCTTTTCCCTCCGACTGTTTCTCAGTCTCTACCGCTCTCTTTTACTCCCCTCTCCTTTCTCTCTCCTTCCATCTCTCACTCTTTGCCAATTTAGCTGGCAACAGGCCCTATTGTAGTGTAAATGAGAGGGACTGTCTTTGTTCAGCGTGGCATCGCTCTGTGTAATCAACTCTCCCTTATCAGATCATTTTCACTGGCTCAACATGAAAGCTAGAAACTAGAGAGTTTGCCAAGAGGCAGAGCAGTGTGTGTGTGTGTGTGTGTGTGTGTGTGTGTGTGTGTGAAAAAGAGACAGGGAGAAAGAAGGAGAACAAGTGTGTGTGTGTGTGTGTGTTGCAGAGGGGTTGTGCTAGTGTTTGAATCATTTTAAAGAACCTGCCATGTAGACACAGGGTCCACATCCACTTGCAGACAAGTTTGAGAATGTGTTTTAAACAGCTGTTTCCTAAAGCAGCATATCTGGTATTTACCTGTAAAAAGCCTGGAAGATGCATGAATACACATGCACACGCACTGTAGTTCAAAGCAGTCTTCTATACAGAGAACATATCTTTCATGGCAAACCTGTCTTTCTTACGGTTAGCTTATTTGCAATCACCAATGATCATGGTTTTCTGTTTTAACTGTTAACAATTCAAACCAATAACTTTAATGGGTCACAAAAATGTAAATGCTCTTTCTTTCTTTCTTTCTTTCTTTCTTTCTTTCTCTCTCTCTCTCTCTCTCTCTCTCTCTCTCTCTCTCTCTGTGTGTCTGTCTTTCGGAATAAAATGGTATAATTACCGTGTTCTGCTTCTAAATAGGATGCTACATTTATATCAGTTTATATAACCACTTTCTAATTTGATACAGAAACAATATGCAACTATAAATAACCTCCACAGAAATAGCTTCATCATTGAGAAAGAGAAGAGTGGTCTATCAGTACAAGTAGGCTGGAACCTAGATTAAGACCAATCGTGAGATAGTGCAGACGTGGAAAAAACATCCTCTGTCCACCATGAATATCATTTCTCGTTCATGTTTAGGATTTTCTTAAATCAGTCTTTTATTGCATTTTCTTTCATCTACCCTCCATTTCAGATTGGACTGGCCAGAAGGGCCAATATATTGTGTGGGATCCTCTTATGTAGCTGGATTGTGGCTCCGTTCTTGAGTTATTGCTGTTTGTTTGTATTCCTCCAGGCCACTGTCCAATGACTTCATCAAAAATTAAACAGGTACACAGAGACTGAATGTTTAATGCATGTACCGTCTCCTGTCTATGTCATTCGCTCTGCTTTCTCAGGATGTATACACACACACACGCGCGCACACACACGGGTGACAGAGACAAGAGCCACAGGGGACTCGTTCCTACTTCAAAGAGAGGAGGGGAAACAGACAGTGAGCTCCCAGGATGCATTGGGATTAGACAGAGGAGTCGAATCTGCCGCTGTATCCTTTGCGCAGCCCCGAAGGTTGAACATGACAGACGAAAGACCTTCGTGTGGATGGAGGAACATAAAGATGGGCTTTGAAACTTTTGTTTGGTGGACACACACCGCCCACCTGCTTGTGATATGGCACAGAGTACCCTTCCAAACACCTGTATGAACATGGGTTTTTTTTCAAAATGAATCCGGTATCATGAACATTGGCCTTTCCTTATTGTAAATTCTAACACCCAATGAAATCCATCAAAACATGTGAATCCTCTACACTTTATATTTGGCTGCCTTATCAAATATTGTTCAGTATTCACCGAGGATGAAGTCCTTAAGCTATTAAACTTTAATGGTGGGTAGTCCTTTTATCTGCCAGTCCCTTTGTGTCAGTTCTTAACCTGTGGCCTACCATTAGTAACTTTGATAACACAATTATCCACCTGATCGTTCAGAGATGGCTGTAGAGACCCTGAGGGAGGACGAGTTTGAGAACGAGGGGACAAGGTCGTGAAGACGTGTCCAGAAAAATGAGCTCCATCATGAATTTGGATAAGGCTCACTTCTTGCCCTTCGAGCGCGGCCTTCTGCATTGGGAATGAGAAAGTTAGAGACACTCTCTCTGACTGCTACTCACTCTTGTATGTGCAGGCCCTGCCACGGCATTCTTGCTCTCTCTCTCTCTCTCTCTCTCTCTCTCTCTCTCTCTGTCTCTCTGTCTCTCTGTCTCTGTCTCTCTCTCTCTGTCCCTTGGGCACACACAGACTTTTTCAGGTGCTGTAACACACTCCCAGGTGGTTGTGGCTTCGCTGGCGGATGCAGAGCGGGAACGCTCGTTTAATTACTGTGCATACCTCTGTTGATTCATCTTTGGGAGTGTTGCTCTGCATTAATGCCACTGATGAACGTTACAGGAAGATGGAGAGCTGTGCGGCTTCTCTTCCTCCCTGCCTGGCTCCCGTTTTCTTTGTTAATGTCAGCTTTGATTGATTTTACAACAGCAGACACATACATTTACCTTGGTCTCGCTTTATGGCCTGCCTCATTTGTACCTGTGATCATTAACCTCCACACTGGTTGTTTGTCCATGCTTTATGCTGTAACACTTCCCTCTCCAACCATCTACAAACTGGATGATTGGCCGGGTCTGCACGTTTCCAAGGATTCTCTTCTGACTTTTGCCTTTTTTTAGGCATCTTTACTTTTACATTACAATTTAAAACAATGTGTTTGAAGCCCCAGTACTTTCTTTGAGAGCCCTTGTGGATTTCATTCAGTGAAAGAGGAGTGCATGGTCCTGCCATTTAGGCTGAACTGCCTGGGGGAAAATGCCCTGCCCCGAGCACTCTCTATATTTCAAACCATCCCCCTGCTCCCTCCCCCGTTCCTTTCAGTGGAAGCTGGTCCTATTCAACATGCTCAGAAATGTTGAAAACAGAGTTCAAATCCATTAAGTCGCAGAGAAAGGGATTTTGAATCCATGAGACAGTCTCCCTTTTCTCCCCACCTCTCCCCATGTCACGCTGCATTTGTGCATCAGAGGATATTAATTTTTCAGCCACCTCTACTGTAGCTTAGTTGCAGCTACTCTACTCTTAGGAACTAAATATACTCATGTTATTTCCTGCAGACATTGCTGGCTTTTGTTGGACGTTCAGTTAAATAACCTTCCAGTAGAGGTTGTAAAACAGTTCTGCAACACTTTAGGCACAGTTTACATTCTATTTTGCATGCCTTTTGTCATTTTATATTCTTGACAGATTCTTGTGTGGGGAGATACTGTTGTTGTAAAGAGATCTTGATCCTTTAGAGACAAAAAAGTGGATAGGAGAGAGAGAGAGAGAGAGAGAGAGAGAGAGATTGAGGGAGAGATTGAGGGAGAGATTGAGGGAGAGTGAAAGAGATGGGGAGAGAGCGTAAGTTAGAGACAGATAGATGGAGGGAGAGAGAGAGAGAGAGGGAGGGAGAAAAGCAGGAGGGAGAGTGGAAGAATGATGAAGTGTGGGAGAGTTGGAGATATATGCAGGGAGAGATTAAGAGGGAGTAAGAGAGTAACCATGGCTTGTTCCATACTTCAAGATAAACATATGTAACAACGTGTCCTGTGTACACATCATAAATACTGTAGGTAGGGAATCATGAGACAGGCTCCTCAAAAGGGAGTCCTGAGTAGTGTGCTGACAACAAGAGCATGATTGCTGCGTATCTTGTCCTGAAACTAGCTCAGTCTTGTGTTGTTATTCTTTTCCATCACCTTATCTTTGGAAGAAAACGTCACATTGGAGGACAAGGTGTTTTCTTGTAGACCAAGAATCTAATGCCATTAATTGGATCCATGTTGTAGGTAGAGTACATGGGGTCAATGGTCAAAGTTTACATCCAGATCCTTTTTGAGCCAAGTGACTGTGTCCGACAGATGTCTACTACAATACCCTTGTTGCGTACAATGTCAACACATTAAATAAAAACCTAAAAAGAGGAAGGCCAACCGACATATTACCAGAGTAATATGAGACAGTGGGCGATGATGGTTGGATATCCACCAAGGACTTAACCAGACACATGTCAGGTACACAGCAGGACTGTCTGCTGGTCATCAGGAACACAAGCTTTAGCTCCGGCCTCTTGGCTTCATTCCTGATCTCTGTGACACTGATCTGGAATAATCCTACACCTGATCCCTCTCATGAAAGAGGGAGAAGAGACGAGAGAAAGAGAGACTACTCTCCACTCTCTCATTCGATTAGATCGCTTGTTTCTCTTTGTAACACGCCCATGTTTTTTTGTTGAGGAACCAGACAGAGAGGTGAGGGATGAGAGGAGATTACAATAAAGAGGGGTAAAGAGAGAGCTGGGAGGATTGCGTGGGAGGGGATGAGAGGGATTAGAAAGGTGGGGAAAGGTGAACTGACACTCTCTTGGTCACTTTGAGGTCAAGATTCAATTCAATTAACAGGAGACTTTATTTACTGTCTCCCACTTCTGCTCTCAGGTCTGTATGGACTCAGTATGTATTGATGGACTAAAGGAACATTCAGATGATTGGGGGTGTTACTGTTAATCCAAAGTGACAGTTGAATCTTTCACAATCGAAAAGACTCCAGACTTAGACTCGGCACTTTCTCCTTCCCCCTATCTAACTCAGAACCAATCCTATTAAGGCTCAGACTTCATGGAGTAGGTTGCTCACCTTAGGATATACGTGCGGTACATGTTACGGCTCTTGGTAACGAAGAAGTCAGTTGAGGTAATAAAAAAAAACCAGGAAAAGGCCTGCATCCTCACTTGATTACTGTGAAGTCTCTCAGGGCATAATCATTCACATCCCTCTACCCATATGGCATTATATTCCATATATGGCCCTTGGTGGACACTTTACATTTGATAGAGAATAAAACAGCCAAGTTGAGTGAGATCTATGGATTTCAACAGCTGTACCACAAGTGTGAAAGTCCTCAAAGGGATCAATATTCATCTATCGCTCTTTGAAGTGCTTTCAGACCAGAACACTATTGTGTGTTCAAGGATGTTGCACACAGAGAGCTGTTATCTTCTGGAACAGTCTGCCTGGATGGCCTTTAGGAAGGCTGTTGAGCTAGGGAGGCGGATTTCAACCTAGCGTCTCAAGCTTGAGACTGAAAATAGCACGTGAAGCATCAAGTACTTGACTTTTACGCACTCTGTGCAAAACATGTCTTTTTTACACCACAGTGACTGATTTAAGAATACGTTTGAATGCTGGCTGGGAGCGAAAACTGAGGTGGCTGGCTGAAGTGAAAAGGTAAATAAACACCTCATCCCTTTTCATTTGATGCTTGTAACAGTGTCAGCCTCCACACTATTATCCCCCAAAGTCCTCTCCACATCCAAAAAGCATGTCCAAGCACAAAGTTCTCACATTATAAAAATACTCCCACAGCAAATCCAGACTCACAGACAGCAATGCTATCCCTGTCTTCCCTAGTTACAGACAGATCTGTCAGCGAACACATCAGTCACATCTTCTCTGGGGACCAGAAAAGAAAAGCATCCTTCAAGCCTCTAGACAAAAAGCAAAAATGACTGGATGGCACATCAGGGAACCCAAGGTCTAATTTCCCTGACAGGAGCATAGGCTGCCGAAGCCAGCCCCCTCACTGTCGCCAACGCCAGCGTACCAGGAGTAGCGAGCAGCCGTCAGACTCGCGCCGTCTGCGGCTTTATCACCTGTCTTTGCGACGGCTCAGAGGAAAAGGCGAGGGCTGAGAAGGAAAACAAGTTGAAGCGTAATAACGGTCATAAAGCAGGCGGTGACAGGCAGGGAACATCTGTCAGTTGCCAAGGGAGTGTGGGGGGAGAGGCTCAGGGGACAGCATTTCCCTGATGTGGTTAAGATGAATGGTTGGGAAAAAATTCCAATAGACACAGTTGGCTAGCAAGTATTGATGTTGTTGCCATTAAACTCAGAAAAATCTTTAAAATGTGTGGGATTAGACCATAGGCCTTGCCACCTAAACCTTTTTCCACTTAGTAAACTAGGCAAATTGTAAATATATCAAATTCATCTTGCTACTGCACTTTGAAGAACTTTCTTCAGCTGGCTGACTTGGAAATGGACCCCAAAGCCAATGTCAAACAACCAGTAAAGGGTGTTTTGAACTTTTAGAGGAACTTCAAACTTCTCAGACCTTAATGCACAGCTAGGTTAAAATGCTAGTCCCACTACAGCTGTGTGATAAGGACAGCTCTGTTTTGATCAATAACCTCTTGTGAACACTTTCCATTTTTTGTCTCAGTCTACGTTGAGTTTCTCACTCCACTGAGGTTTGAGCTTAAACACGCACAATGGTAGATGAATTGAAATTGACAGCTACCAGGCAAAATGATTGCTCACCCAGATGGGTGGATAAATTGATCAGTCACGGGTGAGGAGCATGCCAGACATGAACACACACACACAATTGTTCTACGACTGGGACAGAAATGGACACACACACACACTTGGTCCACGACTGAGACAGAGGCTTAATCATCCATGCAGCATAGATGTGTCTGAGGAGTAGGAACAAAGACAGATCCTGGATGACAATTACCTGATTATCCAGTTCACTAGGCATGAACAAGGTATACCTCCTTTGCTAGGTTGAAGGTCATGGTACATCGTTGTTTAAGAAGCCACATTTGTATGCTTAGGCAAACCAAACACCCATTGATATCTTTATAACAGACATGTTAACGTCCAGGCACTATTTAGTCCCGATTTTAAGATTTGCTGGTTTGAATAAGAGAGTGACTTTTACGAGCAAGTTCAGTTTAATAAATGTGTTTGACTAAGATCATCTCACCAGCCACTTGGTCAGCATTATGTCCCCAATGACAAGATTTATAGAGAGGTTATCAGAAATACACAGCAAAATACTCTGACTCAGCTCACCTACAGAGGGAAGCTCCCTGGTGTTCTTTACAACCAGGCATCTCTCAAACACCCAGGTTTGAGCTAAGGTTTGCAGGTCTGAATAAATTGTCATCTGGAAAATATCACATCACAAAAAAGTCTGACAATCCTTTTTTTAAATTATTTTCATGGCCCAGAGTCTTGTTTAAGTGTAGGGCTGAAGAGGGCTTTTTTAAGTGGAAAGGACTAAAATAAAATCTGTCTGGCCAGACATGCTTGGGTTCTGATGCTGGGGCAAATCAATGACTCTCAGTGATGTTTAATGCAGGACTCAACTTAGTAAAAGTGCTTTATAAAAGATGCAGGTAGACACTCAGCTGGCACTGTTCTAACCATTACCGTGGGCCTGGTGCAGATCTTCTAGTACTGTGGGCCTGGTGCAGATCTTCTAGTACTGTGGGCCTGGTGCAGATCTTCCAGTACTGTGGGCCTGGTGCAGATCTTCCAGTACTGTGGGCCAAGTGCAGATCTTCCAGTACTGTGGGCCTAGTGCAGATCTTCTAGTACTGTGGGCTTGGTGTAGTTCTACAGAGGACAAAATAATCAGAACGAAAAGGAACGGATGCTGCTAACATGTTAGCCTAGTGTAAGGCAGACTACGGCCACACGTAAACCGCATATTCATGCTTGCACTACAACCACTAATGGGCTGTTGTAACATTCATAATCAAGTTGATTGACATATTCATGTGGTTAGTGTTTTCAGACAAATGCATCCATCATGTGTGAAAATAATTGTGACAATGAATCTTAGCGATAGACCCTCTCCTATCTCTTTGGGGGCACAACGGGAGTGTGGAGAAAGATTCTGACTCTAACAAGCCCCTTTGTGATTTAATTTATGGATCAAATTAGCTCAACCCTCTGGCATGTCCATTGATAGATAGATAGATCGAACTATATTGATTGCCAGGAGGAAGTTACACCTCTTTACATGGGTACAACAAACATGGTATTTTCACACTCCATTTGAGGAAAAAAAAAGATTAATCAAAACGTTGTTTTCTTTAAGAAGCTTCACTTACCTTGCCTGTGTGTTTATTAGTAACACGGAAAGATCATCAGCAGTTAGTTTGAGGTCAGGCCGAATGTTTTATACACTGAACATATTTCGTTTTCATTATGTAGTGATGGGCCAGTTTAGTTGCACAGTTTATGAAGACCCAGCTATTTTAAGGACTATCTACCATGGACATCTGGCTGCTCATTTAGCTACATTTTATAGCATTGGTTTCACTGCATTAAATAAGTGGGAAAGAGAAACAGGAATGCATTAATGTAAGGCAAATGCGGGTGAAACCTATTCTGTTTCAGGTTTTAGGAGTGCTTTGGGGAAGGTCAAAACGATGATAAGGGAAGGAAGGTTAGAGTGGCTTTAAATTAATGTGAAATTTGTTTTACATTTAAATTGTTGAGAAGTTCATTATCGCCTTGCTACTCCTGGCCTGTGTCCTTGACGGTTCATATGCAGTTATTTGAGACTAATTGAAAACGTTCTTATTATCCTACTGTACCTCCACAAACAGACTGACAGACAGATCTGAGGATGGGGCTTACAAACAGATATATTGTCTATTCCAGTCCATGTTAGTGTATCATCAGCCATGATTTTGGAGATTAGGATTTATGTTGAGATGGGCTGTTTTCAGGGACATGATAAAAAATGCTACATGGAGAATAACATAACTGCTTAGACTTAAGGTCAAGTGTAACAACTTGTGCTAACTGTCATTTGTAAGGTTATTGTATACACTGTGTATCAGCTTAGCTGGCTATTAGGACACTGTACTTGATCAAGTAAGCTATGATTAGAAAATATTCAGATTTGAGATCGTCAATGTATTAATTCTATTAGATCTGTGCCATTTTACTTTCCTTATGTGAAGAGATTCAAATGGAACACTTCACAGAAAGGCCAACATGTATTATAGAAACCCTGTGGTTTTAGACTCATGCTGTATAGTGAAATGACGCTCTCTTGTGTCCTGAGCAGGAAGTGCACCCGTGTCAATTCCAAACGGTGAACTAAGCGCAAAGCATGGATGGATCATGACCGACTGACAAAGGTGTGGGTGTTGAGGGCATCCAGAGGAATTGTGTTTGAAGGAGAAGGCAGGGGTGGGGATAGATGTGCTACAGATGGAAAGCAAAACTATTGGCCAAGAATAATGCAATCATTGTCCCTTCTTCATCCAGCGCACACTCATGGCTGGATCACAGGCCAAACGTTGCCCACGTAGGACACACTGGATCCATTTCATCCAAAACGGGCAGTCTGTCTCCGTTCCATAGCAGAGCTCCTTTACAAACACCTTCACCTGTCTGTAGTGCTCCATGTTGAAAGGGCTGCACCTGCACATTTCAGAGCATTCCTACGCTCGAGCCCATCAAATGAGTTCAAAAGAACACACTGCCTTTGAACATGTGCAACGTGTTCAGTTTCGTCAAGGCTATGAACCGCCTTGAAGTGAAAACATTTTCATAATTTACTGATTTTGAAAGCAACCACCAAAGTGAATAGAAAGACCAACGTCAGCGTGTTTATTTTTAATCATCTTTCCTTTCATCCTTTCCTTCCTGTTGGTTTGAGGCTGAACACATTTTCATAAATGTTCCTAACAGTGTTCGCATTATATAATCATCTTAATGTCCAAAAACTAGTCCAACCCACATTAGTAATTACTTCAATGTGATTTATCACATGGTTCCTGGGCCAGTCTAGAAGCCTCTGGACCTCAAAAACAAGCTATATTCACCACACACACACGCACAATACCAAACAGACAACTTCGTCCTTTGTGTCCAAATTTATTAACATGGAAATAGGTGACATGGATGTGAATAGTCTCATTTCTTGGTGGTCTCCTCCTCCTTTGACAGTGCCTTGATGAACTCTTCCTTCTTGGCCAGGAGGCGCTCTTCTCTGCGCTTGCGAGCCTCCTTTGTCTTGGAACGCCGGGCTTCCGCCTGGTCGCTGGAGGAAGAGAAGACAGGAAATGAGAATGCTGGTGTTGCCCGAGGGGTGGCCTCGCCCCCCCCCCCAAAGAAGCCAAGACGCTTTTCCATTATGAGTCAAACACCCTCCAAAGGTGGAGAGAACAGTAATATCTAAGAGTGGCGCTAGGAAGAGGGTAACTTGGACTTACGACAGGAGCTTCTTGCGGGCCTTATCTGCCTTCAGTTTGTGAATGTGCTCCATGAGGATGCGCTTGTTCTTGAAGACATTACCCTTTGCCCTCAAGTAAAGACTGTGGTACCTGTGAATGACGGACAGAAGATAGCTCTGTAAGAGGATGCGTTTCAAAAGTCACTTGACTCCATGTCTCTGTCCAGCAAGGCATCCACAACAGATGCAGAATCAGGCTTACATGTGCCTGTCGATCTTCTTGGACTCCCTGTAGCGCCGCAGCAGACGCCGCAGGATCCGCATGCGCCTCATCCACGACAGCTTCTCTGGCATACGCGCATTGGCTGTACCCTTTCTCTTACCTGAAAGAGAGAGCATGAAGGAGCATGAAGGCCTGCTCAACTTTCAAACATACTCAAGTTGCTCCCATGGATTCGAGTCAAGCTATGTTTTCCTTTACCATTTGAATGAGTTATTTCGAGTCCCATTCTTCAGGTATACCATGCCAAAATGCAAGTGGCGTTCATTTATTGACCTAAAATTCAGACTGCTTCTAAAATCAAGACATGGGCCAGGTAGGCAAACCCTGCCATCTGAGCCCTCACCTTTCTCCAAAAGCCTCCCAATACTGTCCCATTCAGGATTCCTACTGCGTGTGGCACCTGTCCATACCCACCTACACCCATGTGACGTCCCTTGCGACGCGCAAGTGTGTTCTTGCGGCAGCGGGCGCGGGAATGCACCGTCACTGGTTTCCTGATAATCAGACCATCCTTCACCAGCTTACGGATCTGCTGACCTGCAGAACAGAAGGGACATCACGGTAAGGTTCAGTGTCTCACTTCACTTACAACACGCACATGAAAGGGCCAGCGTCATGCACCAGTGATGTGGTTTCCGCAAACACTATTAAATGACAATCATATGAACAGATTGATAGATCCCGATCAGATGCCATGACACACGAACTCATTGACAGCAAATCCTAAACCACGGTGGTGAAACTATTGGACGGAAGCCTTACGGGAGTTGGCGTTGGCAATTTCGTTGGTCTCGTTGGGATCCAGCCATACCTTCTTCTTACCGCAGCGTAAGACACTGGACGCCAAGCGCTTCTGAAGCCTGAGCATGCTGGACAAACAATTGATAACAAATTCAGCACAATTCTTGTCAATTTCTAGTTGCTGTGTAGACGGTACCTTACAGCCAACAACGTTGTTATTATTAGCACCTCCTCGGTGGACTAACTGTTGAACTATAAAAAAGGTTAATGCATGTCCATGTAATAGATAGTTTAGGTAAGAAACTACTGTAAAGCTCGTATATCCGGTTGTCTACAAATATGCCTGGACATATCTTGATTGACATCGCTGGCTATATTCGATGTAGACTTTAAAAGCAGTCTGATGCTAGCTAGGCCTTGCTAAGTAGTTAGCGCATACCAACTAGCAGGTCAGATTGCAGAACTTCTCACATCTACAGCCAAACTATTTAAACTCGTTTTACCATGTGTCACCTGAGTTACCACTATAATGCGTTTATATTACTTGTAGAGGAATTAATAATGTTTTTTTTAAATATGACAGCAACCATGCGAGAGATGAGGCCCTTACCTCATGGCTGCGAGCAGGAATAGAAAAGGAAGAAGTGACGTTCTACGGAGCCTACCATTATGAAGGCGATACGACCTGAAGTAATCATCACGTTAAATGCGGCTTCGATTAATCAACCTTAAGGAAAATAGATACCACTGAAAACATATAAATTTTCTCATTATTATCATTAATGTATAATGTCATGTCACATAATGCTGTGCATTGTATTGTACACCCCATTTTACCATAATAGTACGTTCCAAATTTGTATTTAACTTTGACCGCTAGATGGCACTATTACTATAACCTTAAATATTGTGTCCTGAGGAAATAGTAATAATGGGCGATAATAAAGGATAATTGTTAAACTTTTGCTTTATCTATGGCCAAACTTTAACCGTGCTTAGAGCCGAGCTGATATGAGAGCATCCTTTAGAATGTAGAAACATTTTCTATTTTATTTTTCTTCATTCTTTCTTAATTAAAATCTCTAAACATTCTCAGAGGTCCCTGACAAGCAAGAAGACCTTAACTACCTCACACAAATTAAATGTCGCCCCCCTCTGGATTCAGAGCAACAAAGCAGCTGATTCAATGACTACCTCGCCGTGTGCTTCCACCGACAGTATTACACACATCCAGTTTGCTCTGGCTCTTGGTGCAGCAAGTTCACGGCTGATTGTCCTGCAAATTGTCAAGGGCATAATTGGCGACCGTCTATCAATTTCGCCGCGGATGTACATTTATACGACATGGTACACCAATTTCAAGGTAAGATTAGTAAAACCCGAAAAAATATGTTTAAGCTAGCGCTAGTTTGTACTCGACATCTATTTGCTAACTACTGTAAGCTTGTCGTGTTCTCATTAAAAAAAAAATTGAGTAAGCTACTCTAGATACTGTAACGTTATCATGTTTACATCCTGGACCTCACATCAAGGTGGCTAACGATTTCAGTTGACCAACAGTCAGCCAATAATACCTACAAACCACAATGTCTCTTTGTGTCTGATCTTTCTGATTTTACTAACCGGCTAGTGATGCTGTAGTACCCTATTCCACTACTGACCGCCGCTAGCTAGCCGCTAGCTAATACTATCGCATCATATCATGCGTGGGCGATATTCATAACAGCACTACACTAGCGATAAAGAGCTATTGTTATGAAAAGAGTGGTTTGGAAAGTAGTGTCTTACACCACCAGCTACTACAGTAGTGCTACTCCTAGTTAGGTACACTAGGTTCTCGATATCTCTGTATCTTTCCAGATTGATCTCACACTGCTAGCTACTTAATGATATTTTGTCATGAACATCTAGTATACTTGCCAAAGATAAGTTAGCCTAACGTACCCTTAGCTACCAAGCTACACTTGCCGTAACAATCACAATGTCATATTTGATAGCTGGGCTTCGTTGATCAGTGCCGGTAATGATGCAGGGTAGCTAGGAAAGCTACTCTACTGGGATGAAGCAATCTGTCAAACCATGCTGATGATGCAAGCGCAAGTTATACGGTCCCATCCAGGTTGCCGAACCGTCATACGACATGGCCCATCAAATACTCGACTAATTTATTGTCTAATTCAACAAAAGATGCAATCACCTCCCATCTGTCTACTGTTTAACGTCTCTTCTGACCCGCTTAGCCCAGACATCGTTGAGCTTGTGAAACGGATTAACCTACTAACCCCTCATGGATGAACATTCGAATATTTTGTCAGCAGTCAGTCCACACAAACTTAGAAACCATATTCACTTTCCAAGAAAACATTCTTGACATGTGCAGCTGACAACATTGCGACTACTGATAAGAGCGCAAATGATAGCGCAAATGATAGCGCGCATGGCCGATGAGTTGGCATGCTCTTCTACGAACCTGTCAAAGCCTTTCACAATAGTTGTGTATCTCATTCATGCACTCTGAACTGTTAATGAACTTTACTGAAAACTAGGATTCCAATTTACTCTTAAGTCTCATGCTAGAAGTAGTGCAAGCAAATATATTAAACAAGTTTTCCCTCAACAGTAATGCAGTGTCAGTCAGTAAAACAATTTTAATGTGGTTTTATAATTATATAATAATGTATATTATATAATCTATAGTTAAACGTATGGATTATGCAGTGAAAGAAAAAATGTATTAAAATTGTAATGTCAAAATCAACATGATCTGCTCTGACTAACCACAAGCCACAAACAGTAGACAGTGCTAGTTTCAATTCATGGCAAAAAAAACAGGAGTTAGGATATTACATTAAGGAATACATGACACTCATCGTTATGGTGGGAGCACTGAGCAGTAAGTGAGATTTCAAGTGAATTTGTATTCAATAAGGTTTGAAAAGGCATCATCTGCCTGATACGAACTCTTAAGACAATTCTGTGTTGAAGGTGTGTTTCAAGGTGCAAGGCTAGTTGAATTCTGGTGGGCTATTTGAGTCATGGGTTTGGCATTACTGGATTATCAGAACCAGTCTGAGCACAAACACCCTGCTCAGCTGTTGTTTTCTTTCTTCTTGTAACAAAGTCACCCCATGTCTGTTGGCACTACCGGTCATTGACCGTTTGTAAACTCTATCCAGAATTCCAGTCACACTTCCCTCCTCAATGTGCGCGTCACCTTCTAGATGGGATTATCACAAAAGAACAATTCCTCCAAGCTTGAATTGGACAGGAGAATTTGGGCAATAAGGAAAGTCCTGCTGCTAGCTTGCACTTGTTATTCATCTGAGATGATCCGTTCTTTTTCTGATACACACATACACACATCTTACACAAGCATACACACAGCGCATACACACAGGAAATATACAGCATACACACAGGACATACGCAGCATACATACAGGACATATGCAGCATACACACAGGACATACACAGCATACATACAGAACATACACAGCATACATACACAGCACACACATACATACATGCATACAGCACATACACACAGCATGCACACAGCACATATACAGCACATACACACACACGCACAGCACACACACGCACAGCACACACACACAGCATACACACAGAATACACACACAGCACATACACACAGCATACATGCACAGCATGCACACACAGCATACACACACACACACAGCATACACACAGCACAAACACACTCCATGGTAAAGGTATCCCAACCAGTCATCATGAGCTTCCCTCAGCGTCTGACCTAGTTTCAAACTAATGAAAATCACCAGCCATTTTCTCTTATTAATTACATTAGGATTACCTTCCCAAGCATTTTGGACTGCACAACCAATATCTAAGGTTTGTACATTTGACCAATGCCAATTGCATTGAATAGATATTTCATTAGTATCAAGGCATCATCTAAATCTGACTTAATTTGATAGTAGATGACTTCACTGTTCTAAAGCTCACATGGGAGAAATGGCTGTGTATTCCCTAGAAGTGTGGCTAACAGTTCAGGTTCTGGGTTTAGAAGCATTAGTCAACAAGCTGATTAAAGACAAACTCACGCACACCTCAAAGAGAACAAGAACAAGGACCAGTTCAGACACGGTTGTTGAAGCAAAGTCTCTGAGCCATGAAGGTCAGGGACTGGGATGAACAGAGGAAAGACTATGATTACCTGCCACTAACAGATGTTCCGTATCAAGCAGATGCGTGACATCAAGGCACATTACAGGTTACAGAAGGAACACATTGCCAAGAATTGCACAATAGGATGTGAGCAAATAATGAGCCATTGCTGATCTACTGATAGCATTAAACACAAAGGAAAGCCTTGATTTTTTCCTACTCTCCTGTGCCTAGTAACCCATTCCAGGGCAGCAAGTCAACATAACCCTCTCAACCTGATAAACAGTTGTCTTAATAACCATCACCCACGCTTGACAAATGACAATGCTATCTGAGCATCTTAGCCCAAAGCAAGCAGGGCATGTGTGCGCAGAAAGCCTGGCCGTGCAGCGCTGATGATGACTCAGGGTAAAAATCCTGACTAGGGGCTTTTATGATACTGCATCTCATGTCGCCTGAAGGTTGGCCGCTGTGCTGAGTGCTCTGAGCTGCTGCAGGACCATTGGAGCTGCTAAGGGAACCTATCCTGTCAGGTTAAGCTGCAGAGAAGAGGAGGGTGCTGTCATTAGGGGAGGGAGGGGGGAAATGTAGCCTCGCTGCTTTGCTGTTTGATTAAGGTTTGTTGGTTCTTTTATCACGGACAGAAATATGTTGGATCAACAAAATAGGCAGTGGAATTTATAGTTGCATTGCATTATTGTGTTTTTTTTCACTGTGTTCTGTTGACTGAATTTAAGAATCCAGTTCAAGTTGTGAAGTTTAGTTTATGGTCTTAATAAATAAGGCTGTAAAGTTTGGTTTAAAGGCTGAAGTACAATTTATTTTCACAGCTGAAAAGGTTCAGGTGCTTGGAGTGCTGGTGGTTTAAACCTACATGCCTCATGGTAATAAGTGTCAGTGGGATACTGATGACATTAGATAGACGCACACTTCAAGTGAGTTTCTTTCTTCTGCTGTGTGGCTATCATTTTGTCCCTAAGAAGCCATAGTTGTTATCAACTCTTAACAACCCCTCCTCTCCTCTCTGTCCCTCTTTCTCCCCATTTTCTCACTCACACTCACTCACTCACTCACTCACTCACTCACTCACTCACTCACACACACACACACACACACACACACACACACTTCTGTAGGATGAGCTTCAGCCTCTCCCCACAAATAGCCCCAGATAGACATCATGAACATACTGCTTTCCTGTCACTCCTCCTCTGTCCCTCTGATCAAACCAGCTCACTCCAGCCTGCCTCCTCTTCCTCCCCTGCTCAGAACAGCTGCAGGACCCTGGTCATGTGTGTGAGAACGTGTGAGAGTGTGTGTGTGTGTGTGTGTGTGTGTATATGTATATGTGTGTGTGCGTAGCCTATAATCTGATACCCGAGGGGAAAGAGGGCTCTTACTCGTAGGTCAGCGAATCGGCACAGCTGACACCGCACACGCAGGGGTCAGGACGGACGTGTTCGGAAAAGTCTCTCCACATGGCTGTTTTAACGCGCTCAGCCTTTGTAACTGAGCCATAACTCTGCCATCTCGGTTGCAATAACACAAGCTGCTCCTTCTCCTACAGCCATAACCTTGAACCTGGATGCAGCCTGCAGTTTAGTAACTCTAGATACTAACTTGACATAAATAGCTCAGATTGTGGACAGGATAGGTCACAAGGTCACGTATCTCCCCACTGTGAAGGACCCCTAACTGTGGAAAAAAATGTTCTTGTTGTCGTCAGCATGTATGATACATTCCCTCCTTACCGCTGTCAGGTCAGTATTCTGCCAGGAAGAGATTAATGTCCACAGTGATTCTGAGGCTTCTAGATGACCGACCCAGCCTGTACAAGATGTTCTCCCTGGCCGAGTCCGGAGTCCGGTGATCAGAGAAAGAATGTAACCTTAATAAACGTCACACATACTTGTCGCCTATTCATAAAAATACATATATTAAAATAACAGGCCTTTAACTGTCTCCTATCTGTCTGTCTGGAAGCAGAGGGGGAACATGTGCCTAGGCAAGTCCTCAGTATAGGCCTGCACTTGGCCTCTGCTTTTCTTTTTTTGGCTGACACACATTTCAAGCTCTTGCTTCAGCAGAATCTAACTTGGTCCAGTGTTTCTATTGAGCCGCTGTGTGTCCACTGGTGATTAGGCTCAGACCCCAGCCTGGAGCTCCTAGATCCCAGACTGTTCCACCCAGATTAGGAGCTCCAATGAAAAGGCGTTTGTCATCTGATTTTGCTGCAGTTTTTCTGATCGCTGATCCTGCCTGCGTCTTGGGGAAGCGATCATTCGTACATCAACCCGTCTGAATAGACCTGAACGCCACGATCCACAAAATAAGTGAAATCACGCCCATTGTTTATGCACTGTCCATAGCGTGTAAATGTACTGTTGAAATATATGAAATGCTTACTAACCTTATTTGTGATTCTTTGTCTAATTTCTTTGTAGTCTTCCGGCTGTTCACTTAATAAACAGAAGCGTCTGCCTGACTTGTGTTTCAGCCCCCGGGAGCAGAGCTGACGTGAGGAGCTCTCAGTAATGCAGTGCTTCTCTCTCAGACTCCTAGCTGCTGTGTGATCTAGAGGCACAAGATGGATGTGTCGGTCTCGTTGGGGCCAGACAGCCTGCTCCAGGTCAACAACGGTGACCAAGGTGGGGGTCGCTGGAAGCATCCCAACGATGACTCGGTAAAACTGAACCCTCCGTTTATTATGTGATGTTTTGGGAAGGTGAGGGGGAGAGATATCCTCAGGAAGACTGGGCCCATTTTCTATGTCTTTTGGGAAACAGTTCAGGGTATCGAGTAAATGTTGTCAATGTGTGCGACAGGAACGGTGCTCCAGCCCCTCAGTGCTGCGCTGTGTGACCAGCACATGGAAGGAGGGGCTGCTAAATAGAAAGAGACCTTTTGTGGGCCGCTGCTGCCATTCCTGCACCCCCCAGAGCCAGGTAAGCACGCACACACACACACACACACACACACAGGACAACATCACTGTGTCCCCTAGAGCTAGGTAAGCACGCACACACACACACACACACACACACACACACACACACAGGACAACATCACTGTGTCCCCTAGAGCTAGGTAAGCACGCACACATACACAGACACACACACACACACACACAGGACGACATCACTGTGTCCCCCAGAGCTAGGTAAGCACGCACACAGGACGACATCACTGCACTGTGTCCCCCAGAGCTAGGTAAGCACAGACACACACACACACACACACACACAGGCACACACACACACACACACACACACACACACACACACACAGGATGTTCCAGCCACTGTATTCCCAGTGGGTAGTAATCACTAGTAGATGTATAGTGGTGTGTTGTTTAACGTTACTCTATATTCCAGGAGAGACTCTTCAACTCCAGTATCCCTTCTCTGGGACTGCGTAATGTGATTTATATCAACGAGACCCACACAAGGTAAACCAATCAATAACATGAATAATTTCACTATTCAGCTCCATATTTGAATAATATATGCGTTGTAATGTAGCCAACGCCAACACATTTGACCATTGCTAATGTTGCTGTACCCAAGTGACTTCAGATTGTCACGTCAGTGAGATCAGCTGTACTAGTGAACCAACACCAGCTCAACTAGTTGCACCAGAAATCAGTCATTTCATCAGATCATCTCAGGGCAAGAAGAATGCTTCACTTACAAGCAGAAAAACTAGAATGCATCTTCAAAGCTGGGAGGGATGACTGTGATGACTGATTGACCATCCGATGTCAAAGAATTCTCAGTAACCCTACTCATGTCTTAACAGACCTTGGTCATATTGTTTGGTCAAATATTTGATGTTTTGGGGAACAGATGGATGAGCTCTGCATTGCTTACATATTTCCCTTGGAAACGTTGCATCACCTAGTTTGAAAGTGCTTTTTAAATACTATTCAACCTATGTCACCTTTCCTGTTTACGAACTCACCGGAGGGTGTCTACCAGGAGAACGAGGGTTACGTTAGTGCATCTTAGTGAAGCAGTGGAATCTTAAGAATGAATAATTAACTGTGTTAGTTAGTGGACACCACCCTGGATCAGGTGACTGTCTTCAGTGGGCTAAGCTGCCATCAGCTACTCTACAACCAACCATGAAATATAAATATGCTAATGTCTACTGTAAATAAGAGCCAGATCTATAGGGACATCTGGGGAATGGAAAAAAGGTCTATAAAAGCTGGAGGTGAGATGCTTTAAATGGAAGTATTCATGTCACGGTGTAGTTCATGGCAATGGTGGCATTTTACATTGATATCAGGTTGTTGTTTTCTTTTGGAATGAACGACCTTTTGCAGACTTTGTTCATTCGCAACAAAATCGAAAAAACACAAATGAACATTGCTCGCTTGCGTTTATTTACCGAAGGGGGGCTATTTACTATAGTGGTTGAAATTCATCAAGTCAAGTGTCACTGCAAGGCCTCTGTAGCTGTATCTGCCTGTGTCTGCCTGTGCCTGCCTGTGTGTCCACCTTGACCTGAGCCTGCGTTCTCTCCGTCCACGCAGACACCGTGGCTGGCTGGCCCGCAGACTCAGCTATGTGCTGTTTGTCCTTGAGAGGGATGTCCAAAAGGACATGTTTGCCAGGAACGTGGTGGACAACGTTCTAAACAACAGCAGGTAAACCTTCACAGACCTGCACGTGGAAGAGATGGATGCAGCCAACTGCAGGGAGGGAAACAAGCTTAGGAGAAGGACAGAGGAGTGTACGCATATGGATGGGTGGTTAAGAGATGTAGGAGAAGTGGATGGATGGGATTGAGGTTGAGATGGAAAGGTGAGGGGGTCGATAGAGGGAGGAGAAATATTGATTGATGGTAGGAAGGGAAATGGAAGGGGAGGAGGAAGGAGGCAATATGGCAGGGGAGAGAGAGAACGTAAATGTGTGCATGCAGACATCTGCCAACATATACAGTAGGCTTCATCATGGACCATGCCTTTAATATTGCTTCAAAGTAGTGCTGCTATTTTACAAATATTGTGACAGAATACTTAAAAAAAACATGGAATTCCTACGAAGTAAGAGTGTTTCTTTGAGTATGCTGTCCTTAATTGGCCTTTGACTTACTGCAATAACCTTGAATCCCCAAATAACCCTGTTGAGCAAAGATGTGAAATGAACTCCTGTAACCCAGGGTGGAGAGTGCCATTGTAGAGGTGGCCACAGACTCAGACCCAGCCGCCAGCGAGCCTGGGCAGGAGTACAAGGCCGTCAGCAAGGTGAGGAGGAAAGCCAGAGGCTTCCTCCAGGAGATGGTGGCCAACATCTCACCAGCCTTCATCAGGTACAAGAAAACACCACAGTGCATTTAAATCCAACCTCACTCAAACATGTTTGACTGGCTGAATGGGGATCTTACAGTAGAATCTGGCATGTGTCTAAAGGGAGACATACCCATTGTTCCAGCTCGCTTGTTTTGGAAGTTGGTAATTGCAGCTAGCGAGCTAACTGCTTCTTCCCTCAGGATGACCGGATGGGTGCTCCTCAAACTCTTCAACGGATTCTTCTGGAGCATTCAGATTCATAAAGGCCAGCTGGAGATGGTTAAGAAGGCTGCAACAGAGGTCAGAGAAGCATCTTAACCCTCAACACAAAGCTATACAAATATATGCAGCGTAGTTGAGTTGTCCTGAAGTAGCTCAGTTGAAGCCGGTACGTTGACATGGACCTTGACAGTTTTGTGTCCGTCCTTGTGTCCGTCCTTGTGTCCGTCCTTGTGTCCGTCCTTGTGTCCGTAGCACAATGCTCCCCTGGTCTTCCTCCCTGTGCACAAGTCCCACATCGACTATCTGCTCATCACCTTCATCCTGTTCTGCCACAACATCAAAGCTCCCCACATCGCTGCAGGCAACAACCTCAACATTCCTATCTTCAGGTGAATGACACATCACAGAACCTATTGTGATTGATGCAGCTCTTATTATGGTTTGATTTGTACCTGCTGGTGATCAGAAGACTGGCTCGTGATGTTTCAGTTGTTGGGGATCAAGTGAGGAAATGCACTGTTAAAGGCCCTTTGATTCAGACTTGGACAGGTGTTGTTTCCTGGTAGCTTTGTCCTTATCTAAGCCAAAGATTACAGCTCTGTCTATTATATTTGTCTGCTTCATTGGATGAGTAGACGTTGATGCTTTTCCTGCAACTCATCCATAACAAGGAAGTATGAAGTCATTTCCTGTCTTTTGTTATTCGCAGTACGTTGATTCGTAAACTTGGAGGATTCTTCATCCGGCGAAAACTTGATGAGACCAGAGATGGCAAGAAAGATGTTTTGTACAGATCCTTGCTACATGCTGTAAGTGTATGACACTGTATGATTCAGCGACTGACCCTTGTTTCGTATCCTGTGGTTAATCTGACACTGTAGAGAAGGGAGTCTGTGAGACTGGAAAGGGAGACTTCAGTGTGTGAGAGTGTAAGACCGTGCGCGTGTGTACACACACTTATGGTGTGTGTGTGCATGTCTGAGAGCGTGCGCGTGTGTACACACACTTATGGTGTGTGTGTGCATGTGTGAGAGCGTGCGCGTGCTTGTGTACACACACTCGTGGTGTGCGTGCATGTGTGAGAGCGTGCACGTGCTCGACTGCCACTCAGTGCTGTGATGTCAGCTTGCATGTTCCCCACAGTGTTCTGTATATGGGAGCATAGACAGCCTCGCCTATCTGAGCTGTCATCTGTCCCCTGTGTGTTTGAGCGTGTGTTATGTAACGAGCTTAAGAACATGATATATTTGACTCTGAGTCCCTGGAGATACAGGATCAGTTTCTCTTCCACTTATATAGAGATCATCAGGATTTAGTTAATGGACAGAATTTACAGATCTGTCTGTCCACGTGGCCGCTCGTGCTTTTTAGACATCGGCGGTTAAATTTCACTTATCTACGTGATCTGACCGGTTTGACTGCTACAGCTGTGAATTCCCTTCTGAAGAATATCCTGCCTTCAGCATTGTGTGACAAGAGAGGTTAGCGAAGGCCATTGTTACTGCTTGTGACACTAAGTGGAAGGCTTCTTCACAGCCATAGCTTGAGCTGTCAAGTCTCCTCCCTCTCTCTCTTTGTCCCTCCATGTCTCTCGCTCCCTCTCTCTCTTTGTCCCTCCCTGTCTCTCGCTCCCTCTCTGTCTCCCCCTCCCTCTCTCTCTTTGTCCCTCCCTCTCTCTCTTTGTCCCTCCCTGTCTCTCGCTCCCTCTCTGTCCCTCCCTCCCTCTCCCTCCCTCCCTGTCTCTCGCTCCCTCTCTCTCTCTCCATCCCTCTCCTCTCAAGGCGAACGCCCCCGTCTACTCCGGCTCTGCAGCCGTCAATCACTGCCTCTCACTGAGGCTGCGTTGAAGCGCGTGTCAAGGTGACAGAAAGGCAGAGAAAGATTGAGCGTGGTGTGACGTGCACGTCACCTATAGCCTGGGCTGCTGTAGTGACATGTCTCAGTGGGTAGAAAGATCCCTCATAATGCTTAGGTGTCCCGTATCCTACACCGCAGTCGTTCTGTAAAGCTGATGAATTATCCATGATGCTGGTAATATTCCCAATGGCAGTAATGTTAAACACCACTCAGTCTCACTGGCGTCATAAGTAGAATGGAAGAAAGGCAGCAGCTGTTGCTGTTGTGAATTGATGCGAAAGGCCGTTAGGTCGTGTCTTCTATTGCCCTGCTTGTTATGCCTCATCCCATTAGCCCTCAATTGAATGCAATTTAAAGATATGGATGGGGAGTTGAAGTGAAAGATGGAGTACGTGCTATTTCACAGCTCTCTTACTGCCACAGGGGGCTGCTTGGAGCCCCAGCGTGTCTCTTCAAAAGCCCTCACAATCTTTACAGCTGCCGATATTAAGAAAGAAGGGCAAGGGTGTATTTTCAGCAACTTACAAGACACAGACTGGCCTGCATGGCAGGTGCTGAGTGTTAGAGCAAGCTGGATCCATGATCTGTAACTAGGATAGAGCACTGCTCTTTCAGAAACCTTCAGCTGCCTGCTTCATTACCTTGACGCAGACTGGATGGGCGAAATGACATGGTCCACCTTAAGAATTTAGCTTTCCTCATTTCTCTCTGTAGCTACAATGCTGTGAGCATGTAGCATCAACTATTATATGTCCATAGTCATCTGGATAGAACTGCAACTCTGTAGTCTGGCTTGGGTAGCATTTTGCTATAAGAGAGTAAACAAGGGAGAGAACATTTTTTTGCTAAAGCAGTAGCAACAGTTCTCCTGTCTTTTGTCTGTTTACCTTCTGAAGGTTTGTGTGTGATATGTGGTTCCTCTCCTTGCCTGTGTGTCTTTCATCTGTCTGTCCTTTTGCTTCTATTCTTGCCTCTCCTTTGACGCTCTTCCTCTCTCTCTTCCCCTTTCTCTCTCCCCCCTCTCTCTCTTCCCCCTCTCTTTTCCTCTTTCTCCCCCTTCTCTCTCTCTCTCTCTCTCCCTCTCTCTCTCTCTCTCTCTCTCTCTCTCTCTCTCCCTCTCCCTCTCTCTCCCTCTCTCCCTCCCCCTCTCTCTCCCCCAGTACACCGAGGAGTTGCTTCGTCAGCAGCAGTTCCTGGAGGTCTACCTGGAGGGCACTCGCTCACGCAGCGGCAAGCCGTCCCCTGCACGCGCCGGCATGCTCTCCATCGTGGTGGACACGCTTTGCACCGGCGCCATCCCCGACCTGCTGGTGGTGCCAGTGGGAATCTCTTACGACCGTATTCTGGAGGGCAATTACAACAGCGAGCAGCTGGTATGGGTCCCAACTGCGGGTTGGTCGAGGAGTGTCTGGGCGAGGGGCCTGGGCTCAGGGGTCAGAGTTTGAAGCAAGGGAGAGATACTGGGGAGGATGAGACTGCACATTTGCTTTGGGACGTGTGCTAAAATGTTCTAACAGCATCTCCCCCCTCGTCGTTCAGGGAAAGCCCAAGAAGAATGAGAGTCTGTGGGGCGTGGCGTGCGGCGTGTTCCGCATGCTGAGGAAGAACTACGGCTGCGTCCGGGTCGACTTCACCCAGCCCTTCTCCTTGAAGGTGAGGACAGAGGCAGAGGCTCACAGACCCTAGAACTCCCTTCTGTGGACCACTCACTGCTACCTGACTAACCAGTGCCATGAACATTCTGTTGCTGTTCAATTACACCACAACATTGTGTTGATGATGATGATGTTGTTGATGATGATGATGATGATGTCCTCAAAAAGCCAATGTGGTCTCAAGCTTCTGATTCAATCAGTAGCTACAGTAGGAACTTACCAACGTCCCAAATGAATACTGTAACCGGTCCGAAATGGTTTATTCCTTTCCGGGATGTGTTGTGATGCGTGTTGTTGTTGTTGCCTTCCTCCAGGAGTACTTGGACACTCAGAGGAGTCGGCACATCCCACCCCTCCTGTCCCTGGAGCAGAGCCTGCTGCCCACCATCATCTCAGCTCAGTAGGTAGAACACAGACTGACACATGGCTGCCTCGCGGACGGAACATGCTGAACCCTTCACCCCCTGTCCCCCTGTCCCCCTCACACACACACACACACACACACACATTTACCACAGAGAACCCACTCAGTGAAACAGTATCCTTATTCCTCACACACTTGCTCATACACGCACACATACACAAAAACACTACGTGTAACAAACTCCAGTTCCCAATTCAGCCAACTACTTTTGGACTATTTTGCTAATGATTTTACATTATTAATTACACAATTATGTAATGAATGCCTATAAGGCACATGAGGCAACCCCAGTTTGCTGCTGATATTTGATATTTGGCTGACTGTGCCAAATGTAAGCGCGCGTGCACATACACTCACACACACACACACACACACACACACCTCTGCCTGGAATACGCCCCAGAAGGCCTCTCCGCTAGATCAACATCTCCCACTGTGCTCCCTGCATGGTCTCCCAGCATCCTCCTGCAGCCATGTCAACAACACACACTTTCCCCCATTTACACATGTTTATTCTTACTTCAAATCGTAAACATTTGAACAATCGAAAGAGAGGTTGTGGAGCGGAATTATCTATTGCCTTCTTTGCTTTGGCAAAGAACCCGAACGCCATCAGCAAGTAGTTCAACGGACGCTGGTCTTCGATATGTTTGCCGGAAACAAAGTGCCTGAATGAAACAGAGTCTTACTGGGGTTCATTCTAAGTGACCGGAAAAAAGAGAGTGTCCTAGGAACGTCTGCAGTGTATCGTACATGTCATCCTCCCAGTGTAGTGCTGTGTGGAAGGTGTTGATCCAGCTGCTGTGTTGTGTACGCAGGCCTGATCAGGCTGTTTTCAACGCTGAGGAGGAGGACGAGGAGCAGATGAACTCTAGAGACCTATCTGACGAACCCTGGAGGAGACAGGTCATCGCTAACCTGGCCAAGCACGTGCTCTTCAGTAAGGAGCTCCATCGCCCCAGCGCACACACGCTGGCAGAGTGCAAGGCTGTACACCCACGCACACACACACACACACTGGCAGAGTGCAAGGCTGTGTACACACCCACGCACACACACACACACACTGGCAGAGTGCAAGGCTGTACACCCACGCACACACACACACACTGGCAGAGTGCAAGGCTGTGTACACACACGCGCGCACACACACACTGGCAGAGTGCAAGGCTGTGTACACACACATACACACACACACACACACACACACACCATGAATTCAGTGAAGACGTTCAGTTAAAGCTACCGTGCTGCTTTGAAGTTGTTATCAACGTGAGCGGGCTACACCTTGGACTCTCTCACATCTCCGTGTTCTGTCATCTGCTTTCGACTTAAAGCCGTCGCTTGGCACTGATTTGGCTTGGCCACGCTTGGCTTGGCCACGCTTCACCAAAAAAGCATCATTTTCCCACAGACTTAACCTGCAGCAGCTTTTCTCATTTGTAAGCACAGCCAGCATCGTGTAGCTTTGTCCAGCGCTCTGAAAACCAACCGGTTCTCCCCATTAGTTCATTCAACTGCATTCTCCCTCACTAGCCCTATTCACGTCAGCCAATGGCATGCCCTCCTGGGAGATGGCCTGTTGTTTGTGAGCCAATCACAACAAGGGGAGGACAGAGGAGTAGGCTAGGAGTGGAATTGCAGTATCAGTGGCACTGCTTGTAAATGTTTTACGCCCAGACTGACATTGTAGTCAAGGATGAACTGCTAAAGACACACTGATTGCTTGATTGGACTGCATTGTGTTTCTGAAGTAGAACATTTAGTCACACGGAGACACCCTGCGTGTTCTAGTCAGTGTCAGCCAATCTCTGTCCACCTGCATCCTGGTACCTATAAGGCTCAATCTTATGAACTGCCTATGTTCTATGTACAGGATAGAATGTTATTGGTGTAGTTATTAGACACCTGTAATCAACATGTGTTTTTGCTTTTTCAACACAAATGATGACTGCTCCTCATCTTGTTATGGCTCACTAATGAGGAAGAGTCAGTCATCACTTACCATGTGTCCCTGTGTCTGTGCTTCTTTCCTCCCAGCGGCAAACAAGTCATCAGCGATCATGTCAACACACATCGTGGCATGTCTGCTTCTGTACAGACACAGACAGGTAATCTACCCCCTTCCCCCCTCCCCCCACCCGTACCCCCCCACCCCCTTCCTGCCCCTTCACTCTCCAAGGGAGCCAAATGACAGGAAACACTGGATCAAAGTAATGGATTGCGTTCCCTCTCTTGCTGTCTCTCGCTTTCACTCTCCTAAGTCTCTCTATCTCTCACTCTTCCTCCCCTCCACTCACTCACTCATCCACTACCCAATAGTGCCCTCTATAGGCACAGTTTAGGAATTGGATGTGAAGTTGTTAACCCATAGAGTTGTATCCCTTCTTTTTGGTTGAGTTGTGGAGTTAGAGTAGCCGTCCAAGTCTGAAATGAAAAAAAGGTATTTTCTCCTGTCAGGGGGTGGCTTTGTCCAAGCTGGTGGAGGACTTCTTCAACATGAAGGAGGAGATCCTGTCGCGGGACTTCGACCTGGGCTTCTCCGGAAACTCTGAGGACGTGGTCATGCACGCGCTCCATCTCCTAGGCAACTGCGTCAACGTCACCAGCACCAACCGCAACACCGAGTTCACCATTGCGCCCAACTGCACGGTGCAGGCTCTCTTTGAGCTCAACTTTTACAGCAACGGCCTCTTCCACGTCTTCATAGCGGATGCCATTATAGGTAGCTAACACACCGACCTTCTGGTATCCAAGGTCTTACCCGACTAGATACCTCGGCCTCGCTTACCTCATGTAATTGTGATGTTGATTCCTTTGCAGAGAAGAGTAGATCTGAAATGATATGTCCACTACTACTGTATGCTAAGTAGCGACATACTTTTGTTACTTTTGACGCTAAAGGGCGCCCTAGATCCTTGTCACATTGCATGTCTAAGCTGGATGATCAGAACTCCTCCTCTGCTCACCTGGTCTGACACTGACCCACTCGTCTGGTGTTTCTCCTCCCAGCATGCAGTTCTCTGGCAGTGCAGCGCGAGCAGGCGATGGAGGCGGAGGCGGGGCAGCAGGGCCGGCCCAACAAGCTGGTCCTCAGCCAGGAGAGGCTGATCCGTAAGGCCGCCAGCCTCTCTCACTTCCTCACCAACGAGGTGGCAGTGGCACCGGTCAGTGACCAGGATCCTAGCAGTCATCCTGTCCCACCACCTCTGCACTTTCACCTCACAGCCACACCTCGCTATGGCGAGTCTGTCCGTGTACCTCAGCCGTTCTTCTGCGTGTGTGACCTTGTTTGACGTCTGTCTTCCAGCCGTGTCAGACCATCTACCAAGTCTTCCACGACGCCGTGTGCCGTCTCATCCAGTATGGAGTGCTGCATGTAGCAGAGGTGAGCTGGACTCTCTGCGTGTCAAAGCTGTCGACTCGTGTCAACACAACCCCTGCTGTCAGGGTTGGAACATACATCATTTAGCTGTGTATTTTCATGAGAAACAGTTATAGGAGCATAACATAATAATTAAAGGCCTAAAGTTGGCCTCTAAGTGTATAAATAATGAAGCTAAGTGTGTGGATGTGTGTGTACTTGTGTGTTCAGGAGGACCAAGAGGAACTGAGTCCCAGCCCCACAGAGGACTGGCCTAAGAAGTTTCCGGAGCCACTGTCCTGGAGGAGTGACGAGGAGGATGAGGACAGTGACTTTGGAGAGGAGCAAAGGGACCGCTACCTCAAGGTCTAGTACTGCACACTCACTGTACATCACTAGGTCTGGTACTGTACACTCACTGTACATCACTAGGTCTGGTACCGCACACTCACTGTACATCACTAGGTCTGGTACCGCACACTCACTGTACATCACTAGGTCTGGTACTGCACACTCACTGTACATCACTAGGTCTGGTACCGCACACTCACTGTACATCACTAGGTCTGGTACTTTATAAGGAAGAAACCATGTCATTTCTGACACAGTACTGTATGGTGCAGTATCCACAAGCTGAACTTGAATAAATGTGGAGCCAACATGGATGCTAACGACAAGCCAACCAAACGACACAGGCAGACAGAATATGCCTGTCTCTTGACTGCAGTACTTCATCCTTAACTCCTTTGTGTTGTTCCGCTCTCCTACCTCAGGTGAGCATGTCGCCGGAGCACCAGGAGTTCTTTGTCTTCCTGCAGCATCTGCTGAGCCCTGTGCTCGAGGCCTACAGCGGGGCGGCCATCTTTGTCCACAGCCTGAGCCAGCCGATGGCTGAGCCAGAATACACCCAGCAGCTGTTCAGATACTTGCTAACCCGAACTGAGAAGGGCATAGCCGCATACGGTGAGTGTACAGTGACTTTTTGTCTTTTTTCATTTATACTTTTGATACATCGTGTATATTGTATTTTTTACAGGAGTTTGGTTGTTGATTATGATTATATTTTTATGGTAGCTCTACATATGTTTCTCCTTCTTTCCAAAGGTGAAAGCGCAACCCACTACCTCGTGAAGAACACAGTACGGACATTTAAAGAACTTGGGGTGAGATCACTTCCTACATGTTTTTAATATGATTTGACTGCGTTTAATCTGACCCGTGGTGAGTTGAAACACATTTGTAATGGTCCCCTTCCTGTTTTGGTTTGAATGGCGTCAGGTTCTGAAGGAGAGGCGGGAGAATCGCGTGTCATACTTGGAACTGAGCAGTACCTTCCTACCTCAGGCCAATCGGAACAAGCTCCTGCAGTACATCCTGGGTTTCACCCTGCTGTGACCTCTGACCTCCTGCTGACCCAACCCCCGGCTCCACCCACACAAGTACTCCCCTCAAGGGCTTTTACTGGCTAGTTCTAAACAATCAGAGGTGCTACTCTTTGGAAAGCTTTACCAGGAAGTGCCTTCATGAAAAATCGCTAACCTTTTGTGGTTAACCAGACGAGACTTGAAGTCAGTCTTCCTTTTCCAGTCAACACCCCTCCTACCAAGAATAGAACTGCATCCCTCCCAAAGTAGAAGTCTGCAGCTAGTGAAAGTTATAACCGCACATAGAAGGCAATGGGGGGAGGGGGGGGGGGGGGGGGGGGGAATGAAGAAAATGATACCTCTTCATTAACGGTCATTGTACTTTCTTGTGTCCTTTATTTGCCAGTGAAAGCCCTAGATACGTTTTTGGTTTCTTTTTTCCTTCTGGTCTTTTAACTGTAGGTTTAACATAACGACAACAGTCCAGTCAATGAATGTCATGTTACCATCAACAAAAAAGCTGCCTTTAATATAAGCAAGCAAAAAAAAAAAAATGGTACTCTGCTAAATAGAATGGCATTAATACACAAAGGTCAACAGAGGTATTTTGCTGACTAATTTGTACCAGAATGCATATAAAAAGAATTGCTCGCTTCCTTAAACAGCTACGTTAACGAAATACACACAAAATAAAAACAACGTGGTCCTAACAGTAGTTCTGTTGTGACCTTCAACCTTTTATAGCAAATGGAAAGTTACCCTAAGTTTAGGAGCCAGTCTGTTTCCCCTCTACACTTGACAAACAGGATGTTGCATAGAAAGTTAGGATAAACCACTTCAACATTTTACACATGTAACCGATGCAAGTAGAATTCTGCTCACATTCATTACCAACTAACTCTCATTCTTAACAATATTCCAGATCTTGTACAAATGAGAAATTCTAAAGAGAAATGTGAACGTTTGCATGTTGAAGACAGTGACTTAATATGGAAAATGTTTTGGGATCAGAAATGGCTTCTGGTCAGTCTGCATTGTATTTCACCAGCCTAGGATGTTCATCTGGTGTGTTTTGTAATTGAGTTGACTGACTAAATTAGTGTCTCTAATTATATAGAGCATCGAGAGTTGATTTCCAAAGCATCGGAATTCATATGCAAACATGGACTCTTAAACATTATTAGTTTACAGTTTGAGACTCAGCTAGTTCCAATAACATCACCGATTTAGAATTTGTATCGGAAAATACAAGACAGTGCTCTATATGAGGATGTCTTTAAGCAAACCTAGTTTCAGATACAATAAACTTTGTGTACTAACTTAGTCTAAAACATACAGTTGCAACTCATGTTTGTGTGTTGGGAAAAAAATATAACCCATAAACATTACTAGCTAGCTACACTGACTGGAGATCTAGCCTTGAGTAGCACATGAAGCGCTAGCAATTGTACTGCATTTCTCAATGTGCGTTACTGTAAGAGGGATGGGAGGAGTAATTGTGTTCATTTAACATCTACATGTCACTCGCTGTGGAGGATATTTTGAAACGCAAGGTCATGCAATGCTGAGGTCAACACATACAGACTACACACACAGACTACACCAGAACAAACGGATACAATTGGTATTATAACTCTAGAGGTAATTGAGGATTACTTTTTTTCCAGAACTGTTTGGGGGTGAAAATGCCACCTATGTCCTCTTTAACTACCTAACGTTAACAAGCCTTTCATAGATGGTTGTTATGTTGGTTTTGGAGTTTCTTACAGTGAGCAAAGTCTAGATTGGGGGCAACGTATATCTGGCTGTGGATGTACTTATTCATGAGCCTGTGCTGTTTTATTTCATAGTGTACATTTTAGGAATATGGTTGCCTTCACATGTTAAAGACCGCTGAATATGTTTTGGATCTGTGGTGGGGTGGATGGAGTCGTCTGAACTTCCAGCAAATGACTGGTATGGACATTGTTGTTCATTAGCTGTACAGAGTATCTGGAGTTAAAGATCCAGACTCGATAGTTATCTCACAAAGTTGTTAGGGTTGTAGAACCTTTTTAGGTTTGAAGGTGATGGTTGATATCCTCTAGTGATTGGTTGTCGTTTACTGTTACTCTTGTGAAAACTGCGGTAGAGATCTATGCTGCTCTAGCAAGTTGTACTGGATATCACATGTCTCCTCCCGCCCATTTCTACATCTTACCTACTGGGTATTAAACCTCCATTTTCTACCTGGAAGGCTTTCAGTCTACATTGACCATGGATGTGTACGTTCTGGTTGGAAGCTTCTGGAAGGAATTTCTCTGCTGTGGGTCTGGTATGGTAAGAGCTGCAGGGGTGTAACTTGGATGTTGTCGTATGGAGGACCGGATGCCTTCCTGACAACACAGCCTTATCATCATGAACAATGATGTCCTGTGATGGTGTGACGAAGGCTCAAGCGAGAGGGGAGAGGAGGTCGAGAGTTGTGGTGTCTGAGGGAGACGATGGGAGAGTGGACGTTGTGTTTGGCACTAGGCAGATCAAGTCAGTCATGTGTCACAGCACTGGTTTCTTTAGTGGGGTTGCATTGGTTATGAAAGACTGCATTTCATGATGATTGATGCAAAATGTGTAGCTCTACCCAATTGTGGCCCCTGTTTTTGAGATTGCACATGCTACTAGATGAGGTGCTCTGCATGGGCTCCATGACATATTTGTCCTTTATTTATTTTGATGTAAAACGCTGAAATGAAGGGATCTGTTCAGTTTAATTTACAAATGAAACTGATGGTGATTGGCATTATGTTTAAGTTGGATACATTATTAAAAACGATTTAAAAAGATGGCATGATTCCATGGAAGTAGACTCCGAAGGTTGATCTGGGAGTCTTTGAATATTTTTTTCTGGGAAAACATGCAGCGCCATACTGAGGTTTATTAGGCATAAGTCACTATAATGTGACATCGTCAAGCATATGCGTTTATGAAAGGACATTTTCAAATGTGCTGAGGTAGGAACACTGAAGGGAGCGGACATCTTTGTCAGCTCATGTTCAAAATCTCTACAAAAAGAAGGTTGACTCAACAAGGAATGTTGAAGAAAAGATTGACGTAAGTTACCGGTACAACTCGGTCAGGGTGCACACTGTCAGAATCCAATTATATACCCTTGTCATTTGCTGTCGCTTCTGTAAAGTATTGAAAGCAATACCCGGTTTCCTGATGGTACTTGGAGGTGCTTCTGAGTTACTGAGGTAGAGATCTGAGGCCTCCAGCAGTGACTGGATCCACAAGACACCTGCTCATCAGCTCTTCAACGGAGAAGACAAACAAACACAAGTGTGTAAATACTTCATTTGGAGGAAAGCTTAACAAAATAACTTGATTTTGTAGAGAACCAAGCAGAGTTTGTTACTTGAATGTACCTTTCCCCAGAATAGTCAGTGGTATATCGTAAGATTCTCGAAGAAGCAGCGCACAAACCTTACTTATTTCTCATCTAGACGGTATTTGTATTATTGTCCTCCTTCCATGTCTAATTGTCTCTTTTTACAAGTGAAACAATGTAGGCACACATGAACTTTGCTTTGTAGCACCAAGACAATAAATGAGTCCTGGGTCCTTTGAACAGGATGCCTTTTTAATGCACTGTAGTTATTTTTCTTTGTGTGTGTGTAGGTGTATTGCATGTTAGCTAAGGCCCATGTCGCATGATTGATAAAACAACTAGCCGTTTGTCAGAAAGTGATTTTCCTTCTTTCAAGAAGCACTTCAGCAGACACCAGCTACTGAAAATGATTGTCACTCTTCTTATTTGACTCCTTCCATTGAATGAAAAACATGTCCAAGCACAGTTGTCATGCAATTTTTTTGTTTTGTTTTGTTTTAAAATAAATTAATGATAGATTAACAAATCTGCCTTGTCCATCTTCAGTTTTGTGAAATGCTTTCATGCCTTATTTACACTGTTATTGTTTACTGATTGCTTGTGTCACTACCCACAACACAGCACTGCAACATGAGATTAGTAAGCACTTGGTCTGTATCCACCGAAAGCTTCCGAAAATTATGAAAACAGATCATAGCTTCAGGTAGTAATGGATAGGTACATCCAGGTACATGGACAGATGTTTGTGTGCATTCAAGTGAAGAAAGAGACTGCTGCTGTTGACACCACAAGTGATGGGAGGTCCGAGGAGGTGGGAGGGTGCTGACATGTATGAAAGCAGGAGGAAGAGGAGGAGGGGAGACAGATGGGAGCTGGAAGGAGAAGCAGAGAGGATGAGGAGTCGTCACCACAGAGAAGTCTGTGTCCTCCTGCCCAACAAAGAGAAGCTGTACATCACTGTTGGGGTGAGTGGCATGTCTTATATGGGAGTTGTGTTTGTGAGAAAGTCATGTTCCAGAGAGCGCTGAAAGACATGTGTCCTTAAAAGTGTGCATTTTGTGAAAAGATATGTGGATGCATTATATGTTAATGTGTTACTTATACGTTGTGTGTGTGTTAAGGTTAAAGCAAAAGGCCAGGAGGTGTTCAGCCGTGTGTCTGACCTGCTGGATGTTGAGGAGCTCCACTTCTTTGGGTTGACTGTGCTTCATGGTACTGTATGTCTGGAGCTGGCACACACTGCTGGCCAAAATGGCTTTATCTGTTGCCCTTTTAAAGTCACAGAGTGCTTCACATTTGCCCAGAGAACTGCACCGATACCTACCTTAGACCCTCCTACTAACAGAAACACTGTTAGCTGTGCAATAATATGTTTGTATTGAGCTATTCTTGTCTCTGTAAGAACACAAGATGTGTGTGTATCAGTTCAGATTGGAATGCTCACAGGGAGGGAAAGAGGAACAGTTGAGTGATGGTGCACAGATTGGTGAAGAGACTGAAGAGGAAGACCCCTTTTTGAATTCTTGTTCTCTCTTATGTGCTTTATTATGTCTACCCATCATGTGGGTAGATATTCAACATATGTTGTATTCAAACAACTCGTGTAGCTAAAATACAGATCCCAATTTCGAAGATGTTGAGCACATACTTTTTTTTTTCGTTCCTCTGTTAATTTCCTGTCAGACTGTCAACACCTGTTCTTGGACCTGGAAAAGAAGCTGACAAAGTATCTAGGAAAGGAAAAGAAGCAGTTGAAGGTGAGGTCAAGTTACCACATGTAACATTGTAAATTCCCTGTACGTGGACATGAGTAAAGCCTAGGTCAGGCCTGGTATTCTGGCAGTGTTTTTCATTACACTGAACTGCAGCCTGCTTCAAGCCCATTAGCCCACGTCCGATAAGGCAGCATACTCCTACACTCACTCCTGGTTGTTATGTTATTATTCTTCTGCTGCTTCCTCCATGATCCCCATCTCCCACCTGTTATCTTTGCTCTGTTCTGGTTTATTTGTTGATGCCAGAAAGCCCTTGTTCAGCTGATGAAGCCATTTTGCCTGCACACGTCCCTTCCATCACCAGACCTTGACGTAAACCCCCCCTTCCTGCCACACATATTTCCCCTGTTTGCTTGTTCGGGTCCTTGTAAACGTGTTCTTCCAAGTAGCTGTCTTCAAGTCCTGTTGAGTCTAGATTCCTCAGTCATTCTCTCACCTCGCTTAGCCTCATCATGGTTTCTAAAGTCAAAACAAAAACAAACACATGTCCAACTGGATATGCCATATGTTCATGTCCTTGTCTCTGTGCAGGATCCTGTACATCTCTTCCTAAGAGTTCAGTACTATGTAGAGAGCGGTCGCCTGATCTCGTGAGTCAGGTTTTGTTCAAAGGAATTTTCTAATCTACAGACCTTACTGGTCTACATAGGAATGTGCCCAGTATTAACGATTTACTTTTTAAAACAAATGTTTGTTTATGTCTCACATTCTCCTCTTCACTTGGTCATTAAGGAGCAGCAAAGCCCTGACTCTCTACTACGCTGACGTGAGACAAAGGATCCTCCAATCACAGCAAGGCCTCGCGCAGGAAGAGACCATTTTCCAATTAGCAGCTTATGCTCTCCAAGTTGAAGTAGGGGACTTCAGCTCTCTGGAAGACGGACATAACAAAGACAAACAAGAAATAGGAGCAAGAGACATAAAGGATGACGGAGTGGAGTTGAAGGAGGAACGAGAATGTAGACATTACTTTCTTCCAGAGGATTTCTTCCCTCCGTGGGTAGGCGTTAGTGTGCCAAAGCTAGGGGGGAGAGAGAGAGGGAGGGAGAGAGAAAGAGAGAGGAGGGGGTCGGGGGGTGGGTGGACATGCTGCCAGGTTAGGGTTAGGACACAGGTTGCGTTCAAATCTTAGCTGCTGTGGTGGTAAGGCCTTAGCCTGCATGGTGGTATATTACCATATATGGTTGTTGACATTGTTCTTGCATGTAAGTTTGTATTTGTGTTAAGGTAATAAAGCATCGTGGGCGGGAATACCTACTCCAGCACCTTCCAGGCCTGCACGCTGATCTGAGGGGCTTGACTCGAAAGGATGCCACCCTCCTCTTTATCAAGGAGGCCTGTGCACTACAGGATGTCTCTGTCATTTGCTACAGGATGAGCCAGGTCAGAGGCCAAACACACGACATAAGCCAAGGGAGTGAAACTGTGTAGGGCAGACCAGTAACATGCTGTCTGGTGTGTGTGATCCAAACAAGCTTCACTAACTTTGAAATGAAAACCCAACTAAACCTAAGACAGACACACTTGTGTCATATCAGCCAAGTTGTCTGTGACTCAGGGTGGAAAAGACAATTCTCAAATTCCCCCACAGCACTGAATGCACGCCTGAATGAATGAAAACACTTGACCCAATCCTTTCTGTCTCCAACCACGCTTTGTTGTCTCTCCCTCCCTCTCTCCCTCTACTTCCTTCTCCCCCTTTATCTCTCTCTCACTCTCGTTCTCTCTCTCTCTGTTGCTCAGAGTAATGAGAAGAGGAAGGGATGTATGCTTCTCGGTGTCTCACTGGAAGGAATGTTAATATACCAGGTTGGGGATATTCCAATTATCCTAATCACACTGATAACACGAGTCAACCAGCACAGATGTACATGGGTAGAACATACTTTGCCAAAGATCCATTAAATATTTCCTTTTCAACTGCTTTGTTGCAACTAAGGAAGTAGGTGGAATCCGAACTCTACTGCATGAACACTCCTGGGGAAATATAGACAGATTCACATTCCAGGTTTGTTAACGATCATGTACACACACCAGGTTTCCCTTTTATCAGACTAGATCTGTGTAATATTTGAATGTCTTCATTACTTAAGGAATTGCTGGAATCTGATCATAATTGAAAAAGTGTATTATTTTGAGCCAAGTCTATAGACCTGACAGTAGGAACGATGACAACATATCTACGTTTCTACAAGTTCCTCTATGTTCCAGAGCCAACACAAGCATTGTCACTACTTAAAGCTAGCCGACTGAGTCAGACTGAATTGTGGATCAGTGAAAAAACAACACAACCTCTCTGACAGACAAATGAGTCAACATTAACATAAGGAATCTCCACTTCCTCCCAGGGCCGCAGGTTGGAGCTGGAAGCAGGAGGTCTCCCCAAGCTGCTGTTCTACACTCCGTCTGCCTTCCACTCTGGTCACATGCTCAGGCATTTGACCGACTCTCATCGCCTTCACATGAACACCAGGGCTGCGGCTGCTCTCATACGCAAGCTGGAGGAGAGCCATGGTCAGGTTCTGCCTGTCTAGCTCAGAAGGTCACGTCTTTTGCGTGTCTTGTTTTTTTTAAATGTCTGGTTTCAGCCTTCTGTATGTCTCCTAGGCTCCTCTCTGAGTCGGTTACAATTAGGGCAAATAAGAATGCTCTGTCTCTCTCTGTCCACGTTTGTCCTCTTGTCGTCTCGCTTCCAGTAAGTGCGCTTCACCGCGAGGCCTACATCTGTGACAGAGCAGCCCTCGGCCTCAAGTTAAGGAACGGCTGCAGAGAAAGTAAAAGTCTTGTATTCTGTAAAGTAGTTCAGACCAGGACGTGGCCAGACGACATAGGGAATGTCTCTCTAAAAGGTGAGAGGAGAGAGGTGCATGAGCAAATATGACTCTCCATATACTGTGTTTAAGATCCACAGAGGGTCACAAGTATCTGGCAGTATATAGACTCTATATACTGCCAGGAATAATAAGCTTGCATGCTCTATAATATAGAGCATGCAAGCTTATTATTTCTGTATGTCTGAAAGTCTTTGTTCCCTGTTGTTTAATGAGAGCAACGTCTGACTGTTATCATTGATAGACTAACATGAATGGAACCAACTGCAATCAGCACCCAGTTGACAATGTGTTTCAAGCTGTTTAATGAAAAGACCAATGTCACGGATCAACCAAGAATGGTAACATTATCTAGAAAGTAAACAGAGAAATGTGCCTGACCCCAGAGATTGAGCTGTGCGTGGACGAGCCAGTGGAGATCTCCGTTGATGAGCCAGATGACTTGATGTGGTTGGCTGAGCAGTCTGAGGGCGTGTCTGTCGATGAGCCAGATGACCTCATGTGGTTAGCTGAGCAGGCTGAGGGCGTGTCTGTCGATGGACCTTTGGTAATGCCAATGCCTCATTGGGCAGGTAAGTCATATTCACAGCACCTTCCTCACAGCATCTTGTGAGCTTGTGTGTGTAGCACAGCAGGCAATGTACCATGCCTTCAGTTCAGTCCTGATAAGTCTGTTTATCTTTCAGATGTTGCCATGGAAATGAAACAGGTTGGTGTTGTGATGTCTCTCCTCCATATCCACATCATTTTCCTTACTTGTCTAAATGTTTTTGTATGTGGCATTGTTTTAATACTGTAAATGCATGTACAGTAATCCTCTCTTTCGCTCTGTTTCTCTCTCTCCCTTCCCTTGCCCCAGGTTATAAAGTTGAAGGCACTGAAGGTGTGTCTGTGACTTCGGTTGGAGAAGATAATTCTGGAATGCTAAAAAATGCTATTAGATTGTTTATATACAAGCTAATGTACAATTAATGTAAGGTTAACCATCAGTGCTTTCTTGTGTCAATTCAAACGGACATTTACAACGCTGTATCACTTCCATGGATACTCCTCATTTTTTAAATTCTGTTGTGCTCCATACAATATAAGGCTTTCCTGTATTAGTCACCAAGTTAAATGACCAACTGAGGGGAAACGGCCAGAGCTCTAGAAGGGGGGCTTGCTCTGCTTACACACTCAGTGTGCTAAAGCACAGACACAGCAACATACAGGTCTAAGGTTTCTTTTTTTTAGGTTCACCTATTTGGACTCTGGTGGAATTTGGCCATCAACTTAATGATACCGGACAATTAATGAGCAGCTTGCGGGAGTCAAACACGTGAATCTGACCGGTTAAGACAGAGCAGCTCTGACAAAGTATCTGTCTGTTACTACGACAACTATATCATACTATGACTGTCCTACACAGCAGATAGAAACTACACAATAGAAACATATGGATAATCAGGCCTATTGAACATATGATAAAGTAATAACTGATCTACTGATTGAAATTAACATAAGCACAAAGGAAACCCATTTTTACAAATGTACATACATGTTTACAGACCATGGTACACATTCGGGAGTTTTATGGTACACATTTTAAAGATTAGAACTTCAATTGAAAGACATACCTTTAATAACCAGTAGATGGCAGTACAAACCAAAATGACAGATTTTTCCATCCCCTGGTACTTCTTTGATGAATTGGAACTGAAGACACAATGCACAATGCTGAAGCTTGTGTATCTTAATCTACCCAACTGCTGTGCAAATACACTTTTTAGGGAAGTTTGATGCCCCTGCAGGAGCTGCTGCCCCTGCCAGCCAAAACCGGTTTTACTAATGAAATAAAATGATTAATGTCTCATTAATTTCATAAATCGTGGTCATTGTAAACCATACTTTAAAAAACCACTTCATACAGTTCTCTAAATTACAGTTCTTATGTCAGTGTTCAATTGGTTCACAAATCAGTGTTTGCCTTTGCATATATTTTTCAAATATACAGATGGAAATTCTTTAACTCACCTGCATTTGTTTTCGTGGCACTATCCAAAAGATGATAATCCTCATCCCTTCAGTTCATTTCCCCACCAGTTACAGCTGCACTTGTTTGTAGCAAGTCTACAACTCTTGAGTCTGTCTCTCTTACCTCAACAACAGGTTTCTATTTCCTCCTCCTGGATGTTCCTCCTGAGTCTGTCTCTCTTACCTCAACAACAGGTTTCTATTTCCTCCTCCTGGATGTGCCTCCCTTGCTGCTGAATGTTGACACGTTTGACAGAGAGCCCATGCTTTACAGACCTTGGGGATTGACAGAGAGCCCATGCTTTACAGACCTTGGGGATTGACAGAGAGCCCATGCTTTGCAGACCTTGGGGATTGACAGCCACTTCTGCTGCTAGTGTGTCCGTGTGTGTGTCTGTGTGTGTGTGTGTGCGTGTGTGTGTGTGTGCTGCTTGTTTAAGTACTGTGTGTACTCAGTGTGCACTTCTTTGGGGAAAAGCCCCTCTCCCCAACTGAAACTTTGGACCAGTCTCTTTCCCAGAAGTGGAATTAGAGGCACAACCCCCATCTGCACAGCATTCGGTATTTACTCAGGGGTTCATACAAGAGGTGGGGTGAGGGGATGGCAGGACATGTAAACCCCCCTCCCCCCCTTTTCTTTGTCTCTTTATTTACCTTCTTCATCTCTTTCTCTGCCTCCTCAACCTCATTTCATATTCCATGTTGGTAGTGGTTTGTTGTTGGGTTGTCTGGCAGAGCCACAACCTGAAACCCAGTGACAGTATGAACCTCAGCGTTTGTCAGGAGAGGATTAGCAGAAGCAATGGAGGGAGAGAGAAGACCAAAAGAAAGGTAGGAGAAAACATACGTGAAAGTGTGAAAGGGAGGTAGAGAACGACAGGGAGAGATCAAATCGAAAGAAAGTGTGATAGAAGAGTGGATTGTAACATACCGACTGTGAAACCATACCCTTCATTTGTATTTAACGCCAGTAAAGCAGCCAGCATGTAGTTGACAATGGACCAAAGGCAAGAGGCAGCTGAGGGAGTAAGGGAGCAAAAGATACAAATGAGAGGGGGCTGTCCTTAGTTGCTCTCCAGTGTGTGTTTGGAGGTTTGGAGCTAGTTCCAGGGGGAGGAGGCAGTGTGTGTGCGTTAGAGAGAGAACCAGAGACAGAGAGACGCACACTGAGAGACAGAGCGAGGCAAACAGAGAGAGAGAGAGAGAGAGAGAGAGAGAGAGAGAGTCAGTAAGGGAAGCTTCACTCTTCTCCCCTGTCCAGTGCTCTCATTCAGGGACCATGCTACAGGGGTGTCGTTTTGCCTGGCTTGGGGCTGTCTTCCTGGGGCTGGCCAGCACCTTGGCTGGGGCCTCTGGTTTCCAGCATCACCGCTATGAGGAGATGGTGCGTGCGATGTTCGCTGTGCACAGCGAGTGTCCCTACATCACACGGATCTACAGTATCGGCCACAGCGCTGAGGGACGCCACCTTTATGTCCTGGAGTTCAGTGACAATCCAGGGATCCATGAGGCATGTGAGTACATCTTTAGTGTAGGGTGGTTAGGAGTTTGACTGTAACTTTTGTCATCTATGGATATGTGTGTGGGGAGGGAGGGCAGCGAGCAGGGATATTAATAGGTGTATTTGTTACTTTACAAGGATGTTGTTTACCATTGAGTGTCCCTGAATGGGAACCATGCTCTTCACCTCTTGTGGCCTCTACTTACTGACTGTGCATGTGCAGAGAAGAGTGTTTCTAGGTAGTCAGAAGTGAAGAGAGAGCCTTGCAGGCCGGAGGCTGCTTTGTGTATGGGGGTTGAAGGTTAGCCTGGAGATGAAACTCTAACTCAATTTTTGTCTGTTTTTTTGTTGTTGTCTGTCTGTTTTAGCGTAGTTGTGTAACATTTCATGCAGTGTCATTCAGACATTTGATTATGGCAGCAAAATCAACACAGTTTGTGTGGTAGCTTTTCTTGGAAAACTGATTTATGTGCCACCACCCCCCTTACTAGGAAAAGAGAAAGCATTTTGTCAGAGTTGTAGCACTTAAAATGGAAAGAATCTTTCTGTGTTGAGTGGTTTCACAATAATGTCTACTGTCAGGGGAAAGAGGGGAGAGCCAACAGGAGAGAAGCTGGTTTGAAACATCTGCATTTCATTTCAAAACTCAGCTTCTGATTCTGTACGTTCCGTTTGATTCATGTCAAACTATGTGAAACGGCCAGGAGAACACATTTTGGTCAGTGTTTCTGTACAGATCTTGTTCAGTTAATCACTGAAACCTCTGCAAGTCTCAGCACAGCCACTAAATCAACATAATGGAATTTACTTGAGCTCTTTTGATGATCTTTGTGCTCTAAATGGCTGCTGATTGATGGTGTTCTTTTGATGTGGAAACCACTAACATTATAAACTGGCTACATAGGATCAAGGTAACTATGCTCACAGAACTCTAAGAACAACCTAAACTACTTAAAGATTCCAAAATATCTAAGCTAGTTTGTGTGTCTTCGGCAGAAGGACGCATTTTCGGCATCCTTTGGTGCAAAAAAAAAAAGCAAAAAGGCGTTTGATATCTGATTGCAATTCACAATGCCTGTGAAAGATATATCTAGCTACACATTTGATAGATGACTAGCTAAGAGCACGCCTCTGGGTATTCTTTTTTGGCCAGGGCTGAGCTTGCATTTTTTTGTACCCCAAGTGAAGGCTTCCTTTAGTAGAATGGAAGGATGTGCGCGTGTTCCAGGGCTGAAGGTAAAAAAAAAAGTGGAAAAACAGGAACTGTGCGGATAGACAGGAGGAATTGCTGGGTGACCCTGGTCTTGGTTAATCCAATACAGGAAGTTGATCTTGCTGATTTGGTCACGCGTTGCTGAGTGTGGTCATTTTCAGGTCTAGCCCCTGGCAGGCTGACTTTATATGCTGGATGGCAGTCCACTTGTGGGCTTATTGAAGACTCAGGGGCCTGTTTCCTGAGTTAGGCTCGGTAGCATATAGGCTGATGTTACCACCTTTTGGGGGGAAAAACGTCTTTAGAGTAAGGTTGGCTGCAGGGTAACTGTCATAAAGTGTGACTGAGTTAATCTCATTCTAGATAATAACCCTGAAAATAACTGCCCATGATTGAAGATTTGCTCTTCATCAGGGTCCGTGAGATTGCACTTAAACAAAGACAGAATTTTCCAATATGCACACACCTATACTGCAATGTCTTTGCTGTAGTGCGTAGAAAAGAAAAAGATTTTTACAGACCGCTCTTCCTTTGTTGAGTCTGAGGTTAAGTCTGTGGCTGAGTCCAAAAAATGGATGTTTTTGTGATAACATCCGCTTCTTCTTCTGTGGTGGAGGTGGTGGTGAGATCTCACAGGGAGTGCTTGTAGTCCAGTCTGTGGTCAGCTGCTTGCAATTCAATAGCTATTTATTGAGACAGTATGTTTGGATAGGTGGCTAAGCCAATCAGGGAGGACAAGAAGATTACATTAACTGAAATTATCTACACAAATTGCTGGCCTCATAATTACTTGTATCTTGTTAGATACGATTTGCTTTGTAAGTATCATCAGCATTTGTTATTTAAATGAGCTTCTTCACCTCATCGGTTTTTGATTGAGCTACAATGTTTTATTCATCACCTTGATTTTGATGCTATGTGCCACATGTATTGACATGTCTTGAATTTCTTCAATTATTCGTGCTACTGTATACATGTTGCTTGCCAGGTGACAGGAATGTCACTGACCTGATGTCAGTTATTTCAGTGCAAGTGACAAATAAACCAATTTGAATGTGACTTAGCTTCATGCACTTACCAGACTGCAAATTGCTTTTGATAAAAGTGTTTGCTCAACAACATGTTTTGCAGCTCAGAGGGATTTGTAAGGACTGAAAGAAATGCTCTTGACAACATTTCGACACTGTAATTTTGTGGTACCGCTTAATGAGCCTCGGGATGTATGTGTGCGTGTGTGTGTGAGTGTGTATATGTGTGTGTGTGTGCGTGAGAGAGAGAGTGTGTGTGTCTGTGTTCACCGTGTTTGCACAGGGGGGGTCACTTGTTTTCAGTTTTCGCCTGCTCTGCACTTTAAGCGGACGTGACCCTCTCTGACCCCTGGTGACCCCTCTCCCTCTCTGATTGCTCGCCACCTGACTGGTGTTTTTCCAGTGGAGCCGGAGTTCAAGTATGTTGGGAACATGCACGGGAACGAGGTCCTGGGCCGAGAGCTGCTGATCCAGTTGTCCCAGTTCTTGTGTGAGGAGTACCGAGCTGGGAACCACCGGATCACGAGGCTGATCCATGACACACGGATCCACATTCTGCCTTCCATGAACCCTGACGGGTACGAGGTGGCAGCCCGGCAGGTACGCTCAAGCTAAGAAGGACTTCAGTGGTGGGGCCTGTGGAGGGTGGTGCCTGTGGAGGGTGGGGCCTGTGGATGGTGGGGCCTGTGGAGGGTGGGGCCCGTGAAGGGTGGGGCCCGTGAAGGGTAGGCTCTGTTGAGGGTGGGGCCTGTGGAGGGTGGGGCCTGTGGAGGGTGGGTTATACGCTTACACACAGAAACACATACACACACATTCACGCACAAAGAACCAGACACACAGTTAGAAACACTCACACACACACACACTCACTCCTTCATTCATACACACACAGACACACACACACACACACACACAGACCGAAACAGGTGTACAGAGCAGTTTTTTCTTTTCTTAACCTCTCCATGTCTATTATCATCTCTCATGTGCCAAATCCCAAGAAGAATTCTTGGCATCCTCCAGAGGGTAATTATATGAGGCCAAAAACAATAGTGGAGAACTAACACCTACACATGGTTGCACATACACATGCATCCACTTCACTCACACTTCACACACACACACACACACACCCGCGCGCGCATACACACACATACACACACAAACACACACACACATAGACACGCACACACAGCATCTCTTTGAGACCAATTACAGTACATATATATCCAAACCCATTTCAAACACTCTGCAATAACTTACATCACTCCAAATAGAAGCATGTGTATTGTTGAAATCAAAATTAAATTAGGTTCTTGTGTTAATATTGTTTGAGACACTGGCTTGTGCTGCCCCACTAGGCTTAAGACATAGTGCACAGTTCATGGCTGGATTCATGAGACACGTTGGTCTGCTTTTGGTCCACAGGGTCCAGAGTTCAATGGCTATCTGGTGGGGAGAGGGAACTCAAGAGATGTGGACCTGAACCGGAACTTCCCTGACCTGAACGCCCTCATGTACTACTACGAGAAGACCAATGGACGTAATCACCACCTGCCCCTGCCTGATAACTGGGAACAACAGGTGGGTTACTACTATGCTTCCAGACACTCAACCACACACACACACCTACACCCACTCACACTCCCCTCCATCACACACACATACCTACACCCACTTACACTCCCCTCCATCTCACACACACACACACACACACACCTACACCCACTTACACCCCCCTCCATCTCACTGACACACACCTACACCCACTCACAATCCCCTCCATCTCACAGACACACACCTACACCCACTCACACTCCCTTCCATCTCACACACACACACATACACCCACTCACATTCCCTTCCATCTCACAGACACACACCTACACCCACTCACACTCCCCTCCATCTCACACACACACACACACCTACACCCACTCACACTCCCTTCCATCTCACAGACACACACAACTCAGACACCCCTTCAGATAACCTCATATTATCCACAGATATCTGCTTGCCTCGAAGCAAGACTGGGGATTTTGGCTTGAGTATATGTATTTTTTTACTGTTCTCAATAACAGACATGCTGACTGTCTGGGATACATTATAGTGCTGTCTTGGATTGTGTTGACATACATAATGTATGACCTGTGTCAAGTTACCTGACTTGTTGGTGATGGGCTGTATTTGGGAGAGCTACCCTCTCCCTCAATCCGGTTTTGGGCAGTTTGAGGCAGAACGATTGGTTGATTGCAAGCTTGTCTCAGATTATTTATGACATAGCATGGCTGAGCATATGTATGTGTACTCTGTGCGTGTGTGTCTGTGTATGTGTATTCTACATGCCTGCGTGCACGTGTGTGTGTGTTTGTGCACATGACCCTGATATGAGTGAGCTTACACATGTGTGTATTTATGTGACTATGTGGGTGGTGGGGGCTTAGCTTGTCTCACAGTATGGGGTTAAAGCTCTCCAAACCAACTATGTTGTTCTAACACTAGGTCAAACATGGGCTGCAATTCCATCCAGAATCAAGAACAGGCACAATTTGATAGTTTACACAAGAGCTCAGTGGCAGGAGCAAAGGAGATTTAGGGTTCCTGGTCCTACTACAGCCACCTGCATTGAAGTTATACTGGAAGCCCCTTAGAAATACACATGGCTTTTCTCAAGGTCTTGCAATATACATTGAATATACTGTACATCGTGTGGTACAAATAAAGGCTAACAGCAAAAACCTTGCCCTTCACACCTGTTTACAAGAGATCGGGTTCACAGGATAGAAAGCACATTTATAGAGACTTCCTCCTGGCTTCGGATGACGGACAAGGGGCGATCACTGCTCCGCTAACAGTTTGTTGGCAGGACGATGGCGCTATATATAGCAAAGGTCAGCTAACAGTAGTTATCTGCACCGCAAAACAATGATGTGATCTCCCCTGAGATGAGAAGGCAGTAAAACGTCAAGAAGCTACGGTCTTCCCAGACTTCAGGGAGCAGTGTACTCACAGAGGAATGTTGGTGGATCTTATGAAAGCTTGGTGCCTCTTGGTCTTAACGTTTCTTAACCTAACATAAAGCCAGCTTTGTCCCTGGGAAAAAAAATGACTTGGACACTGCACTGTCAGACATCTACTGCTGTACATTAGAGTGAATAACCAAATAAAAACAGAACATAAACTCACTGACTGCCTACAATAGTTGGTCACGGTCATATTAGAGGGCTGTTGTACTTGTCTGACACAGTTATATATGCTTCCTGGGCATCCATACATGGTTTCCTTTCAATGTTTTTCAGCAAAGATAACAACTGGGCAGTGGACAGACAAAGGCTGGTGTCACTCTTGGCATCCTTTTTCAGAGGTCTTATTTAGTGAAGGTCACAACAGACTGTCTGCTCAACATATAGTTGCAGGCTACCACCCACAGACTGTGCGTGCTCCTGGGATACCTTACAATATTGACTTGCCGTTTTACTGAAAGGACACTGCATTGCATTTTTACGTCACATAACAATAGTTCCTCAGCAAGAATGGTCATTTTTCAAAAGCCTTCAAATCCAAAGGGATATCTATTTGTTTACGCAAAAGAAAAGAAAATCACAACGCTATGAAATACGTTTGAATCATAATGGTTTGTTTTTGCATGTAGGCGTGCGTGCACAAGTATGTTCTCTGGAACATATAACCCTGGTGAAAGGACAGGCCAAAGAGAGCCTGTCTGTATATTAAAATCCATAGATAATAAATACCAGCCGGCTTAGAACCAGACTTAGACTAGGTCAACATGTCAACCTGTGCCCCTAAATATAAAAACTCACTCTCCAGTTGGATTTGACAAGAACCTACAAAATAAGACATACGCTTGTTATTCTTCCTGTGGGAGACCTGTCTCAGATCTCATTGGGGCTCAAGTTAGCGGAGCATTGCTAGTACACCAACCTAATGACGGTGATAACACAGGGGAGTTAGCAGGTCTGAACTGATAAGACTGGAGTTCACTGTAGATGCTGGTCAAGAGGGGGATTAGAAGTGATATCAGATCATTGAAATGTACTACAGGATCTTGTGCTAGCACTGACCATGGGTGAGGCTGATGTAACGAGGAGAAACAGAAAAACGCTGAGACAGAAGAACAAGGACAGAGAGAAAGAGAGAGAGAGAGAGAGAGAGAGAGAGAGAGAGAGAGAGAGAGAGAGAGAGAGAGATATGGTGAGGGAAGGAGAGCAAGAAAGAGAGAGGAGATGGCTTGAATTGTTTGTGGAATACCCTTCTACCTCTAGCTATCTGAAGGTTTGCTTATTGTTGAAGTTATCACTGCATTTCTTCCCTCTCCCAGGTTGAACCAGAGACGCTTGCAGTGATCAAATGGATGCAGAACTATAACTTTGTCCTGTCGGCCAACCTGCACGGGGGAGCCGTGGTAGCGAACTACCCCTTCGATAAGTCCAGGGACCCTCGGATCAGGGGCAGGACCACCTACTCCGCCTCTCCTGATGACAAGGTCTTCAAAAAGGTACAGTCAGGAAATGGGAAAGATTAGAAGTGACTGAATGTCAGGCTATTGTAATATGCATGTGTTTAAGCTTTCACTTCAAGTTTGACGTTTGTACCGCTACACTGGGAATTCTAGTCCTGCTCCTCTCAGCTGTGTTCTATTGGTCTAACCTAGACTAATCATGTCAAGTTCTAAATACTGTGTGTGTGTGTGTGTGTGTATGTACGTGGCTATGTGTGTTTCTTGACAGTTGGCAAGGACCTACTCGTACGCCCACAGTTGGATGCACAAGGGCTGGAACTGTGGGGACTTCTTTGATGAGGGCATCACCAATGGAGCCAGCTGGTATTCCCTGTCTAAAGGTAAGCAGTGTCCCTGTGGAACACAGTGTGCAGGCCAGGAACAACACCAGCTCATACAAGAAACCGTTAAAAACAACAAACTGTTCAACCAAGACCATCGTTTTACCATCTGTTTTGAAAGTTGAGTTTGATTGGGTCGAGATACGTTCTAATTTCTCCTTGACTAACTTCCAGTGCCACTGAGTGGTGTGAAGAAGAAAAAAAAAAGTGTTTTCAGCTTCTCGTGATGACCTGGTTTGAAGACTTGTAATTTAGTAAAAGACTTGCATAAACTCTCATTAGGTAAAACAACCTTTTACTTTGAGTACTAGACCTTGTCTAGACTCTGAACTTCCTGGCCAGCCTCAGAATTCTTTTGGAGAATGCTTTTGTTTGCTTTACATGTAGTTGGCATGGTACTTACAGTGCTGTTCGCTCCAGCATCGGAATCAGACGATGTGAAAAACGCCCACAGCCTTATTTAACGGGCCTGTGTGATATTTGTTCAAAGCAATCATTTCTAGGCCACAGTTGAGCCATCTCAGCTAACCTTACTTCCTCTGCTTCGCTGCAGTACTGAGCATGTGCAACAGGTTCTCTTGGTGCACCATGCTGGACACAACTAAGCAAAAGGTCCAAGCACAAACCATCCTCTATCTCATTATGAAAGTGTAGTTATGTGGCCCTCTTGATGGAACAGTCCTAATCAATGGTTCTTAACCTGGGTTCGATCGAACCCCAGGGGTTCGTTGAGTCAGTGTCAGGTGTTCGGCGGCGGTCAAGACACACACCTGACTCATATGATTATATGAATCTGAAAAAAATCATATTTTAGTTTTCTAATTAAAAAGGGTTCGGTGAACGCGCATATGAAACTGGTGGGGTTCAGTACCTCCAACACGGTTAAGAACCACTGGTCTCTATGATGAAAACATGTGCACAAGGAGCAGCAGACAGACTGGCAATGTGGTTTATTTCTCAACATCCCATAGGAAGTCTGAAATATATGACACATTTACTGTATATACAATGTGCTGTTACTGACAGTTTGTTTTTTCACATGTAGGGGTACAGAAATAGATTCTCAAGTAATCATGTGTAGGAGGGGAAATGGGGCATGTTCTAACACATTACTTTATTTTCACAAATCTAGATGACAGGAGTCATTTCCTCTCACAAAACTACAAGATCTTTGCTACGATGTCAGCAAAAAAGCATCACCGCTGCAGAAAAAGCATGGCTCTGATCCTGACCCCTGGTGTGTCTCTCCACAGGCATGCAGGACTTTAATTACCTCTACACCAACTGCTTTGAGATCACGCTGGAGCTTAGCTGTGAGAAGTTCCCCCCAGCCTCAGCCCTGTCCAGGGAGTGGCTGGGAAACAGAGAGGCCCTGGTGTCCTACCTGGAACAGGTGAGAAGTCTTCAGGCTACAGGAACCTTCACAGGCCAGGGATGTTGATTCATAGTCAGGGTCTGGCTGTGAGATGGCATGGTAATACTGATGTTGTTCTCTGGGAAGACATTAGACGTTATGGCTGTGAGATGACCTTGGTGCCTTGGCATCATTCTCTAGTCATGAGATTGATGTTATGGTGCCATCCTGGTGTTATCTTGCTGGGCAGGAAACAGACAGGTTTTCTATTTTGTCAACACATTACCTAAACTATTCAAAGATCGCCATTGCTTGTTTTGTCTTTAATTCCTACACATCACATCATTCTAGTCAAGAAACCTCACATTAAACCCATACAATTCCCCCACAAACACCGCCCCGTACACTTAAACACACACACACGATGGCTAGTGTTCGTTAAACACAGTAGCAGCACCAGGCTCAAAAGATAAATACATTCTTTGACTCCTTTTGTGGAATTTCAATGAGGTTTGCATACTTTCTTCAACAAAGAACACTCAGTCCTTTAATCTGAACTACACATCATCAAGTCATCGTATAAGAGCTACTTGAGTTGCCCGGTAACAACAAGGTCAGTGTTGCCTGGTAACAACCCTGTATCTTAACCTGTCCTTTACTTCTCCACCAGGTGCACCATGGGATCAAAGGCATGGTGTATGATGACAACAACAATCCCATCGGCAGTGCTGAGATCTCAGTGGCTGGCATCAACCACGACGTGACCAGTGGTAATGAGAAGGCCGTGGCTTGATGTCATCAGATATGACCATTGTCCGGTTACTTTCAGTTTCATCCCAGTTTGCTTCTGTGTCACATGTTTCAAGTACATCGGACATTTACTTCTCTTTGAAACCTATTTGAGTTTTAAGGTTTTTAAGTTAGTGGAAATGTTGAGTTAAACAGGGCATGTAAAACCCTTTGAGTTAGAGCTCTCTCTAGTGGTGAGCTATGGAAAGCACGCTTTAATGGAGAGTTCCTGACAGATCAGTGACCAAAAAAATACACACGTACAATCCAGTGCAACCTGGTGTTGGATGGTTTGATAAGAAGGTAGGAAATACAGTCCCTCTGTGCTAATCTGCATGGTAACATGAGTGATCTGTTGATGCTGTTTTGAAGGTGTGGATGGAGACTACTTCAGGCTTCTCTTGCCAGGAACCTACACTGTCACCGCAAATGCAAACGGCTACCTATCTTCAACCAGCACGGTCACAGTAGGCCCAGCTGAAGCAATACAGGTACGTGGTCACATGTGTGTAAGGTTGCCTGAGCACATTCACACGGGGTATTCCTTCCAATGAATTATTTTGTGCACGTATTCTTTCACCTATATTTCCATTGGTCTGTGTTTCCAGCTTCATTTTTACCTGAAAACGGCCCCGAAAGACAACAACCTGAACATCAAGAATAACCACGGCAAGAAAAACCTCTCTTCTCCTCCTAAGATTCCTGTGAATCTGGGCCCAAGATGAGCCATGAACTGCTGAAGAACTGTAAAGCTGTCACCCCACTAGCTAGAACCAAACAGGTGGGCGTGCAAACAGACTCACACTAAAGCACATAGTATAGATGAGGGAGAACAGTGAACAAGAACATGTATGATATGATCATTTGTGTCTTTTATAACCTGGTTGTCTTTGTAGATACATAATAAGGGATTTAGTAATGACATAGATATTTTGTAAGCCTCATGTATTTATGTATTAGTATAATTGTACTGTACTGTATTCAGTGATTTTAAGGTCAATGAAAACAGAATTGCTTATGACTGTAATTTGATGGGCAAAAAAGAACGACAATAAACTATGTTCAGTATTTTTATTTATTTCATCGGGCATTTTATAAATGAATCATGGAATTGCACTTGGAAATGCAACGTTTTGTATTTTATATTAAATCAATACTGTCACTGAGTTATTGATGTAACTAGTTTTAAGAAGATAAGCAAAAATAAAAGTTTATATGATTTCTATTAAACATACATTTTTGAATTTCAGTCAGTTAGCAACAATTAGTCCTGACCGTACCTGTATCCTTTATGACTTTATATATGTGTTATAGAGGCCAGGCCAAGGTGGGACCAAAGTCTCTGATCAGGCTAATGTACCACAAGGTGTCACTACAGTACTGCTGATTAAGTGTCTACCCTCAACCCTTCACAGAAAAGATTGACCGATTGAACGATCGAACTAGATGTGTCAATGTGTTCGGGTCTCATCAGAAAACATTCAGAACGACTGCTCTAAAAGATGGTCAATGTGTTCAAAAAACCCCTGTGTCATCTTAAAATGTACAGATCCTCAAGTCTGTTCATCCAGATTCATCCTTCTTGAACGTTCAGTACCAGCCTGTTCCTACGTTACATCCATTATCTAAAGTTACAACAATGTTTGTTACTCTGTTTGAATCAACTTACAGCTACTCAAAACTGGTGCTGTTTCAATGATCCTTCCTGCTTCCTTTGCGAGCAGCCATTAGAAATGTAGTCATGTTCCTTACAGATGGCCCTTGTTCCATAAACAGTTCCGCCAGGCTATACATTGGGATGAAACAGGGACTCCAGACTGAGCTTTTGAAAGGGAATTTTCCACTTGTTTTTTGACCACCAGCTTCCAAACACAGTTCAACAATAGCCCGCTCTGACAAACAGGAAAGAGGAAAAACGCACTTCAGTGGGCAGACTCTTGTGACTGTGAGGTACAGCTCCACTGAAAGTATAGACAACGTTAGCGGGGATTGTTTACTGCCCATGTTCATTCATATGAGTCATTTGACGACGCTTGTTCGTAGATGACTGTATTCAAGGACAGATACTCATCCACTACTTCCTACTCATACTGTAAATCTCCTCTGATATGTCAACTCATGGCATCATGACACACAATGTATTCCTTTCAAACAGAGAGGATGACCGCTGGCCAGACAAAATGAATGATGATAACAAAAGACCCACATGGTCTTTTCTCAGTGAATGCACCACTGTATGAGAACCACAGTTTGACCGCTCTATAGTCTCTTCACTCTGGTGTTTTCTCAAAGATCTTTGCAGTGAGCGCGTGCATGTGAATGACAGTGTGTGCGCACAGTTGAGTTGGTGTGTACATGTAGGCGAGTGGACAATTGAAAACAAATGTGCGTGCGAGTGCGTTTGAATGCCAGCTGGTTTGTGAGTGTGTGGTCAAATGACTGTCCCCAGACGCGTCAATGAGGCCCACATAGTGCCAGTTTGATGCCAGACCTCCCCTGCAGAGCGTGTCCCCACACTGGTTGATTCAGCACTTACGGTACACTACTACACGGGGCCACATACCATCGATGGACAGCAGTGTGAGTCTGAAAAATAAGGGTTCATGTGAGTCAAAAAGGAATGTTCAAAGATGACAAATATAGCATAGTTAAGAATGTTTCATAACTAATTTGCCTTAGTGATGTATTTTGTATATTAGAGCATTTTTGATGTTGATGTATATCATATAATGGACAACTGGTCTTGTGACACCATAAGAAGCTTACGTGAACTTAAAGGAAAACTTCCCTCTTCTCATTTTCTCTGACAACACTTTTCTAGATAGACCTTCCCTGACTTCCTCCAATTGTTTGGTGGACAAAAGGAAACTATAATTACTGCAGACACAGCATTCTATGTGCAATTCACACCAACTCACACACGGTCTTTATCTCAAATACAGTCATTTTTACCCATCACATAAACTTTAGAATAGATCAAATTGTAAACTTGTAATTTCTTTAAACCTAAATTAAAGATGCAATCCTATGGCAATACCTCCTGTGGAAGATATTGTCAAATTGAGACAAGTCAAGATACAGACTCAGAAATATTTCCTGTCAGCAATGAATTCTGTCTCTCAGATACAGAATAATCTGTCTGCATGAACATTCCCTTTTTAAAGGTTAAGTAAAGTAGAATACGAGACTGCAGGAATCAAACTGAGTCTGATTTCAGACAGAACTGAACGATCGAGAGCTCGTCTAACAGAAAACACATACGCCACTAAAGCAGCACCGGTGGAGATTTTCTGTACTCATGCAAACACACACACACACACACACACACACACACACACACACACACACACACGTGTAGTATAGATGATCATCATGATTAGAAACAGATTATAGTTCAAAGTTATAACAAGGTTTAAACAAGTTCCGTAATTTCAGTTAATGCTGGATGACATTTTCAAACAGTTCAGACTCACTCATTTTGTATTTGGATCGAAAACAGGGTGTGGTGGACAGTTCCAACTTGTGCTGACCTGTGTCTTCTGGGAGTGAACATCGTTGAAAGCTAAATGGGTAGAATGAGAGGAAACACTGCCCTGTGGCTGTAATCAATTTGCCCAACAAAGATAACAACAGAATATGAAACAATGTTATCAAATGAATCAATTCCAAGCCTGAAATGACCCGTTTTGGATCATTCTAAACAACCACATTAACTTGGAATTGAATAGACCAGGGCCTTGGTGCAGTATTTCATTCTGTCCACTACTGTTATGTTTAAAAACAAATTGTAACAAGGTTTGAAGTTCTGAACATGAGTGAGATCAGTGATAGAGTAGTAACTAGCGGTTATCTTGATGTATCCATCATGGTTTATTGGTATCAAACGCAACGGATGAATTTATCCACAAGCCAACGATTGTCTTTTCATTCAGGCATTGTGAAGGCGACCCTGAGGTCCCGCTGAAAAAAAGGAGGCGGTGATGTGTGTGTTGATGTCAGCATGGAGAGCACGGAGGATCGACCCTGTGACTAACTTCTAGGATATGACAGCTGATTTCGACAATGACACTGTAGTTGCCAGCGTCCGTAGACAGTGTAAGCATAATTAAATGCAAAGTAATTCAGTGTATGTCTTTGTAGATTGACAAAATTAATTTGCTTAATGTTTAAAGGCGTCTGATGGAAATCTAGAGACACTAACACAAACCCCAAAACGGCCAAAGTTCTGCCTTACTGGATTCTAACTGTACCGGGTAACGTGCAGCATACCGGAGAATCACGAACCACAGGTAAGACTATCCTGGATCACGACCCCTGTTTGTTTGTTTGTTTTCATCACGTTTAAACAACAAATGTATTAGCTTGTAAAGTTACAAAGCAATCAAGTCAGTAACCTTACGAAGAAACGTCAGTAAATCCGACACGGCAAAAGGCACTTTTGCTTTTGAATTGACCCAAACTGTCCAAATATTTCTTCAATGCAAACGATCTCAAACACAGGTTCTCAAACGGTATCTAACTCGGTGTCAAAATTTTACTCAACGTTGGTGCACTACCTCCACATTTCAGGTAGACTAGTCCTGGTTTACCCAGACTCAATAAACTCTGTTTATGCGTATTCAATAAAATAAATAAATAAATAAATACATTGGATTAGCTAACATACTCGAAACAACCTTAGCAACTGCATTGCTATGTTGGGGAGCAAAAGTGGACGTGGCCAGACTGTCTAAATTATAGATGCTGGGGGTGTCATAATGACAAGGCTGCTTCCAAGTTGGCCTCCAGAGAGTTGAGATGTGTACCTTTTTCGTGGATCCTCTATTGATTGTCACCTGTTTTTCCACTGGCTGTACACACGTCCGTAGATGAATCTTTTAAAATGAAGTCCAGTAATAAAGATATAGTTATAGATTACAAATGTACTACTACCAGTCTAACATCAGGGTCACAGCCAGGTCAAGTGGGAATCTAACGTGCATCAGGGTCATTGATGCACCTTCGATTCCCACCTGTCCTGCAAAGGAGAGAATAGCAAAGCGGATAGTCTGTTCATAAACGTCCCTAGAGCTTTCTGTTGGAAGGATAGTATAATCATTTGATCTGCCATCTTATTCAAATCTTTTCCTGTTTGTCTCGTTCTTTGTCTAGTGCAGATTTTTTGGCTAATTCCGGCATGATCCCTTCAATATAACAGAACCTCTCATTATTTTCTGTATAGAGCTTTTTTCTGGTGACAGGTGTTCATCTAACTATGCAACTGGCTCAGGCTAGACTGGGAAGGTGCATCCAGTTTCAGCCCCTTGATGTTGCATCCGGTCTGCAGTCTATTGATTTACAGTGGCATCCTTGGTTATCCCCACAGTGCAATAACCATTGAGATTCAGTGGTTGGCAGCCAGTGATAATTTGAGAAGAGACTATTTGGCTGGACCTGTGGTAGCTAAATTATTTATTATAGTTGGCAATAGTGTTTAATAACATTGTGTGGGTCTGTAACATATACAGTCACATATGTTCAAATGAGCCTAAACATTCAGGACCCTGTAGTGGCTTAAATACAGTCTATGGATGAATTGTACTTCTCACAGATATCGATAGATCGATAGATGACGGATTGATAGATTGATAGTGACTGATTAGTGAGATAGTGATCAAATGCTGCATTTACAATGCTTTACTGCAGACACGACAAAGCTTTGCCATGGAAGGCAGAATGCATTTTCCTTTGCTGTTATTTCTTGTGGGTTTGATTTAGCTTACGCAACAACTGGCATAGATCTGGACAGGTCCTCAACAAAATCAAGACTAGAACATTCCTTGCATTCCACCAAGAGCAGAAGATCAGTTCACGCAGCTGGAAAGCAAATCGAATTAGCGGAACGAAAACAAGCTGCTTATTTCACCTGGGGAATGAGGTTTTTCTAATGCTGAAAGAGAGAGAAAGAAGAGAGAGGGTGATAAAGAGAAGACGTGTGTAAGAGAGAAAGGGCAGGCCTTTCGATTACACGGATTTGTCTTAATCCTGTGTTTCGTTGTGACCTTTTATAGACACTGTAATGCCCTCGTAGACTCAATGACCATCTGCTGAATTTACGATATGCTGTTTGATTCATCAATTTGAAGAAAGGCATCTGTTTGAATCCAGACTCATGTACAAATGTAAGGATAACTATCCTGTATGTTGTAGATGTTTGTCTGCTTCAACCAGGTGAATACCACTGCTGTATAGGGTTAGACAAACCAAAATCTCTCAAGTCAATTCAATAGACTTCAATGTGCAACGTGGGATGCGAGGCACGCAGGCAAACAGACATATGGATAAACATTGTAGACTTCACAGTGATGCAGTATTTTGCATCATCAGTCAGCAAATTTGCCTGCTAGCTGGTCTTCCATATGCTGTCCACATGCATGCTGGGAAATGGCCTCATACTGAGACAGAGAAGCAGGACGAGGCGAGGAGTCAGAATGATTGGGACATTTGGAGGACTGACCTCCCCTTTTGTCTCCCTGTCTGAAGACAGAGAAGAGTTATGATGGCTAGTGGAGGGTCTTTTTTTGTTTAGAGACGGACCGAGGGGGAGAGAGCACTATGATGAGCACTATGTGCACTATGATGAGCACTATGTGCACTATGATGAGCACTATGTGCACTATGATGATTGGTCCAATGCCTAGACCAAACAGATTAGGCCTATTTAGCATGAGTGTGAATACCGAGCGAGTCTTGCTAAAGAGCATAAAGCTCCTCTGGTACTATAAGATCTCCTAGCTGTCCACATGCTGTCAGATTACAGAACCATACACAATGTTTCTATACCACAAAGCAGCATTTGGGATTAGCGTGGTAACTCGTGTCACAGTGGCGGTTTACTTCTTACCAGATCACGAAGTCCACCCCTTTTATGAGAAAGCGCTCATCGGTAGATTGGGAAAACCTGGGTTGAGTTAACAAGATGGTAACGACTATTGTCATACTGCTTGTGTGGGATGGCGGTTAAGTTTAGTGAAGCCAGCTAAAGAAACTAAATCCTAGGTATGTTAAACTTGCTTTGTAGCACAGGCCCCAGTTCCTCTTCTTAGAACCCCTATATCTATATATTTCTGAGTACACTGTAAAGCCTAGGTTATGGGAATTTGTGGGTTATCATGACATGTTTTAAGAATAACTACATATCTCAAGGCCTGTCTCCAGGGTATGGCTGACATTACCCCGATATGATTTGTTGATAAGACCCTTTTTGTGGAACGACAAGAATGACCTCTACACAAACAGATCCCAGAGCTTTGCAACACCACATTTGCATGCCAAAAGATGAGTCATTCTCATTTAAAAGAAAACATTTTAAAAAGCACTATTTACAGAGGTTTCAAAGAATCCTGATATGAACCACTGAAAAGACGTAGAATCATCAGTGCTACTCCCAAATTCTACTTTAGGGCGTGGTATATCTTCGGACACCTCTCGGGGCCTTTTTCGGAAAAACCCAATGCCTTCCAAACATAATCCTGTTTCCATGGCAGCGTAGTCATGGGCCAGCTAGCCAGTCCTTATTCATCCTGGAGGTGGGAATGTTTATGCAAGAGAAGTGCTCCTCCCCAAAGGGTCTGTATTTGTATGTTGTGTGTGTGTGTTTTGAAAGCCATGGTTCCCATTCAAAAATGCTCTTCTCAATCTGGGCCAAGTGTGTGTGTATGTATGTGTGTGTGCATGTGTGTGTCAAAGAAAGGGTCTGTGTATCTGTCTACTTGTGCGATATAAGCCTAAATATACTCACACACACAGTTGGAGTGTGGAATGAGGAAATAGTGGGAATGTTGACAGTGAAGGAGAGGAGGACTAGCGCAGATATAAATCTAGCGGAAAGAAAGATGTAGAGAACGACTGAGGACACTGAGAGGGGAATAAAACGATTCAGAGAAATGCTTGATATTCTGCTCCAGAGAAAGAAGAATAGAGAATCTGAAGGTGGTTGTGAGAGTGAGGGAAGTGGGGAGAGAGAGAGACTCATCAAGAAGTGACAGAGACCATCAGTAATGATAATGAGAAACAGGCTGTGTATTTTCCATTGGGTGTTTCTCAAAGAAGTCCCTTCTCCTGTATACTGTAGTTTTCCTATGAACGAGGGAGGGAAGAGAAGAGAAGAAACGCACCCAGGGTCCAGTCCAGTTTGCAGGGGTGGAGGACTGCAGAGGTAGGAAGTGTGAGAGGGCGATGAAGATGGAGGGATGAAGCTGGACTCTCCCATATGAGGTCAGAAGATTAGCGATGGTGGTAAAAAGATCAATCCAGTCTGTTTGGTGTGTGCGTTCTCGCGCAGACTCGTTCATCTGTTCGGATGATTTTTTTGCACGTGTCTGAGTCAGTCTGTGCGGGTTCGCGCATGTACTGGTGAAAACTGGATCGTCCATGTTTGTACGTGTCAGCTGAGTCAGTGGATGAGGCCTGCATGACAGTGACCAAAGACAAGAGGAATACCTAAAGGGTTGCCAGGTTTGGTGTCTTTAAGCCAAGTTAGGCTAAATTGGCTCTGTCGCTAGGATTGCCAGATGTGTTTGCGACAATAGCTGAAGTCATTCCATGATGTTCTAATCTCATTGAAATGCACGTAAAGTAGGCTGTTTGTATCAGGAGACTGCAAGTGCTTTCGACTGCAAGATCAAATCAAATTTAAATCAAATTAACTAGCCAAGGCTTTATAGATAAACAGCTCAATGCTTTATATGCCTCGTTAAGCAGGTCTGTTAGTAATATATTTACATTAAATAAGTGCTGTATGAAGGGGTTACAAGCCTTACTAAAAACCTGCATTTTATCATGTTAGTCTTATAGGCATCATTTATTTTAAAGAGTCGACCAATACATTGTGCTCACACCCTAACTACACTTAACTCAGACATCCCTTTGTGTTACATGTTTCCATTAGTACATGACACATGAAGTCCCATATTCAGGAGAAACACCGATGTAAGGAACACTAAGAGGCATAGCTAGCAGGCTTTCTCCATGAGACCTTTAGACAACTGCCAGCCAGACAGATCTCTTGTTACCTCCCGATCACACCGGCTGAAAGACCACTGAAAAGATCAGCACAACTGTCCACTGGTTCATGGCCGGAATGATCCAGAACCTGCCGCCACCTGTTGGGACCCGTTTGCTTTTAACTGAATAAGTTTCAGTGGATGCAGCACTCTGTAAGGGGACACGTTGGCCTACAACAATGAGAAGCCGGTAAACAAGCTATCAGGAATATAAAAAGACAACAGTGGCCAAACCAGACCCCTCTAGTGAGTTCTACTGCTGTGTGTGTGTGTGTGTGTGTGTGTGTGTGTGTGTGTCTGATGCTGTAGCTTAGACAGGCAGAAGCTACGGCTTCATTGTTGGCATGAGATGGGTCCTGTTCAATAAATAACATGGCTAGTCAGCAGATCAGGTTGCACACACAGTCCAGGCCCAAACAAATGTACTCACAGGCGACACAAACACGCACACACAAACACGCACACAAACACACACTTCCGTAAGCACATTTCCCATCGTAAGTTCCTCGGTGTGGTAGAGTCTTCGTCAATCTTCCTTTCCATGAGGAAAGGATGATGCAACAAAGAGAATGGCATGAAAAAAAAGCCGAAGTGAGACACTGATATCTTGATCTGGTCAGGGGGAACGTCAACGTGGATAGGTGCTCAACATGTAGGGTCTGACTACAGGAAGAGGCAAGCCACAGTCACGTTTTAGGATTCCCGAGTACCGAACAGGATTACAATCATTTCCCCCAAAATGCTGACCTCTATTCTGTGTTTATCTCAGACGAGAGGTTAGGAAATTGTCTGTGAAGGCTGGCCCAAGGGTCTTATTTTGGCTGTGAACTGTCTGATAGAGCTATCAGGAGTCGCCAAGGCTTTAACTTTAGGAAGTGGTTTGATCATTGTCTGATAACCGTCAATAGAAGGAACACACACACACGCACACTCACTTACAAACACTGTCACTGGTTATGTCCAGTCACCATACCTCCTGTGTGCTAGACAGTTGCTTCTCTGTCCCCCTGTCAGCTGTGTGTGTGTGTGTGTGTGTGTGTGTGTGTGTGTGTGTGTGTGTGTGTGTGCAGCCTATGCATGTGTGAGACCTCTGTTGACTTAGCTGTCTGTCGTAATCCTGCTACTTTCTCCAGTATGGTGCCAAGTGGCCACACACTCTCAGGCTCTCTTTCTCAATTCTCTCTCTCTCTTTCTTTCTCTTTCTCTCATAAGCCCTCTGACTTTATCTCCTTCTATGAGTCATTAGCTGTTTAAAAGATGCTCAGTCTGCCAGTAGACTGTTGGCTGGTCTGTTAGTCTGTTGGCTGGTCTGTTAGTCTGTTGGCTGGTCTGTTGGCTGGTCTGTTGGCTGGTCTTTTGACTGGTCTGTTGATTGGTCTGTTGACTGGTCTGTGGGCCGGTCTGTTGGCTGGTCTGTTGGCTGGTCTGTTGAATGGTCTGCTGGCTGGTCTGTTGCTGTGCTTCTCCGTGATGAGCTGAGTACAAGATGAATACTGTCTTTCTACGAGGGGACTTTTGGTTGGGGGAGAAGTAAGAGTCATGTCTTGTGTCTTATCGGTATCATAAATAAAATTCCAACATGACTCCGTCTCCCTGAGACTGTAAGGGGCTGATTTCCCAGGAAGGATATCCTAGCCATAATTCACTCTACTTCAAAGTTAACCCTTTTGAGTTCTGGCTCGCCAGACTTGTTATGATACAGGGGAATTATTTTTACCATATTGCTGTCATCAGTCTCACTTCCTACTACCATGACTGGGATGGTGTTACTGTGCCAGCGGGTACCCAGCATATACAGTTATTGTATACGGTCGAATAGCTGGCTGATTAACTGCTATTGCTAGCCCTTCATATTTGACAAAGTTAAGCTGTTTTCCAAGAGAGAACCATTTTCATCCACTCATTTTCACATTTTCTTTCTGTACTTGTTGGTTACCTGGTGTCAAGATCCACTGTAGTTTATTCCACCCACTCAGAGCCCAGAACACATCCACATAGAAAAGTCAAGCTGCATTGCAGCAGCTATGCAGTTGCGTGCCGCATAAACAAACCATTCTTCCACTCAGAGACCCAGTGTCTCTCTGTCCCAGCAGCCCTTGTTATGTACTGGATAGCCAGTGTGCAGCTGCAGGTTATTCTCCACAGAGCAGGCCTGCCGGTGAGGGAAACATCTTTGCATAGTTCCTTACTGTCTGTGGGCTCAGTTTCCTGTTGAAGTCTTTGTCATGCAAACACCACGGACACAGGTTTTACAACGACAATAGCAGACTAAAAGTTCAACAAACTTTCGAATGACCAGCTCATAACAAGCTCCGGTAAGTGCAGTCACAGACGTGGCCTATAACAACACCTAGCTTTGGAGCAGATTGGATGGAGGTGTGTGCATAGAGGTGTTGTGTTCATGTGCTTGAGCAGCATGGGGGAGTCACACTGCACATGGACCACTGACACACAGAACTAAGAATAACCCTAAGACGCTTGTCTGGTGCAAGCTGTCATGAGGAGGGATTAGTACTATGTCTGAGGTCCCCCTCCAAGTCACTCCCTAGAGCTACAGGAGACTATAACCTTGCATAAGCTATAGTCTGAAAGCATTTTTAGGAGTGGAGGGGCTTTAGATTGTCGCTCTCCAGCTCTTAGGATGGTACTTGTGGCAATAGGCTAAGTATCATAAACCAATAGCAATGGCCCATGGCTGATGACATAGTGATTAGTAGTAGTGATATTTTGGTTTTTGAATGCTCTGAGATATTCATGATGGAAGTGTGGATGCAGTACATTGAACACTGAGTTGATTCTTCAAATCACACAGCCATATTCCCTATAGGAGATAAAAGACGAAGGTGTCCTTGTCATTACCTACCTGGAATGCCAACGCAATTGAAACTTGTTTTGAAAGTAATAACCTGAATCACAAGCGGAAAGGAATCAATGGTTGATTTCCATTGGTCTCTTCTATCTGCCAGATAATCAAACCATGTTTGATAAGACCTGGGTGATCGTGTGGCTGGAATACTTGAAGTGCCCAAAGTGCACGTGGTATATGAGGATTTCAAAGCTGCCCGCGCTAGTCAATGCAGTCCAAATGAAGCGCCCGTCGGGTTTTTCTTGTCTTGGGACACGAGCGTTAGAGGGACCCCAGCAGAGCTGGATATCTTGTCACTGAATCTAAACACTGGCTGATCGTAAGAGCTACAGTGTTGCAACTCTTCTTGTTAAGACTCGCCCCGAGAATCTAGCTGGAAAGAACAAACACACCTACTCCGACTCACGGCTGTGCCCTAAACCTTTTCTTTTTTTTGGTCAGCCCTCATCCTACGTGATCAGTCATGCATCAAATGAAAATGGAAGCTTTGTCTGTGCCATAGGTCACTACTAGGTAACACTATACCTGAGTGAGCGACTCTCTTCTTACACTGCTCACAAATGTGATCCTGTCATTCAATGGTTAGGACATAATGTCATTCAACCTGCCTATAGAATAGCTAGCTAGGTGAGTTAGCTATTTCGTGAAGTCCCTATGGTCTGAATGAGCTAATAGGTTGGTTAGGGTTACAGTGGGTTTCAGTGTGTCTTTAAAAGACTGAGGTGGTGCTGTGTTCTGTTTGGCTGAAACCATACTCCCTAACCTTCACCACATGTAAGGGCGCACGCACGCACGTGCGCTCACACACGCGCATGCACGTGCACACACCCCCACACACACTAAATGACCTGTACTCGTGGAGACTTCCAAGCACAGCCTCTTCACATAAACACAAACGTCATTCCTCCACCATGGCAACAGGTTAGGCTGTCAGATACCCTTCCATCACTGTGGGGTAACACATCCCCACCAGAGAACCACATCCAGGGCTAGTTGACCCCCCTCTCTTTCCAGTCAGAGACACTCTTGGCTGGGGTTAAATACTGCCTCTCCCCTCCTCCCCACCCCTTCAGTCTACGAGACTAGACAGAGGAACCATTGAGGTAGACAAACTACTGCCATCTTCTCCCGTTTCTCTCTCTGTCGTTCTCTTTCAATTGCCTTTTCAACGTGTCCGTACACACCTCGTGTTCTGTTCTGTTTCCTGTGACAGGCTTATTAAAGCAGAGACAATTGCATCATTTTGTAGTTCTGGTGTTATTGCTCTTGTGTTGAAACAATTTAAGGGGCTATTTTAGCTTAGGAGATAGGTGAGGAATTGCTACTGGCATCCACGTTAAAAGCGATGGATGCTGTTTTGCGATAACTCAAATGCGGCAGTCAAAGAAATGTGCACATGTACACACACACACACACACACACACACACACGTGTAGCACTCTGTCTCATAGCAATTAGTTTATGACTCATGTTAATCCATAAACTTGGAAAGTTCTTGACCCCACCCAGTCATATAGTCAAGGGAGTTAGTAGACATTGATCTAATGTGGTAATGTCCACAGCTCATTCTGTAACAATGCACCAATGTTCAGTCCAAGAGACTCACAGTGTTGAGCCAGGAACAGTCTCCTCTGCATTGCTGCCATGAGAACAAAATACAGCTGCCGAATTTGATCTGTGTCGGTTCTTTCTGTGGTTTATTTGAGACACCTAGTGGAGAAATGAATCATAATGAGAAGCAGGGATGGAAGATACTATGTGAGGCCTGCGGTCTCTTTCAAATGTTGCTTTCTTGGTCTCTGTTAAGAAGACAAACTTTATCTGATGAAAGTTCTAACAAAAATGCAAGGGCTCATAATATTTAAGTAGATCCATGTGAATAATGACCTGAACAGCTATCTTCAATCTACCTCCTCCCCTCCCCCCCCCTCCCCTCTCCTCCCTCCAGGGGATGAGTGATGGAGGCTGGCTCAGTGGTCCGTGCTGTGTTTGAGTTCCTCCCCAGCGTCTCCGAGGAGTTGCCCCTCTTCCCAGGTGACGTCATCGAAGTGCTTAGCGTGGTGGACGAGTTCTGGTTGCTCGGCAACAAGGATGGAGTCACAGGTGAGGAAGGGGGTCAATGGCATAGGATATTTCAAAACAGTTTCAGGAACTCGCAGAACACTTTTCCGAGTACTTTTTACGAGAGAAAAGAAGAATTTGACTGACCTTCCATGCTTTTGGGAGGACAAGGAGGTTTTCTTAACACTCGATTCAGATGATTTCTTAAACAGCTTCTCTCTCCTTCTCTCTGCCTGTGTTTCCTTCTCCCTCCTAGGCCAGTTTCCCACCACGTTTGTGGAGGCGGTGACCATCCCCAGCACCAAGCCAGAGGAGGAACTCTACGTGTGCATCAATGACTTCAGCTCTGCTGAACAAGGCACCCTTCCACTTAAGAGAGGTAGGGATGCAAATGCACACACACGCGCACACACACAAACACACACACACATTCAAGCTATATTGTCCTAGTGTAGAAGTTCTGTATCTAACAAGTGATGTTTTTCCACTCAGCCTAACGCTACTTGTTGAAAGGATCTTAATGTCCTTGTACCCAGGTAAAGTGTTGACTGGTGTTTTACAGTAGGCATGGTGTGTCCCATTAATCCGTTTGTCTAGTAAGTAGTACCATAGCCTTCATAGAAGGATGATTCCAGGCCTCACATCTTCAGCTATGACCATGTTTGATAATGATTCACAAGATCAGTCTACATAAAACAACCCAGAGATGAATGCCATTTCTGAATGAATGGCCATAGCAACCTGACATTCTCATTATTTTGCGATAAGCAGAATACAGATTGCTTACCCAGCTTTGTTTAGATGTAGAAGATGTGAATCATTATCCAGAGCATTATTATGCTGCCAAGAACACACCATGACTGGTCTGTGACAGCCAGTGGTTTTCTTAGATTTGTTTAGCTCCTTTTGTGTCTTTTTCCCGAACTAGCGTCTAGCTGAGAGCCCATGCCAACGTTTACAAAACGTTCCACCAGATGTCACTAGATTTCCCAGAAGGAGTCCGACATTTAAAAAGAAAAAGATTCAGTTGTCCTTGTTGTTTTTCTGTCTTCCCAGTCTTTGTTTTCTTAGACTTCCTACCGTTTTCAGAGCAAACGCATCCTTGCAAATGACCCACATACATGTGTGCTTTCACTTTTACAGCTGAGTTTACAGCTGAGTGTCTGTGGTATGGGACCGACTCCTCGTAAAACATCGTCCTTAAATAGCATCTATCAAATCGTAGTTTGAACTTTTACTCAAGCTCTTTGTGTTCAGAATACTCCTGTAATTGACCTGGCTGTAATTGAACCAGGTCTCCTTTTGGATCATGCCAAACGTAGCACGTTGGATGTCTGTTAAAGTGTTGTTTCCTGTCCGGCGTAATGTTCCACACCAGTGGTGCCCCCTGCTTGGGGTTCAGACACAATGGAAGGTGGAGTCTGTGGTCTCTGGAATGTGACCTTTTTGACTTTTCGCGGACATTCCATTTCCCGAATTCTCTGACGGTTGTAAGTAAAACTGATTCCGTATGAGTTGGAGTTAGAGGCAGTGTTGGGGTCTTTTGTTACCCTAGGAGTGAACCCCCCACTACCAAGAATGGGAGGAGTCTCAGATTCAAACAATGGCCTCTTTGTAGTCATATGTATGGCCACATAGATCCAGTTATGGAATTTCAGATCTTCCTATGTTCCAATGGAATTGTCCAAAAATATTGCATTAGATCACTTTTTAAATGGCCAACTTTTCATGGAAGATCTTAAGGAACAGATTTTTCCCCTTTAATTGTGATCCATCATCATATTATCGTCTCTCTGTTACTCTACCCTTCTCTTTACCTCTGATTTCAGCTGTACTGTCAATCCCTTTAAAGATCCTGAAATCCCTTTTTTTTTCTTTCCAGAACGATATCTTAGTCTGTTGTTATTGTGCTCTTTGAGTTGAAGCCACCTTTTTCACATGATTGAAACCCTAAATGCTACTTTCACTTACCTCCACATTCCCTTCGTCTAGGCGACATAGTTGCTGGAGAAAGCGGAGCCGACACAGCGAGCGCCTGGCAGCGAGGGCGGACGTTCTGTGGCACCCGTGGCATCTTCCCCGCCTCGTGCGTCAAGGAGCTCCATCTTTCGGGCCGCTCCAGGCAGCTCTCCGAGCGCTCTGCCCAGGCCCAGGCCTCCGAGCTCCCCCCATATGCCCTGGGACAGGCCCGGGCCCTCATGGGCCTCCACGCACAGCTCAACGAAGAGCTAGACTTTCGCGAGGGGGACCTGATCACCATCACTGGCCTGCCAGAGCCAGGCTGGTTTCAGGGGGAGCTGGACGGGCGCAGGGGGATGTTCCCAGAGGGGTTTGTGGAGCTCTTGGGCCCCCTCAGGTCCCCCCATGACACAGAACCAGATCCAGAGAACTACCAGGCTGACAGTTTGCACTATGACCCTGAAGCATTGAACTATGATGACCCCTTTGACACCGATGGAATGGAGGAGGGGAACCTAGGTGACAAAGAGTGCTATGAACATGTGACGGAGCACAGGGAGGAAGAGGAGGAGGAAGAGGGGGTTTACGGAGTGGCGCTTTACGAGTTCCGGGCGATCGACGTGGGGGAGCTGGACTTTGATGTGGGCGAGCGCATACGTGTGCTTGGCACGACAGAGGACGGTTGGCTGGAGGGGGAGCTGCGTGGGAGGCGGGGCATCTTCCCTCACCGCTTCATCAAGATGGAGGACGACAGGCGGCAAGCGACAGAAGACATGAAGACTGTTGTCGAAACAACTGGAGGAGAGGAGGAGGAGAGTGTCTATCCTTCAGAGTATTGCTCCGACCGACAGGACCTTAGTGGTCCAGAGTATGGTTTAGAATGGACACCCCAAGAGGACCACACAGTGTGGGACCTCGACTACTTTGAGAGGGCTGACGAGCGGAAATGGCAACAGGAGGCGGTTAGTGAGCGGGTGGTACCGGAGGGCTCCGGGACTCGTACTCAAGACAAAGAGGAAAGGAGGAGGAGGACTGAGCCACTGCCCAGTAGGCCAGCAGCCCCTGCCCAGCGAGGACCCCAGAGACCCATCTCGGCTCCTCATGCAAGGCCCAGGCTTCCCCCTCGGCCTAGCCTGCCAGCGCTTAGCCACAGGCACCACGTTAGCCACAATGCTAACAGCACTAATGGTAGCAGAGCTAGCTATCCTGAAGCTACCCACCCATTTAAACGAGCTCTGAGCCTCAATCTACACAGCTCACTGCCTGTCTGGTCAAAAGATAACGGACACTACCAGAGGTCACCGACAGACGGTGCCTCTAGTAATGGAAAAGGCACTAGTATTGGCAAGGCCTTACTTGGGCTGGTGGAAGTCCACAGACAGAAGAAACTGACTCGTCACTCCAGCATCAACGATGCTGATTTGGTGACGGGTGTCAGTGGCGACCGCAGGGGGCGGTCTTTGCAGAAGGGGCGGGGCTTGAACGGTCTCCTGCCTGCCTCCTTTACCATGGACACCCTGACAACGTCAGCTGGCGACCTGGAGACCAAACTATCCCAGCAGCTTCTGGAATTTGAGAAGAGCCTGGGGGGGCACGGCCCGAGTGACAGCGGAAGCGTTGCTAGGGACGTTACCAGGGATTCCAGCGGTGGCGTCAACGGTCACCAGACCAGCATCTCTCGTCACTACTCCATCCTGGATTTCAGCAATGAGAATGACATCATCCGAGGCTCTGCTCACTCCCCCTTGTCGTTCCTCCTACCTTCCTCTGCCTGCTCCAACTCCGCCTCTTCTTCTCTTGAGCGCCGCAAGACCCTCCGCCCCCCTCCCCCGCGCCCTCGAATCCTCCGCCCCTCAGCCCCAGCTCCCTACAAACCTGCCCGCCCCGCTCCCCGTCCCCCACCCCCCTTCCCCCGCCAAAGCTCCGCCCCTCCGTCCGCCAATCCCCCGCCCCCCATCGGCCCCATCTTCTACAGCCCCGAGGAAGAGGAGCCTGGCTACGGCGACCTGGCCGCTCGCCAGGAGCGCGAGGCAGAGCGGCAGCTGGAGGCAGAGGAGGCGCTGCAGGCGGAGCTGGAGGCGGAGAGGGAGAGCGAGCGCAGCCGGGAGGAGAGGTACCAGGCTCTGCTGCGGCTGCAGGAGGTGGAGCGAGACATGGAGGCCTATGCCCAGACTGCCCAGGAGCTGACGGCCATGCTGGAGGAGGAGGAGGACGAGGAGGATGAGGCGGCCCGACTGCAGGCCATGGAGAACCTAGAGTTCTGCTCCTACACCCTGGAGACCCTGGCCCTGGAACAGCAGCAGCTTCAAGGTAAGACTGGCGGGCGGTGAGGTTGATGGGAGACCTACTGATCTCAGACCAGCACTTGTTTACAAGAAGTACTTGGAGCTGTGAGAATCTGAGTTCAGACTGACTGGGAAAATCACACATGTATATTTATTTGACAATAAACTGTGGGCTTTGATTTGATAGTGAATACTGAGTTTGTTTGTTCACACTGCAATCACGCAACAGCAACCAAAACGACTCAGAACAATGCATTACAAGCCTTTCCAATGGTTCCACTGATACCAGAACAGGCTTATTCTACCAAAACCCTTACTCCCCCACAACAAAGAAAAGAAAGCCAAGCAAACATCAGGCTCACTGGAGGACATGTTACAGTCAACTCTGTGATAATCCTCCCCTCCAAACTCTGTCAGCACAACAACATGAGCTTGAACAAGAAGTCCTGGGACATGTTGCAGACCACCACTTTCTACAGTTTACAGAGTCTGCTAGAGGCAGCTGAAGGTAGCCACACCAATAATGTCAGCACACTGACCTCAGATCAGGTAAAGCAAGGCTGGAGATTTGCTTAGATTTGCTGCCTTATTGACAACGCTGATCCTTTGACAGCCAGAGGCCAGTGTTTCCTGGGAAGGTTAAGTTCTTGGTGGAAGAATGGTCAGAGGAAAGACTTAGGATCAGACCTAATTGTTCCATTTCCAGGAATCTGTCTTATCACAGGGACATTGTCACAGTCTGACACAGACTTGTCTGCTACACACACACGTGCGCGCGCGCACACACACACACACACACACACACACACACACACACACATCTAATGACATTATTTGAATAACTGAGCTGCCATATCACCTGCCAATATTCATAAACCACAGACAGAGATATTTGAATAGAGTAGGGTGTGTGTGTGTGTGTGTGTGTGTGTGTGTGTGTGCGCGCGTGCGTGAATGAGTCAATTGATATGTTTGTGCCTATCTTACGTTTGAACTCTTTGTAACTGATTGATTGTGATTTGCTTCATGATTGTCTTGTTGGGTACAGCTCTAGTGGCGTTTGTCCTCTGGTGACAAGCTGCTATAAAACAACCATCAGCGTTCATTCAACATAGACCAGAGTTGCTGTAAACTTTCCCATTTTGGGGGGATAGAGTTCATGTTTAATCAACTGTTATCTGGATTTCACGGTGAGATACATGATCACCAGTCAAGGTGTGGTTTGTGGGAATTGTGTTTAAGAGTGGACTTCCTTTGACGTTGGAAAATGAGTCATCGTAGTTCTGTGGCATGCAATGAACATGAACTGGATTTGCCTTTGGCGAGATACAGCAGGCTTTTCTGTAGATATCACCCCGTGCCTAGCCACCATGAAGAAATCAGACCACACTTTCAGAATATGTGTCCTTGGCCTGGTTCCATTTTTATGATCTTAATGTTTTTTTTTATTGATTGAATTGGTGTGGTACTGTGGGCTGTTAGTCTTTGTTATTGAACAATCGTAAGGTTGGAGGAGGGGAAGTGATGGAACTGAGCCAAAAACCTGCGTGATTCATTCGACAGACAGACAGACAGACAGACAGACAGTCTCTCTCCCACGGTACACTGCAAAGACAGTGCTAATGGCAGAACTCACTCTGGTCCTGAACTAGAATTTGCTAAACATGTTAGCTAATGTCACACCACAAGGACTTCATTTTTCAATTTTCAAATCAAACCAAATTGACTTTATATAAGATGCACTTTGCTTGAATATCACTACTGGTATATGTGTGACATGAACATGAACATAAGCTGTAAGACCAGAAGGGCAGGGTCACAAGGTCAGCGGTTCAGCCATTGGTGGACTTGACTGATAGATTACCACCATCTCTATAGCTAATTGGCCCTTAATTGTTTTACCCATGTCTTGTTGGTGAGGTGCGGAATGCTGTCCGCGAAGGCCGAACCTCTCTCACGTAGGTGTGAGGTGCATTCCTGGATCATAGGGAGGGGGAAGCTGTACACGTGGGCCTGTCTCTCTCTTTTTCTCCCTCTCCCCCTCTCTCTTTCTTTATCTCAGTCTCTCTCTCTCTCTCTCTCTCTCTCTCTCTCTCTCTCTCTCTCTCTCTCTCTCCATCCTGCCTCCCGCTCTTTCCATTACTGCTTGCTCTCTTTCCTCGCCCTGTTTTTCCCTCCGTCCCCCTTTCTTCCTCTCTCCCTCCCCCTTTCTCTTTACCCTCTCCTCCCTCACCCCCTGTCCTCAGCCCTTCTTCATGAACGAAGAGTACTTTGCAGAGACAGCAGTGGTGCGTCGGGGCCAGTGGATTGTAGGGAACCATGGCCCGTTCTGGTGCGACTGTCACAACTCGGTTGTGGAGCGCCATGGTACGGCCCGTCATGCGACTCACTTCCTTGTTTGGACATGTCCTAGGGGCTCAACGGTCCAATCACATGGCAGGTAGGATCCAGGTGAAGCTTGCCAGGGAAGTGGGGTTCTTCAAGGTTCACAACGTTAGCCAGCTAAGATTATGTTCTGAGTCCAGGTCTAACCTCAGTCTTCTAGCTGTTGAATGTTGACTGTTACTTTGAAATGGATTGGAAACTTTCAAGTAAAATCTTTTTGGATCAGTATTTTCTGATATTTTTTGTACTGGGCTTGTATCCATTTTTTCAGTACCTGCAGAGTAAAGCTGATCGTCAAGACAGACTGTGATAATGTAATAATAATGTATTTTGATTAATTCAATTCATTTTTTGACTGAACATTTCAGTAGAACTCATTTGTGGACTACTAGCAACAGCACATTGTATTTGTTATGTATCTGGTAACTGTACGTTTGACTGAAGATGTGAGTTATTGGGAAGGTATTCCTGGGATGTGTGCATGTTGTAGCGAGACGATGGATTAACTTTGTTGACACTGAGCCAAATTAACAGAAAGGCATAGACACAAACACACACCAGCCCCCCCCCCCCCACACACACACACATACTCCCCACTTAGCTCTTGTAGACACACAAACACACACACTCTCCTACACAGCTGTGCACACACCTCAGTTGGTTGGTGTGTTTTCCTACAGAGTGATGGAGAAAGAGGAGGAATTTTCATTAGCCACTTGAACGTTCTGCACAGTTCCCTCCCAGGGGACGGGGAGGAGGGAGGAGGGAGAAGGGAAAGGGAGGAGGTAGGAAGGAGAAGGGAACAAGGAGGAGGGAGCAGGGAACATCGAGGAGGTAGAAGGGATGAGGGAAGGAGGGAGGGGGGAACAAGGAGGAGGAAGAAGGGAACATCGAGGAGGTGGGAGGAAAGTCCTGGGACAACAAGATGTTGCCGACATCTTGCAACATCTTGCAATGTTTATTTTGTATTTTAATACTATATCTAATACTATTGTTTGTTTTGTTTGAAATCCTGGTTCAAATATCAAAATATTGTAATACTAGCACCCATTTCTACTCTTTTGTCATACTAAAGGATAATGCCCTTAGGCATAATTACTAAAATGCAGTGTAATATTACTCACAGTAAGAGAGAGAACACGTGGAGCTTCAAGCCATATATCACACTCTATCTGGGAATCTTGTTTTACAAACACAAAACACTTATACTCACAAACACTCAGACTGGGTGGTGTTTCATTCTCTGAGAGGGTGTGTTTCTCTGCTGGGAGCGTGAGCAACAAAGCCAGGTCGTTGCTACAGCGCAGGGGCTAACCTCAAGCTGCGTGGAGGTGAAATACAGAGCTTAGGAATGCACAAAGTATTAAACTAAACCAAAAAAAAACGAAACAAGGAAGTGTGATTTAAAATTATTCTGTTTTCCAAGTTTCATTCACCAATTCTAAGTTCTCAGAATTCTTCCAATGTTTAACGAATTCATATGAAACTTTGTTAAGCAACAGTATGAACAACCCCCACGCACGCACGCACGCACGCACACACACACACACAATCAGACAGACAGACAGACACACACTCACACACACACACACACACACACACCACTCACACAGAGACACACACAGACAGACACACACACAGACAGAGAAAAGTATGTGTCACTGCAAACCATGCCAACTTCCAACTCCCTCCATCTCTCTGTCTCCCCCCTCATCTCCCTCTCTCTCTCTCTTTCTCCATATTCTTCCACCCACTTGAGATCTGTTTGGCTGAAATTAAAAAGGTATCAGGGTCTTAGTTGAATCTCAACAACTACAACAACATTTCCTCTTCCCATCTCTTGTGCCATGTCCTCTCACGCTCCAAATCCCCTATTGAGGCTCCCTCAGTCTCATTACCCACACAGCAACACCGCACAGGCTTGGCACTTTAGCTCTACCCGGGTCCCTCTTGTCTGTCCAAGAGACCATGTGAGCTGTCCTGAGGGGAGTTCTTCAACTCAGATGAAGGAGTGATTGGGATTTTCGGTGGCTCAGCCCCGCTGCCGTAATAGAGCTTGAGAGCCTTTTGTGTTTACTCGGGTGTCCAGGGGAAGTAGAGTTGTAGACTCTGGTGGTCATGAAGCCTGTCATGAGAGGTATTTGTATCCGTGGTAGTTGTACGTACAAAATGACTGGAAAAAGGGATTTGAATGACCTGTCAATTTGATTGTGTTCATGTTAACTAACAGACAACGACACCATGGTCACACTCAGGGTAAAATACTACACTTGATAGACTAGTTACTGCACTGTGCAGCTATGTACTGCAGGTCATGTACTGTGTGTGGCAGTACAACTCTGAGCCAGAAATGAGAACAGATCATTGCAGGAATGTTGGAGCTATTGTGCCTGGAGACACACAAACACACAGCGTTGTTCTGAAGTGTTCTGAAAGGTGGGATCCTCAGCATTCATAAGTAAACAGAATCACGTAAGAAAGAACAACATTGGCCTCATATGCGTTTGTGTGTGCTAGTATGGAAGGGGGGGGGCTTTAAACCAAGGTCCGTCTCATAATTGGCCCTTTGAAGGGAAGGGGGTGTGTGGGGGTGCAAGGAGGAGATCCACTACACTGCAGCGTTCTGAATAGACATGGGCTTTCTCACACTACAAGATACGGCTTCCCTAGAGTCTGGGGACGACACTCAACAATAGCTCATTGTAGACAGAGAGCAGCTACTTTTCCAGTACACCATACACCCTAGCATAATCAGCCCTGTGTGTCTCTCTCTATATTTCTCTCTCTCTTTCACTCTCTCTCTCTTTCACTCTCTCTCTCTCTTGCTCTTTTTTCTCTGTTTACGAAGAAAGTAAGTGAATTTGCTCATGTGTGAGTTTATTCTTTGACTCTAAAAGTAGGGCATAATAAAGCCTGTGTTTCCGCATCCTGCGTACAACAAACTTCCTAATGTGTGTATTAAGACATGCTTCATATGAACCCATCATTAAAAAAGTGAGTGGACGGTTTGTTGACTCTCAAAATGTGTTGGAGGAACAAAACAAAATAGTGTGAAGGAGCGTGAGGCGGTGTGGAAGGATTGTTGTGGAAGTTGCTCATTGCCAAGTCCCAAACACCTCAAAGGCATTTTTTTGAAAAGTCAGTCTCCTTCCTCTGGCTGAGGAAATCTGCTCTGGCCAGGCTGTTTTCCTCTGAGCAGCCGACCAATACCGATGCTGGGAGGGACCCCACTGTGTGATCCTCCACTCATGTGACTGGGCTCGATCATTAACCCTGGGCTGGCCCCTCCTCCTCCCCCTCCCTGCTCCTCCCCCTCCTCCTGCTGCGATTCGTAGTGCCGTCTGTGGGGGGAGGGGGAGCTTGAAGTTTCACACAGAGCTGGGAGGCGCTTCAGCTTGGCAGTCCTGATCAAGCAACCGTGAGAGAAGCACGCACAGAAACACAGAGCTGAAGAGAGAATGTCTGACAGGTGGAGCCTCTCGCGACGCCGTGCCCTGGAATGTAAGCGTTTGAGCAGGTAGTCGGGAGACTGGCGGATTTTTAAAAACCAACGACGGCAGCGCTGGAGCAGCTGTTGTGGACTTACAACAATGAAAGGTCAAGTAGTTCTTGGGCCCCCGGCCGGGTTTGGACCAGTGGACTGGAACCTGGCTGCCGGGGTCCCTGTGAGGAGGGGCAAGAGTGTGGAGGAGCTCGGTGGCACCGGCTGGGCCAAGGAGCAGGAGAGGATGGTTCGTCTTCAACAGCTCCAGCAATTACACCATCTCCAGATGCAGCAGCAGCAACAGGTGGTTGGTTACCCTGGGTACAGGCTAGTTGCTGGTCAACCTCCTCCTCCTGTAATGATGATGGGTCCTGGTGGGCCAATGGCTGTACACGGAGGTCCAGTGCCAGCTCCAGGACATGTGCCAGCCCCATGGCCTGTCCAATGGGAGACTCACGCCCACCTGAGGCAGGAAAATGTCTGCCACAAACCTAGCTGGGAATATGAAGACCGAGAAAGGGTTGCTTTCAAGGAAACAAGGCCTCAAAGCCGGGACCTTTATTTCCACCCGGGGTCAGAGGACGGCCACTTGGGCTTGAGGAGATCGCAGGATAGGAAAGCCAAGCATTGCTTCTACCAAGGGCCTGAGGACTACAACTACCAGGCTGACTATAAAGAGACACAGCAAATGGACTACAGCGAGGAACACAGAACTCAGGAGAGGTACGATCACACAGAAAGGGACACATACGACCGCAGAAGCCAAGACTACCGTGAGAAGGAGTACTATGAACATGACTGTTACGGTAGCAAGGACCACAAGGAGCCAAATGGGTATGATCAGCAGGACAGGTACAAGCACAGGGATCAAGACCACTATGACCGTGAGGATGAAGCCCTTTACGACCGCAGATGGCAGGAACATTATGACAGCAAGAAACAGTATGAACCCAGACGAGATGACTACTACAGCCGCAAAGAGAAAGACCACTACGCCTGCAGAGAGTTTGACTCCTATGACCGCAAAGCTGATCCCTACGACCACAAGGACGAGGATTACTACGACCGCAAAGAAAGGAACCAATATGACCGTAGACTAAAGGAGCCTCACAATCGGAGAGAAGAGGATCTTTACCGAGACGACCGCAGAGGTAAGGAGCAGTACGACCACAGAGTGGAGGAACCCTGTGACCGTCAAGACAAAGACCACTACTACTACTACAAGGACAGGGATGGTTATGAACAGAAGAAAGGGGACCACTATGACCACAAGGAAAAGGACCACCGCTGGCCAGAGGACCAATATAACAGCAAAGAAAGGAGTGGCTACGACCGTATGGAGAAAGACCAAGACCGCAACAACTACAAAGGTAGCGATCGCTTTGACCCCAGAGAAAAGGATGGTTATTATGACCGTAGAAAGGACAACTATGTTGACCGTAGAGTAAAGGACCGCTATGTCCAGAGGGACGAGAATGGCTATGACCGCAGGGATAAAGGTGATTACGACCACAGCGAAGAAGACCGCTTTGACCGCAAAGCGCGAGACCAGTACCGGGACCTAAGAACCACATCGCTGGACTCCCAGTTTGTCGACTACCCAGATAAAGGCAAGAGGTCCCACTGTGAAGAATGGGTCAAGGACCAGATCCACAAGCTACCAGTCAGAGAACAGAGGTCCTATGAAGACCCTGGGATTCTGAACCGTGACCATGATGAGGAGAGTAAACATGGTCCTGAAGAGCCAGGGAGCTTTGGTGGGAAACCAAGAAGGGGAAGGAAGCCTGTTTACCTGGGTTCTCTGGACCGGAACAGCTTCTACAGGAAGACGGCCCCTAGCTCTCTCCGAAAGTCCGATTTTGCTGTCAACAGGAAGCGGAACCAAGAAAAAGAACAAGGTGGGTGATGGACTTAGTATTCAGCCTCCACTTTGCAAGCTTATGCTCTAAGCTCTATGTTTAGATGCTTTCTTTTATGGACCATCTATCTCCAATGCCAGCTCATCCAGTACATAGGGGTTGAGAGCTGGGACAATACGCTTCCATGGTCTCAATCAATACACACTTCTAAGTGCATCATGGGAAGAGTTGTTGGGATCATATCCAAGTGTGCTTGTCTCCTATAGTCACCAGTGTCTCAATGTTTATGCTTGGGCTTTGACCTCTACAAGCACTTAGGACGCTTGCTAATCAATGCTAGGGAGGTTGGAAATGCTGAGTGGTCAGGCGCTAACTGACTATACAGGCATGTGTCTGTCAACCAGGAGTCTGTATGTCTCCTGGTGTGTGTGTGTGTGTGTGTGTGTGCCTGAGTGATTGTGTGTGCAAGTGGCAGTATCGTCGATTCTCTGAAAGGTGAACATGTAGGTGGAGGAACCTGCTGAGCAGGTTTTGTGGGTTCTTGGTTTTGTTTCTTATTTTTTGTTCTTTCTGTCTTTTGAAATGTCCTCTTGAATTTTTCCCTTTCAAACTTCTCCCAGATTGAGCGTTCCCGTCTGAGGTGCATTGTCTGTGGAAATAGTTTATGGCTGAAATTCCAACACTGTCACAGTGCAAATGGCAAGATTTTTTATGTTTTTGAAAAAACTCTCTCTCTTTCTCTCTCTCTGTCTGTCTCTCTCTGCATGGTGCAGGGGAGCACTCCTCTGAAGTTCATTGTGTCTGAGAAGAAGCAGGTGGCGCCCTGCAACCCCCCTCTTTTACACACACACACACACACACACACACACACACACACGCTGGCCTCTTGTCCCCCCTCCTCTGAGGGGAGACCACTAATCCCCAACGTCAGCATAGTGAGGAGGTGTAGGAGGTTGTGCCAGGCAGCAGCCAGCACCAGGGTGACTCCTTCAAGGAGAGACCAGACTGGTAGTCTGGATCACTGCAGGGATGAGGTCATACACACGCACACACACGCACGTCCACACACACATCCACATTTTTCTATTGTCTAATCTCATTAAAGGGTTTTGTGCTTGCTCAGGATTCTTAACCAAGTAAAGCTTTTGATTGTCCAGCTTTGATTTGGTTGTGCTGCTTATTAGATTCTCTCTCTCATTCAGTGAAGTTAAAGTGAATGTGTGTAAAGAGAACAAATGAAAAGAATAGAGGGTTATTGGTAGGAGTACACTACAGCATCAGACTGTCCGTTGTCCAATTTACAAACCTTTATAAGGCCTGCATTTTCTGAACGCTGTTGTTAAGATGCTGATAAGTTCAACCAGCTGGCCAACGTAATGCTCTCAGACCTCTTGGAAGCGTGTGTGTGCTTTTGTGTGTGTGTGTGTGTGTGTGTGTTTGTGTGTCAGTCTATTGAGGTGCCTGTTGCTGCTGCTGCTGCTGCCTGGAAGCCTTAAGCAGCTGCCTCTTCTGGTGGGCAGTGGAGTGTGTCTGTGCGTGTCTGTGTGTGTCTGTGTGGTCTGTGTGTGCCTGAGTGTGTCTGTGTGTGAGGGCGAGGGGGTGATTAAGAAGGGAAACCCTTTGACAACCTTTGCACAACATTCTGGCAGCGTTCTTCAGCAGGACTCAGCCTGGCACACCAGGAGCCCCAGGTCACGAGCTGAGGAGGGACTTAACCAGCTAATGTAGGTCAGAAACCTGGCCGAACCCCCCCCGGCACAAACGCCAACTCTGTAGCGAGCTCTCCAGCCCTCCTGCACAGCCACTTAAGCCCACACCCATGACACCGTTCTTTCATTGGTTTATCCTGAGCTCCACATGCTTCCGTCACAGTGACCCTTAACACCCTGACAACACGGTGCATGTTGCATGGTGATTGGTTCCTTGTCGGGTGATGGTTTTGCAGATATTACGAATGGACAGGTGATTCAAACATTCAGAGCGTTGCGGTTTTGCAGAGTGCAAATGGACCATTTATAATAGGAGCTGTGAATGTTGAACTTCCTGTGAGGTGTTTTTGTATCACGGAGCTTAGTGGCGCTCAATATTGTGTTTCTCCACTGTGATGGAAGTGTTTAGACACATGAGACTCACAGTAAAAGCAGTAGAGGGATTGTTGGACTTTAAATTGCAGCGTAGCGATGCAACTCAAGTAGTTTTCATTCCAAACACACACACACACATCAATACTATGCAGACACAGTTCAACGCTTAAATTACATCAGCAAAAATAAAATCCCCATCACCTGAGAAGCATGATCTTATCATCAGTGTTTTCACTAAGACTTTTCCGTGGGAAAGCGATGAGTTAGTACCGGAGTATTATCCCTCTCTAACAGAGCCAGTGAAATGGTTGGACAGGGCCTGCTAATATAACAGTCATCAAAAAGAATGACGACACCCTGCCTGTGACAGGCTATGATGGTATTTGTCGTAGCATACTTAGCATGTGAGGAGACTTCCTTTATGAAGCAGGAGCTAAGAGAAAAGTACTCTAACCTGCTTGGTGAGATGGGTGTTGAGCAAGCAGGATGCCCGACTCAACATGCACAGTCGAGAAAAGATCCGATGGTGTTGATCAAGTCACACTGAACTCTCCTCCTTGATTAGGGTTCACTGGAACATGTTGGCCAAACAGGTGGTTTCAATCAGGGCCTTGCAGTTATGGATGATAGTGTCCATTGTTATCCGGTCATCTACAGTGACCACTACATACAGGCGGTTTGATCATAGCTTAGGTCCTCTGGAATGTTTTGATAAACTCAGGTTTCAGTGTTTCAGCTAAGTGTTGTGTGAAGAACTCCAATCTGCATAGCTTCATCACCGGTCATGATTAATAGCACCATTGTCCTGTTTTCATGCAATGGGTCGTCCAATTAGCAACAGTTGCGTCTCCTTGCGCATATGCTAAGCATATGCGTACTTGAACCAAATGACAGATTCTTCAGCACAGGGATAGAAAGAGAGAAGCCATCTTGAGGGACTGTTTCATTCAGTTTCCACGCTCTCTGCCCACTTGGAATTCCAAGCCCAGATCTTGGATCTCGCTCCGCTCGCAACTTGGAAAAAAGAAGGTGGCTTTCCTTAAACACACGCTCTTTTAAAACAGAGGCCCTGTATTCCAAAACACAAAACACAAATGTCTGAGAAATGTATTTATCACTGTTATTGGAAGCATGCGCATGCAAAGAGTTTCCAGGAGTATTGATACAACTTCTGGTATCCAGTATGGAGGGCTGTTGATATGCCAGTGGTCCCTGGTGCTGGTGCTGTTGTGTGTGGAAGGAGGGGGTTACAGAGAGGTCAACCAGGAAGCAGGAATGTGACCATTGACCTTTAACCTGTCAGAGTAAACAGTGGAGGAGAGCTGTCCCTCTGTGGAAGGTGTGGATCAGCGTTATAGTCTTCCATGCCTGTGTCCCATCTCACTGTTTGTTTTGCTGAAAGCGACAGGAGGATACATTGTTGGACTGAAACGTGCACAGTTAGGTCTGTTTATTTAATGCACGGCTTAAAGAAACATACTAGGAAACAAGGAAATGGAATTTGTTTTCATGAAAGGAGAACATGTTGGGAAACTACATTTTACTGAGGATTCATGTTGGTCATAAAGTTGTGTAGGTGTGTGATTAAATATGTTTTCAGCTTAGTCAGTGATGTTCCTGTCCTTCCAACAGGTTCCTTCCTGCATGACAGCAATGGCTGGTATATACTCTTCCGCAATGCCAGGGTGTGTAAAGCAGCTCCCTGCTCTATAAAGCTTGGCTTGATATGAAGAGGGGCCCTGCTATTACAGTAGCCACGGCAACAGAGCATTCTTGTGTGAACTTTGGGCCGAGCACACACACACACACACACAGCACTGATTGTGTATGACCTTAGACTTCTCTCTGTCTCTCTCTCCCTGTCCCTCTCCCTGTCTCTCTCTCTCTCCCTGTCTCTCTTTCTCTTCCTGTCTCTCTCTCATGCACAGCACGAGAGTCTGTTGGTTCAGAGTCCATAACAGATATCAACCGGGAACTTACCGGCATGTTCATAAACATCTTTGCTAACAGCCAGTCACTGAAGGGTGTGGTTCATAGTTGGTCTTTGTAAGATCAAGTAAAAACTCTTGGAAAATAGGAGCTGACTTTTGCCAAAACTCCTGCATGCTGACAGTCTTCAGAGAGAGAGAGACAGAGTAAGAAAGAGGTTGCAAGAAAAGAAGAGTGATGAGCCTGTGTTCACTAAAGGGGTCCTCAATGTTTTGATGTTCAGCCTGTGAGTAGGAGAGGCCTGGCTATTCGTCAGCTGAGATGAAAACGTGGAGCAGACTGACACTCCAACCAAATGTTTCTGTCCTCCAACACTGTTCATCCGCTTGTCATCACTGGGTTAATTCAAGTTCAAGTTCTGCCTAGATTCTCTTGTAAAATCTTGTTTCTTCCAGCACATTTTAAGATGACTTTTGCAAAGTTAAGACAGATTTTCAGAGTTTGTATCTAGCGCATGCGTATAATGTGTGTGTGGTTGATGCGTTAAAACCGTGACAGTTTCAGTGTATTTGGGTGAGGTGCATCCGCATGTTCGTACGTGTCTGTAAGCATCAGTGATCCAGTTCCAGACTTTAGCGGGAGCTGGGAATGTCTGTCCACTGGGGTGTGTGTGTGTGTGTGATCATGGTGGCCTCCATCCATTCTCATGGTAATGTGGCTCCAGAATGGAGACCGTAGAGACGGACATAGGCCTGCCACGCCACAAGGACTTTACACTGCCTTTGCATGTTCCTCTACCTTGGACCGACGGGTGTAACCGACCTTTTGTGCGCGTGTGTGTGCGTGTAGGGGGCAGAGTGGAGGAAGGGTGTGTGCACAGCCAAGGTGGGTGAAGGCTTCGTGGCCCCAACATTTCTTTCTCTGTCTCTTTTCCTCATAGTGGTGGAAGGAAAATAATGATACTGAATACCTCTATAAGCGTTTAGACTTTTGGTTAGTAAACATTATTGCATTTGTCTCAGCTTACAGTATTGGTTTTCAAGTATGCTGGCAAGTCATTTTAGGACTTGTCAAAGCAATGTCTTGGTCTTCACACCAAAAAGATATACGATATCGTCTAGTTTCGATTGATGTTCTTGTCTGATTACTGGTCTTTCCAACCCATCTTAATTGTAAACACGGCGTGTCTAATCATTCTGTCCTTCCTGTACAACTTGTTTACTCATAAAATTCGCGGCCTATCTGATAACAGCCCCTCTTACTCAAGTGTGCTGATTTAGCAACCCAAGTTGTTAGTAACCCAGAAAGAGCATGCATGCTATACTAGGTGAGTTCTTACGTACTTTTTGAGCTGTTTTTTTTATATCTGCTTCGATGGTTTTGTTGCCTTTACGTGGCTTTGCAAGGCTTTCTATGGCTTCATTTTGATTCAAACCTTATTAGCAGTCAAAACTGATATTTGTGCTAGTTGGTTATTACATAGCTAAGAGGACTCCACTGGCACCAGAACAAATCTCTCCACATGATGTCAAGGTACCGTTACTTAACAGATAGTGCCAATAAAGAGAAGACTAAGTCTTGATACAAGAAAACATATAAGAAAAGAGAAACATTGAGATTGTTAATGAGCATCACCAACTTTATAAATAGTCTCCAAGTTGTGTCTCTAATCTTCTGTTGACAGTTAGGTCATCCATGAAAACAGTGTGTGTACATGTGTGTGGATGCTCATCATTACCCCTCATGCCACCGCCCCCTCCTCTGGGACTCCCCTGGGATATGGCATTACCCCCCCATGAGAACCCAGAGAGGGTCTGGGGCCGTGACTGTTCAGGACGACCAAACAATGCCACAAGCAATTACTTCCACTCCACACAAGGGCTTTTGTGTGTGTGTGTGCGAACGCAGACTCGCACAACATACCTCCAAGAACCAGCAGGCTGTGTCGCACATGCTGCAAACACAAAGGACGCAAGCTCTAATGTGTGGTACAAACACACACATCCTGTATTACTTTTATCGCAAAGACAGCGGATGGATGGATGGAAGGAAACTGTATCCTTGAGTGTTAGAACAGGGCTGCAGAACATTCCCTTCTCTCCCTTGCAGGACTGTACCCCTGCTGTCCCTTCAACGTCCCACTGATTCAAATGGATTCAAGTGTGCCCAGCCGTTGTGACGATGACATAGACATGCAGGGACACTCCTTGCTCCGTCGGCCTTTGTCCTGCACAAACCAGTGACTAAGTGTCTGACGAGCGATGGGTTTGGTAGCTGTGATTGAGTCAGAACTCCACAGCTGTTTTCTGCGGTCAGGACGGTGTGGTTGACTCAGAGATCCTAGCCATGTCACTGGGCCGGTTACACCTGCTATACTTATGCTAGAAGCCATTGTGATGGAAATCTTTCAGCTGTCTTTAGATGCAAACACCTGTTTCTGGGTGTATGTACACACACACGCGTGTGTGTGGGGTCATTCATGCACCTGTCTAAGGAGTGTGGTGTGTGTCCCACAGTCCTCAATAGAACAAGTGGAATTCCAATGGAGAGAAGTGGGTCCATTGTATGTGTGCGTGTGTGTGTGTGTGTGTGTGTGTGTGTGTAAGCAACTTTGGGGCTTATGTTGCAAATAGCCGCATATTTAAACATGAGAAGTGGAGCATATGATGCATGAATGTGCAGAGGGCCTGCAGCGTGGGAATGACCCAAGTCTGATACCAATTAACTGATTAATTAGCCTTTCCTACCCCGCCTCAAACACATGTAGACCTAGTCCTCCCCCCTTTGTGCCCTTAAACACGTCGCTCTCCTTCTGAGCCTGCTCCCTGCCTCTCCAGGCCGGGACCGCAAACTGGGGGACGACTTCTTCCGTCTTCGAGTTCTCATCAACTCGAGATGTCTAAGTCCTCGAGGGGAAAAAGACCCAATAACAGTAGGAGATGAGAGTATATGAGAAGAGCTCAGACTCTGCTAAGCCGTGTGTGTGTGTGTGTGTGTGTGTGTGTGTGTGTGTGTGTGTGTGTGGTGGGGAGAAGGGCAGAGGGCAGGTGGCCAAGGGATCAGACAGACCCCCTCTCCAGCAGGCCTGGAACAGAGAAGGCATATGTGGGCTAAAATAATCTGAGCACTCACTAAGGAATGACTCCATTACCCTGATCTCCTCCAACGTAAATGCCATACCATAATAAATACACATGGTATACTGCAACACAAGCCACAATTTGACTTTATGCACCTTTTTGTGCTTGTGTGGGTTTTTTTTACCCCAATGTGCGCCATTGGCACGGTCTGAATGACATCATATGTGGTCTCAAGACAGATGCTGTTGGTGGATAATGACTTTGATTAGGCTTAACCTAATTCACCCCAATTACTGTTGCCGAGGTGGTTGTAATGGGACACACACACAGTGAATGCCTCCGAAAGCAAACCCATATTTCTCAAGCTGCTGTCACCTTCCATTGTCGGTGTCTCTCTCTCCATGCCTGTCCACCTCCCTCTCATTGGGCCAGTTCTCCTCCGCTCCTCTATCTCCTTCATCCCAGAGAGGCTGTATCTCTCTTGTTGCTTATACAGACCATTGTGCCTGAGACAAAAGAGTTGAGTCCACTCCAGTCCACAGCCCATTGACGGTGTCCAGCGGTGCGTGCATTGGGCTCTTCTTCTTGTCCAGGGCACTCCAGACCCAGGTCCACTAGTGACAACAGAGCCACTGATCAAAGACTGGCCAGACATGACTAGAGACAGACCTTCTTTTGGAGGGACTTCCATGTTTTTGGGGAAAATGTATATACATAGATTGTTATAAATTGTCCAGTGGAAGAGCTCTTCAATTTATCTTAGTAATTTGTTTATCATGGATACCCCAAATGTTTATGTTAATCCTGGTTATACTGTGTTAAACTGTTATTCACTTTTCTCTCTGTGACTATCTCAGTGTAGTATTGTGTAAGCCAATCTTGGGATAACATGTTGGAAATCGTAAGCTATAAGCTCTCTCTCTCTCCTCCTTCCCTCAGACATGACCCTGCTGCCGGCCCAGCCCAAGCCCCTGGAGCCCGCCCCGGTGTGCGCCGTGACATCCGCGCTCGCCGCCACGGAGGACCCTGAACAGAGGATGCTGGAGAAGAGAGCCAAGGTGGTGGAGGAGCTCCTGCAGACGGAGAAAGACTACATCAAAGACCTGCAGATGTGTGTCAAAGAGATCATCCATCCGCTCCAGCGCAAACAGGTACCCTGGGGTCAGGTGGAGAGAGGGAGGAGAGACACGCAGAGATATTTTGTAACCTTTTCTTGAGGTTTTTTCGTTGCTGTAATGGTGTTTAGTCAAATGGTTCAGAACTATTTCTTTAGTTTTTGTGTAAATGCGTGTTCCCCGTTCCTGCAGGTGCAAAATGTGGACTTTGACGGCCTCTTCGGCAACATTAACTCTGTGATTGACTTATCGCGACGCCTCTTCAAGAACCTCCAGGACACAGACTCAATTGGTTAGCATTTTAAGGCAACATTTAGGGGAATCATGTCAGTTGGCGAGATATGGCCTCCAATATTGCTCTCATGCTTTAATCTTAAACCCACACTTATTTTGCATGTTCTTCTTATGTTTTCTGACCATAAAGGTAAGAAACCAAAAACAAGAAGCTGACTAATTCGCCAGTGTCGTTCCTCTCCCCAGGCAAAGTCTTCCTAGACTCTAAGACTGAACTAGAGGAGGTGTATAAGATCTACTGCCAGAATCATGACGATGCCATCTCTCTCCTGGAGACCTACGAGAAGGATGAGAACATCCAGAGACATGTGCTGGAGTGCCTGGAGAAGCTGAGGTACATACATTAGCACACATGGCCTACACCTCCTGAAGGTGCAGTCTGTGAGTTTCACCTACGGCCAACATGATCCCCATCATCGTTGACTCTTTTGGTGTTATTGCTTTTAATATCGTTGGGTTCGGTTGTTGGAAGAAATTCACAATGGCATCTTGTAACTTTAATCTGAAGTTTACCAAACTATATTCTAAACGATTTTGCACTCATTTGTATTGGTGTTTGACAATGCTCACTGCATCTGAGTGACTACAGTAAAGGCATGCGTGTGTGTAACTGTGTTGAGCATGAAAACAAACAAGAAGTGACTTTGAACAATGACAGGTTAGACTGGACTGTCTAATCTTTGGAAAGTCAAACCTTGACATTGATCTTGTGTACGAGTTGCGTTGGCCATGTAGATTCTTTTTTAGAAAGGAAAGTAATCGAAACTGTTGTTATCTGGAAACACTTGCTTCATTGAAAGGTAAACAGTAGCACAGTTCATGCTAGCCCTGGAATGATAAAGGACAGGTGTGGTAGCTGCCTGGTTCTCGTTTGGAAGTTTGCTGAGCTACGTTTTCCGCAGTAAAAACGTGTCACACAAGGCTGAATCACAAAATATGTGGCGCGTACTACCCAGCTTTAGAGGTGGGCGTCTGACTGATACTCAACTCTTACACACTGACACACACGGTCCATGGAGTGTCTGTCAGACTTCAGTAATGTTTAGCAGTCTAAGAATGCACCCTGCCTGCTTTCTTCCTTGTCCTTTACCTGGGCTGGGAGCCAGCACTGGGGGTGTGTCTGTTCACCAGTGTTCTGTTTCATCAGCCGGAGCCCGCTCAGTTTGAAGGTCATCGCACCGTTTCCTTAAACAAGAGAGAGAGGTTATGGTTTTGGTTACAAGGGAGTAACAAGCCCAAAAAACGACACACACTGTTCACCAGAACAAAACAACGTTAAGATTGATTCTGGTATGTTGACACTGTGGTGGGGAGTGAAAAGGTCCAGTGATATGTAGAAGAGGACATGTCTCCCCCTAGCAGTTCCTTTAGACAGTTGCTTTGGTCCTACCAGCAACAGTGTCCCACGTCCGCGTGTTAAACTTTCTCTAAACGCTCTGCTGAACTTTGACAGTTAGCCCCCCGGTGAGGTTGAAGCTAACCCGCAAAAGAGGCCACGGCAACACACGTTGCTATGGGTTAGGACGGCCTATTAACTCTGCAGGGTGCGCCTTGTTTTCAAAGGTTTCTGTTGAACTATATGGTATGCCTCGGACGGTGTTGGTAGGATCTCACAGCAGGCGCAAAAAGTAATAGCATCAAAACATGAGTTAAAAAGCAAAGCAAAAAGAAAAGCCCGTGCTTGACAGGGTCTAAAACAGAGGCCATCAAATATAGATTTATAGAGGATGGTGGTTGAACTCTTAGAGACCCAACAGCTCAGTGATCTGGCAGTCGGTTTCTATAATTTCTGTTGTCTGTTTTCTCCTCCTCTCCTCCCGCTGCCTCCCGCCTACTCTCTGTCTCTCCACCATTCTACCCATCCCTCTCTTCTTCCCCATCTCAGGGCCATATATCGCGAGTGGTAAGTTCCCTCCAAGAGTGTTGCCATGGTATCTGCATGAATACAGTCCAAACAGCATGCATATGGCTCACTAACCCCTAATGATGTGTTTGTGTGTGTTTGCTTCTCCGTCTCGCGATTTTGCTCAGAAAGTGTTTGTGTGTGTGTATATTGGGACTGTGTCAGTGGCATTTTGTTTTTCATTTGACCTCATGAAAAGTGCGTTGACTCCAGAGCCCTTGTGGTGTGTGTGTACTGCTGCGGTGGTGGCTGCCTCCTGTGGGATGGTCTCCTCCTCTTCAGAGGGCCAGTCTTTACTGAGAGTGTTATTTGTCATCAAACAGAATTAATGCCATCTATTGGAACTAAGCAGCAACTTCCACATGATTTACAAGTTAACTCTACTTATAACCTGCATCAGCGGATTGCATGATGTCAAGACATCATAAACCAATGAAAAATAAACATGCTTTTATTTGTATACCATCAGTCAGAAAAACATTCCAATCATTTTGCTTTATTCATATTCATCCTTTATTTGAAAAACTATCATTTTTTAGAGAATGTTGCTTTTTGCTGCTGTGTTCTACTGATGGCCTTAAAACTAAGCTAATGAAAAGTGATTTCATATACTTTAGCACTCAACACATACGGACACCCTATACATTCAGTTATGGGCAAAAGTATAATTATCTAATAAACATTAGTTTACATTATGTATTCATTTCCATCAGATTTAGTTTGAACAAGGTCACCTATGGTGCATGTAGGAACTTTGTTTATATATGTGTTTGTTTGTGTCTCTGATGCAGTTAGTGCTGAAGACAAGTGAACATGTCAATGTTTTTGTCGTCAAAGGGTGTAGTATGTGTTGAGCGACAGCAAGTAGCAAATCACTTAGCGATGGCCTGCCAAGTGATGTCAGTCAGAGGGGTTTCCTCATGTGATACCAGGGGTCTTACAGTACTGTTACATTCTAATGATTCCATTCTTCCCTCCCCCTTCTCTGTCCTGTATCCAAACTTTTTCTCATTTCCTTTTTTCCATCACGCCATTCCTCTTCTTGCCCTTACAACCCTTACTCTTCTCTCTTCTACATCCTCTCCCTCGCTGTCCTACTCTCCATTTCTTCCTTTGCCTGCTCCTGCTCTTCTCTCACACTCCACCTCTCCCTTGTCCTCCTCTCTCCTCCTGGTTCTCCCTCTTTCTCCCTCTCTCAGGGGAAAGACCAACTACATCAACCTGGGCTCCTTTCTCATCAAGCCGGTCCAGAGGGTGATGCGCTACCCTCTGCTGCTCATGGAGCTTCTGAATGCCACGCCAGACAGCCACCATGACAGACCCCAGCTGGCCAAGGCACTGCTGTCTGTTAAAGAGATCAATGTCAACATCAACGAGTTCAAGAGGAGGAAGGACCTTGGTAAGAGAAAGAGCCTGTCTGTCTGTCTGTCTGTCTGTCTGTCTGTCTGTCGGTCTGTCAGTCTATCTGTCTGTCTGTTGGTCTGCCTGTCAGTCTACGTGCGTGCATGTGTGTATAGTATGTATGTGTAGGTGTGAGACATTCATGTCCTGTGTAAACATCTGTAACCAATAGATATTAGATCATCTCACACTTGGCTGGTCAAATGTGCTCTCTGAATGTTTTTAAATGTGACATTATTGAGACGCATCATTGAGTTGGCTGCTGAGCTGAGGGCGCCCTCTTCTGTCACCAGTTGTGAAGTACAGGAAAGGAGACGAGGACACGCTCATTGATAAGATCTCAAAGCTGAGCATGCACTCCATCATCAAGAAGTCCAATCGTGTGAGCAGCCACCTCAAACACCTTACAGGAATCTCTCCTCAGGTAGGTCATGTGACACCACTGTTTGCAATCGTTGTTTTTCATATCGGGGAGCCTTTTTTTTACCGAAAAGATGTTGTGTTGTTCTCTTCAATGCATGAATTACTTTCCCCTGAAGAGAGACATCTGTCCTTTCAAACTCATGAGCTCTGTCATCTCATCCTCGTGCTTCCTCAGATTAAAGATGAGGCGTTCGACGAGGCAGAGAAGAGGTTCCGACTGCAGGAGAGGCTTATCAAGTCCTTCATCAGAGATATCTCTCTCTACCTGCAGCACATACGAGTAAGGACACTTCGCCCAGCGTTTAATCTGACTTCCACCAGTCATGCTGCGGTCTGCAAGTCAGTGGGCTAGCCCCTGCGTGACTGACGTCTGTCTTGTCCAATAGGAGTCGGCGTCTGTGAAAGTGTTGGCTGCCATCAGTTTCTGTGACATCTACACAGACAGGAGTCAGATGGACCCTGAGTACTTCCAGAGAGCTCACCGCTGCATCAGCGACAAGCAGTTCAGCCACTTTGTGAGTTCAGATTCAGCCGTGTACACAACCCTGCACTACATTCGTTCTCATTTGAGAACCACGAAAAAATCCTTTGATCATAACACATCATTTGAGCGAATGAATAGTAAAAAGCGATTAGCAAATGATGTAGAGGCGATGATATCCGTACAAAACAATGTCAATAGTTTATTCCTTTTCAGACAACATGCGTCTCTTGTAAGTTCCTGTTGGTCTTATTTCGTTGAGCAGAAGGAGCGCACAGAGGCCTTGGTCATCTCCCCCCTCACTCAGCTCCTGCTGATGTTCGCTGGCCCCCACAAGCTCATCCAGAAGCGCTTCGACAAGCTGCTGGATTACGACAACTGCAAGGAGCGCGCCGAGCGCCTCAAAGACCGCCGTGTTCAGGACGAGCTGCAGGCGGCGCGCAACAACTACGAGGCGCTCAACGCACAGCTGCTGGACGAGCTGCCCAAGTTCCACCGCTCAGCCGAGGAGCTGTTCACAGGCTGCGTGCGGGCCTTCGCACACTCCCAGAAAGACTTCATGAAGCTGACACTAGGGGAGCTGCAGCCGCTTCTGCAAGTGAGTGAGATACTTGTTCCTCTTCCTAGTTTTCTTCTTCTGCTGTGGAGGATTTTCACCTCATGAGTGTCCGCTCACCTTGGTTTCGTACTTTGAGGGTGTGTGTGGGTTGTGTGGATGAAATGGGATATCCTATGTACTTATGTAAAGAGACAGACAGGAACTTTTCTTAATCGGTTGTCTCTTTACCATTCAGAGGAAAGACCTCCGCAAACATTTTCGTGTTCTGTTTTTCTTGACCTGGCTACAGTTTTCTGGCATTGGGGGCACGGAAGGGAACCTAGTGTCCCTGTTCCAGGAGCAGTACGGCCATGTTCTCCAGCTTCTCCAGAGCTTCAGTTTCTGTCCAGAGAACCTGCCACCCTCCACCACCACACGCAAGCCCTTCGAGAAGAAGACCCTGGAGAAACAGACTTCCAAAAAGCAGCTTCAAGGGCCGGTAAGTCTTGCTGTGGGTCAACACTCCAGCTTGGTCTGCTGTGTCTTCATGACCAGTACATTCATGACCAGAACAGTCATGATATACATGCACAAAGGATACGTGATATACAGAAAGATATGCAGGAAATATTACCACAAAATAGTAGCGTTCTACTACACCCTTTCACAGTGAGAATCTGTCAAAAGGAAATGACTGATTCTGGGGTGTTTCTCTTTCAGCCCAACTACATCCTCCAGACAGACGAGCAACGTGCTCTTCTGCTGGCGCGCTACGGTCCAGAGAAGCTCTTCCAGGCTGAGAGAAACTTCAACGCTGCCCAGGACCTGGACGTGTCTGTCCTGGAGGGTGACATTGTCGGGGTCGTCAAGCAGCAGGACCCCATGGGTAGTAACAACCGCTGGCTTATTGACACCGGGGGTGAGTAGCAAGCTGTATGTGCAGATGGGTAAAGTGGCTTGTAGCCCAGAACTGAAATTCAGTTACTCGGTTGTATCAGTCAATTATATGATTTGAATTGGTACTACAGCCTATGTCTGTTGACTAGTAACTCATTGTTTGTTGTTCCTTGTCTCCTGCAGTCAGCAAAGGCTTTGTTTACAGTTCCTTCCTGAAGCCTTATAACCCACGCCGAAGTCATTCAGACGTCTCCATCGAAAGCCAGTCGTCCAACGAGTCGGGCTATGGAGGCTCTTCCCCAGTCTTCTCCCGCCAGAACAGCAACAGCACGCTCACCTTCAACCAGGAAACTGCTGTGGTCAGCTTCTCCACAGCCCCGCCCCCAAGCCACTCCTCGCCACGCCCCAGCCAGGATCCGGACCTACCCCGCAGAGCCCGCAACAGAGATGCTCCCTCGCCCAACCGCAATTCCACCAATCAGACCTACGCGACTGACTCGTTGCCCAAACACCTCTCTAATCCCAGGGAACACTCTGATCCATCCTATCAGCTTTCACCCTCTCCCAGCGACAATACAGACAGGCATTCAGCCAATCACAGGGACTCGTTTGACTCGAGCCACAACACCCCAGCTTCTCACAGGGAGCCTTATGACTCCTCGGAGACAGACTCTTGTTCTTCGCACAAAAACAACCACTTGGGTCCTTCACAGAGGCATGGCCAATCTGACACGGCCTACGGTTCATACCAGCGGCGGAATGGAGATCGTGCTGGTCAGAGGAAGTCTTCCTACCCTGGGAACGAGTACACCGAACCAGAGCCTGAGCAAGAACCTGAACCTGAACCAGAGACAGAGCTGGACGGTCATCAGGTATTACTGGCCTGACCTCAGTGTTTACACTCATTTGTGTTTTTATGATATGCTCCACATTACCAATTGACACCCCTTCCTCCCCCATGCTTACAATATACCAAATGTTCAGAAATATATATTCTACGTATGCTAATATGCTATGCTAATAAAATCATTTTCTGTTTCAGATTTACTATGCCATTTACTCCTTCAGCGCTCGTTGTGCCAACGAGCTGAGCATCTCGGCCAATCAGCGCGTCCGTATCCTGGAGTTTCAGGACATGAATGGCAACAGCGAGTGGTGGTTGGGTGAGGCAGGGGGGCGGAGAGGCTACGTTCCCTCTAACTACATCCGCAAGTCAGAGTACACCTGAGCAGTTTCCCAGGGGGGACTGTAGCCCCCCCTCCCCTCTCCTCAGTCCAATCTTGCCCTCCACCCTCGGTAGTGCTCCAACTATAAAAGAAGCTGGTTTGCTCAACCAGACTCCCTTCAGATCGAACAGAACAAGGAAGTGAACAGACAGCTGGCCAGCCTGGTGCCTTACTATGGAAGGGGATGCGTTGTTGTGGAGTCTGCTGGTGAGGAGAAGGAACTTCATTTGGACTTCATTTGTGCTGCTCACGTACTCCTCTGTTGGACTTGCTATTTATATACCTTTTTCAGTTTTCTACTTCCCGGGACCTCTCCTCCTGCCTCCCCCTTGGATGCCGTGACAGTGCTTTGAGTCAGCTGAGACGCACAAGACAGTTATACTACTCATAATGGAGAGTATTTGACAGAGTTCCAGTATGGCCCCAAGACTTCCTGCAGTTGCTGTAGAGCATTACTGTGTAAAGAAAAACAGCAAGGAGTTGAGTTTTTGGAGTGTACATTAATGAATGAGTACCGCTTTTTAAAGAAGCGCTAGAGAGTATATGGGTGGCCCTTGCAAGTTTGGTGAGGAGTATTAATTGGTGGTATTTTTTTAAGTGCTGTTCCCATCCTGACACAAGGACGCTTCCTGTCCCCAAAACAGACACCCATCTCATGCCACTACTTACTGTCATCGTAAGTTCTTTTTAATCAAGTACATTTTATTAAAGAAGCACAGTAAACACAAAATCGGAGCATATTATTGGCGTTGCAATACTGTAGTAACCGTACAAATTCATCTGTGGAGATGACACTACTCTTATGAAAGTGACTGCAGTTTTGAAAGGTGTTGATGGAAGGTATTGGTGTAATGACATACCCTGGCACCTGAGAACATTAGATGAAGCATGAGCAGGTCTTCAAATGCAATGTTTGCTGTAGCACTCCCTCTGAAGTTTGCTGAACCCAGAGGGCTGAACATCCATATCTCTTCAGCTGGTTTGATGGGGTAACCATGTGACGAAAGGGTTGACCTTTGGCAGAAGCAAGTAGGTGAACAGGAAGATGAAAGAGAACATGCGACCACTGACCATCTATCGGCTCCTTCCTCTCCTCTTCCTTTACTATAAAGCTGTTTATTGAGAATGTATTTCTGCACTCCAGTGTCATGTGATCACTGTATTCATTTGAATAAAAACATCAGCTCAGCTGCAAAACATCTCATTGACTTTGGGGTCATTTCACTACTGCTACTTTACTACAGATATGTGGAAAAAAAAAACCTTGTTGGTACTTCCTTACTTCTGTAAGAATTTTGTTAAACACACATGAAATACTTAAACAAGAAAGAACTTATGCCAGTCATAACATGTTACATTACATGTTATACAGTAAAACTGATCAAAACCTCTTGGTCATTTAATAATAATAATTTTAAATGACACCTGTATTGATTTATATACATTCTCCCTAACCCATCTGTAAATTTGTAGAAACATACTGTCCTAATACATATGTATGTTGACTTTCTTAAATTGAAAATGATGTCTTCACAGCCAAATGTTTGGGCTGTGATCCAAATGTGTCTAACAAGTACAGAATTGAGGATCAATTGCACTGCCAGAGCTATAAAGCCATAGGATTATTAGCCATAAACATGTGTTTGAACCGCATGGATATATACAATGAACGTGTACATTTGCAAAGAAAACCTTTACATGTTTACTGCCCAAAGTCTGCCCCATTGACGGGAATTGATTTCATGTCAGTGACCAGCAGACCAAGAACAAAACAAGCTTGACCTCTCACCCCACCATACACATTACAAAATGAAAGGAACTGTGTTTAAACACCCTTTCAAGAACTCTGGGTAACCATGCAAGAAGAAACAAGGGATTCAATGGTCATTAATTATGATTCTAAGACAGTGATGCAAAACATATTCGAATATCAAATGGGGGATTGTTGAGATGCGCAAAATCGATCCATTTTGGAGATGATTAACAGATGCATTGGCAAAGCCAGTGATCGATTGTGGTAATGATTGGCAGGTAACCTGTTATGACAAACCCAGGCTTCCTTAATGCACAGTGTTCTTGGTCTGCAGTGCTCTGATGCGGGCCAGAACTCACATCATCATGCTGTCTCCTGTGGTTTTACTCATGACCCTCTGTGCGCTGGCTGTACATGGACAGTATGTAAGTACTCCACATCACCTAGTTTTAGACTGGAGACACACTGACGAACCATTGAATTGTAGATATTTTATTATTCACTGTCTTTAGAGGAGAGGGAGTTCTTTGTTTCATCGGTGGTCCTCTGTTTTAATTCCAGGACACGGAGTACTACTATTGTAAGTATATTTTCCCTGTTGCTCTCCTGTTGTAGGAGGAACTCAACTCGGATGTAACTTTGTTATTGAAGTGTAGAATTACATGAACGCTTTCCGTGTGATGTTAAACACGAAAGCAACTCAGACTGTGGGTTAAACATGGTTGAAACGAGTTCCTTGATAGGTCACCGGGTAAGTACCATGTAGGCTGAGGCGGTACCACAGTGTCCTGGGTTCAAATCCAGGTCCAGTCTTTCAAATCAAATCCAGTCCTTTGCTGCATTGCTTCCCTCTCTTTCTCTGCCTTTTCTGTCTCACTTAACTAAAAATGGATGTCCAATAAACCTTGAAAAAACATGAATGAAAGGAAGCTCATTCTGTGTCTTCTCCCCACCAGACGATTATGAAAACCCCACAGAAACAACAGAGGTCTCCATCTTCGACGACTGGCTGTATGATCTCTTAGACCTAAAAGGTAAGAACAAAATGACAATGTTGTGACAATGCTGTTTTACTCTCCACATGCTGACTCAGGGTCTAATTCACCGAGACAATGTTTGATTCCCTCTTCACCTTGACATGTAGACGAGTGTTATCCTAATCCATGTCTGAACGGGGGACATTGTAAAACCTCTGGTAGTGGCTTTGTCTGCTCCTGCCCTGAACCCTACACAGGCAAGAAGTGTTCACAAGGTGAAATATCCCCACATTTTTTACTCTCATTTTTGGGCGGGTTATAATTGTTGCATAAACCATCATGTAGACTTATTTATGATAACCTAAAATGTATTTTCACATGGTTTGTGTTTCCTCCATTAAAAAAATGTGTAAAACAAAATGAACAACAATGTCTACTACATCTACTTTAGTCCTTAACCTTGAGGCATGTTCATAATGTGTCCAAGTAACTCTGTACATAAAGCATAAACACCAAATATAGATCAATAGCAGCAGTATTTGAGCACAGACACAAAAGTGGTTGATCTTGTTTATTGGCTTCAGTAAAAAACGTATGCAAGGACGCCAAGTGTGGCCGTGGTGACTGTCTTGTGACCAAAACTGCACCTTTCTACGAGTGCAAGTGTACTGCTCCTTACAGGCCACCGTCCTGCCGAAAAGGTACGTGTGTCTCCCCTGAAGAACATCCCATGGATTCATACCCAATGCTGTGTGGATGGACTTTTTCAGTTTCATATATTTGGGGGCATTCGTTCTCTGAATTCAAGAGCTGGTCTTTTACCTCAGAATACACCAGGAAATGATCAGACTTGTCACTAACCCATATATGTCCTTAAATAGAATAGAGGATCATCACTGAAAATACTGTAGTTTAGGCTTTATTTGTGTTATGTTTCTAACAAGTTGTAAAAGTCTCCATACTATAGAGACTAGTAGTATGGAATACATACTGGCAATTGAGAAGCAGATTTGCTTTCGCAGCATGGCTTACAAACGTGTGTTGTTTCTGTAGCATCTGCCTGTGATCCCAACCCCTGTCTCAACGGAGGCTCCTGTGTGAAGGGCCGCACCAGGGGCTCCTTCAGCTGCAACTGTCCAAACAACTACAAGGGGAAATTCTGCCAAGTTGGTGAATACAATTTCAGTCTCTCTATAGGACCTCTGAGCTCTACCATAAGAGTTTGTCATTTTCTTACCATGGAAGTATAGGTTCAAAAAGTATTTCTGTCACTTTTGTTGTTATTGAAGTGTTATTGTATTGTTTGTACAGCTTTCAGAAAAAAGTACTACATCTTATATTCTTGTGTAATGGGTTATGGAGTTGGTAAACTATAGTTCAGATTGACCTCCTTCAAACCCATAGGCACAATCTCTTTGATCTAGAAAGATTAAATATGGTGTGCTGGTTCACAGATCCTAAGGACTGTTTCGAGCAAGATGGAGAGCACTACCGGGGGACTGTGAGCGAGACAGAGGAAGGAGAGGACTGTCTCAACTGGAACTCCTTTTTCATCTTGCAGAAGGGAGACGACCCTTTTATGAACTACCAGGGCTTCGATGGTATCGGCCCGCACAACCACTGCAGGTGAGCCTTTTGAGCGCTTTTGGACACGTGGGAGATGCTACCCAGAGGAACAGTTTGTGTTTGTCTGCGTGCTGTAGCTGCACGGAAGCTTGAGTGATTCTACTGTCTACCTGTCAGAAACCCTGATGGAGACTCCAGACCCTGGTGCTACATCAACCAAAAAGGCAAACTCAGGTGGAACCATTGCAATGTGAGGAGCTGTTCTGAATCAGGTACCCCCCAACTCTCAACCTCAACACGCACACACACACACACACACACAAACCCTACATGCTCATCAAAAATAACTTTTACCTATTGAAATCTTCTCCTCCTCTCCCAGTTCTACCAACGTCCTTCTATGGGACAGCTGTTCCGGCCACAATAAGGCCCACCTCTACAGCTGAGTTCTCCCAGTGTGGGAAGCCCCAGCCCAGCCGTACGGCCAGGATCTTTGGGGGGATGAAGTCTCAGCCTGGGGCCCATCCTTGGCAGGTGTCCCTGCAGACAAGACCACGTCAAGACGCATTCCAGTCCTTCAGCCACATATGTGGAGGCATCCTCATTGAATCCTGCTGGGTGCTCACGGCTGCCCACTGCATGTCAGTACAATCAACTTTGGGTCAGAATTGTTTGATTTTGAGAATATATTTCCACGGGAAGCTGGAATGAGGTGTTTGAAAATCTGCAGTGGGCAGTTTGAAATATCTTGCTCTTTTCTGTCACAGTTCAATCGTTCAAGTCTAATAAGTAGTCCAGTGTGTTTCAACACTGACTGGCTTGCATCATTAGAAGCAACATTTTCTTTCCGGTTGACATTGGACATGCAAACATGACAGGATAAACATTCTCTACTTGTGATTGTTTCTCAGTAATAGTGGCAGTGCCATGAGAGTGGTCTTAGGAGGTGTGGACATAGAGAAGGATGAGGAGATTGACCAGACCATTGATGTGGAGAAAGCCATAGTCCACGAGAAATACCGGGAGGAGCCATTTGCTCTATATAATGACATTGGTGGGTTCATTCCTTCAAACAATCAGCCTTTTTCCAGCCCACACTTGATATTTAACGCATTGTCTTTTCTACCGAGAACAAATACAACGTAAGGAACATCAACTGTTATTAAATCCCGGTATGATTGTAGCCGTCTAAATGAGATTTCAGTGAGTGAACTGGATGCTCGAAAAGCGTTTTATGTTTGTCTTGTTCAGCTCTTCTCAAACTCAAGGGGGTGAACGGTCGCTGTGCCAGAGAGACTCGCTTTGTGAAGACGGCCTGTCTACCCAACCAGATCTTTTCTGATGGGACGGAGTGTGTTATCTCAGGATGGGGAGTCACAGAGAAAAGTACAACTTTTTTGTTTAATTCTAGTTATAACCAGATCAATTACAAAAAAAGAAGATAAGAAATGAGAGTATGTTTCTTCATACTGAAATACTCAGTATAAGTAAATAGTCTAGTTTACTACAGAGGAGATACAGCCTTTTTGTTGGAAGGAATTTTGAAAAACTTCGGTAAACAAACGGTCCACGCCCTACAGGCATAAAGCATCAAGTGTCATGTTTTCAAGCGTATTCCCTGATGAGTGAGTGTGAATTGCGTACGTGTTACTGGGTTATTTGTGCATTACCTAATATTTTCGCTCTGCACGGTTTTAAAGTTGTCGATAAAGGCAAGGAAAAGTACTCCGCCACTGATCATTCTCCCATATACACTACAACATATAAACTCTGCTTCCCCGATATCTCCTAATTAGTCCACATACCCCTTTAATTCATCTGCTTTTCACATCCCACTCCTCTCGCGACCCCTCATCTTACCTCTCTCCCGCTTGCCCAGATTCGGACCCCCCTCTTACCCTCTCTCACCACACCCCGAAAGGATAAACCAATTGGCATATCCCAATTACAAACCCCTCCATGAACCACCTCTTCGTGTTCTCCCCAATTTTCAACCTTTGACCCCCCTTCACGATCGCGGCGTCTCCCCCATACTCTTTCCCCCTCCTTCTACCACCCTCCTTTACTTCCTTTTTCCCCCCATCTCCGACTCTCACCCCTCCCCCCTTCTCCTTCTTCTCATCCTCCTCCTCTCCCCCCCCCTCCGCCCGCCATGGTGAAACGCATGTCACGATTCCCCCCCGCATGCCCCCTCTGCCATGCTCCCTACTGCCCCCCCGCAAACCCGAGGAACCCCCCCCCCACCCCCCCCCTCTCCCTCTCTCCCTCTACTCTCAGAAGTAAGTATGGTAGTCCTCAGCTGATGAATGCACGTGTGGTCCTGATCTCCCAGGATCGCTGCAAGAACCCGACCGTCTACGGGTATATAGCGATGATTTAGACCGGAGAAAGATAAAAAACAAAATAAAGAGAGAAAAAAATTATAAAATAAATAATACTAAGCTATGTGTCCTAGTGCTTTCAGGCAACCTAAAGGGAGGAGTGGACTCATGTCAGGTGTGTGTGAGTGTGTGGATGTGTACAGTGTATGTAAGTGTGTGTTTTTTATGGTTTTATGTACATAATGTGTAAACCTTTTATTTAAAATATGACAATAACTGACCAAATCCTGACCCTCGTCACTACTAGGGTACATATGTTACAGTCTCACACCGTAACACAGTCGTACAATTGTGTCTCATTTAAAACAAAAGAACATGATGGCCAGTGCATATGAATCACTAGGGAACCTGTTTTCGTTTGGTGTATATATGAACCATGTTTTTTAGTGTAGGACTGCTGGAAAGATAGAGCAAAGAACGTCAGTGATGTGTGTGTGTGTGTAACTTTCATCACCAGGGTGACTCTGGCGGCCCCCTGGTGTGTGAGAAGGATGGGACTCATTATGTGACCGGCGTGGTGAGCTGGGGGGACGGCTGTGGGAAGAAGAACAAGCCGGGTGTGTATGCCGACGTCAGGCAGTTTGTCGACTGGATCGCTGCCAAGATGTTGGCATAGCAGGGCCCAGAACAAGAAATATATTTCCTTTTCCGGATTTTGTTCTTGTGAACGTTACAAGATCGGTACATTGAAGTGAGTCGTTTATTATCAGATGTCAAAAACAAGCCTTTACCCCCAGTCCAGCTTTGAGTTCTTACCATAGAGGCACCAGTACATTCTCACAAAGCTGAACCTGCCAGATAAACACACAGATCTTATATCACCTTAATATAGTTCTCAACAAGTATTCTCATATGAGTGCCCAAATACAGCACCGGACTAAAATGACCTAACGTTAGTCAGTTTTACAGCTATACCTTATAAGAATTACTTATTGGTTTAACAATGAATCAATCGTTGTCCAGCCCTTGTTCATGATGCTTGAACCTGCAACCTGTCTGTTCATAAAGATATATAAAATAAATGAATGATTAAGTACATATTCTGTTCAGTCCTCCTTTCGTTCTGGATACTCAAAGCAAAAAGCACACTTTAATAAAGCACTTAGCACTTACCATCTTCTCTCTAAGCTATATCTCACCACATACCTTTTCAGAAACATCCGTTTGCCTTCATGTTTTTACATGCAGAATTCCCTCAAAATAGATCCTCTTTCTATACCTTTTACTGTCAACTATGCACCCCAATCACCTCATACAAACCAACGTTTCTATGAGTTTATCTGCTATGTTTGAGATTCACATTCAGTGTGAATCAATGAATCAATTCAATGTGTTTTACAGTAGATTCGTGGTCCAATACATTGTCTAATTAGATTTTGTTCATTTGGGCTTCAACAAGTGCCACACAAAACTATTGTACCATTGTAAGAGACCATACTTGTCAATTGTGTATCATCAATCATGTACAAATCGTGTTAGAGGATTCGCAGTAAACACACAGAAACCAGCTCAAGAAGGACTGAGAAGGGTTCCCAACATTCTCTCAGTGTTCCTCTAATGTTCTCCCAAATGCTGGACATTTTCAATCGCGCTAGCTTCGCTCGTGGTGGATGTCTTGACGGTGTTCTCCATCGCTGAGGTGGCGTGCGAGGACGTCACCGACTTCCTGATAGTGCTCGCCACGGTGGAGGAAGAGGAGGTGGTGGTGGACTTCTTCACTATCTGGGAGGTCTTCTTCCTCTTCACATGGAGGATCTCCATGGCGTCGAGGTTGACTCCCTGCTGGATCTGCTTGGTGGTCTCTACCTGCTCTGAAGCCTGCTGCTCTAGCATCTGCTGCTGGTGTTGGAGCTGGGGAAGCGGGGTCACACGAGGGAGGTCAAACACACAGGAAGATGCAGATAAGGGAACCACACAGCCACTGCTAATGTGGAACAACAGTTCTAACCAGGTCCAGATGTGCATTCTAGGTTGGTGTACATTTGAAGTTCCTTTTGTTAATCTAACCCTAACCTCTCTACAGAAGAGGCCCAGTGGCTCACTCACCATCATCATGTGCTGGTACTGGGCGATGGCCTCCTCCGTGGTCACCCCCTCCCCCAGGCCCAGCTCAGCCGCCCTCCGGGCCATCTCCACCTTGTGGGAGCCAGGGGGGGTCCAGCCCGCGCCCCTGATCCAGTTCAGGTCTGACTTGTAGTTCACCTGCAATAGACACCATCTACACGTCAGCAAGGTGCAGAGTGTTGAGCCATGGAGGAAACAGGGAGCTAAGTAGTGATAGATCCACCTACTGCACTGGGAAGTACTGTATAAGACCCATACTGACATCACAAACGTACTATGAAAGATCATCAAAACATCTGCCATCCGAAAAACCTGCTGATATGCTGCGTCTGTTCCCTCAACAACAGCTTGACTCACGTCACTCTGCAGCTTGTAGGCCTGCTTGGCATGCTGCACGTCCAGCTGCTGGGCGTCGCAGGTGTAGTCATGGAGCTTCTGGCGGTAGGACAGGTTGCTGGCCTGGGACTGGCTCTTCTTGGCCTGCAGGAACTCAGGTTGGTTGGCATGCATCTTGTAGTTGGAGCGCATCTCCTTGGACTGGCGCTTATACTCCAGGTTGCTTTGGAGCTTGCTGGCTGCCAGAGAGTGCACCATCTTGGGGTCGTCCTTCACACTGAGCAGGCCCACCTGCTGACCCTTCTCCTTAGCAAAGGACTCCTTGTAGCGGAACTATGGGAGTGGAACAGGCATATGTTGATGTAAAAGGTTCAAATGAATTGGATTAGTTATTTAGAAAAGCTGAAGTGCATATACATATATAATACATACATTACATATACTGTATTAACTATAAAATGTGTTGATATAACTATGATTTTCAGAGGGAAAATAGCTGGAGTGCCAAGCAAACATGCCTATAGCCCAAACGTAGAGCAATCAGTAAGTTTTACTGGAAGTTGGCGGTACTCACATCGCTAGCAATCTCCCTGGACGCCTTAGCGGTTTGGAAGGGAATAGCATCCAGCCTCAGGTCAAAGCCAGCTGACAGCACTTGATCCCCAGATGTTTTATAAGCTTTCTGTAGGAAGACATATTTAACACAGACAGACAAATGAGAGATGCTGTCATTTTTAGCCTGACTCCTAGACTAGTTGAATTATATATATAGATTATTTAGATAATACAGTTTTTTTTTCTTAACAAACTAGAGAGTGCAAACTCCTACATTGCTTATCTGTTGAGCATTGATCTTGGCTCGTACGAAGTCCGGATCGTCGGCGTGTAAAGTGTATTTGTGCATTGTGGCATCTGTATTTGCAGACTTGTACAATCTCTGTAACCAAACATACAATCATCCATTAGTTTCCTGGTACAGTGTCAACTAATTATATCGTAGCTAACTAATACATCTAAATGTTTCACATTATACAGAGCATTTATTTACGTTTTCAATCATAACCGCAGTAATTGATCATTTATATATCATTTGAAGGCTTTAAATAGCTACTGAGCACACATTGATCACATGTATTAGATTAAGTCATTCCCCATACCTCGCTGCAGTGTTGATAGCTGTTTTTGGCATGGACAATATCAGGTGAATCTGCCACAGAGGTGAACTTCAGTCTGTCTGGTAGCTGGCGATACTTCTTCTGCAAAATCAAGACCATGGTTCATGAGTGCATGCACGCAACATACAGTACATCTCCACTCCATGATATCTCCTGGTACTGACGTCACTGATGAGGTCTCCAGCTTTCTTTGCATACTCCAACTGGGGCGCTCCCACACCGTCCCAAGCAACACCCTTCATGAAGTTCAGGTCAGCCTTGTATAGTTTCTGTTCAACAGAGGGAGACATCGTTTTGATTCATGCCTTCGAATTTGTGTGAGAATCATTCCTATATCCTACATATTGGGCCATTAAAGGAGGAGGTTGCTGCCAGCTATGTAGAGCTGTGGCGTATTTGACATTCATGCCCCATCTATTTACTTCTATTTACTCCTCTTTTCTTCTCTCCCTTTCACTCTCTTTCTCCCCTTCTATCCCTTCCCCTTTCACTCTCTGCCACCTCTACACTCTCTCTCCCTTCACACCCTCCCTCCCTCCTGGTCCACCGTTCCCCCACCTCGCTCTGCAGGTCGTACGCCTTCTTTGCCCACTGGACCTTCATGTCATCAGGCAGCACCGTGTACTCGTGGAGTGTCTTCTTGTAGTCCTGGTCGCTAGCCAGGGCCTGGGCGTTTTTGGCCGTCACAAGGTGAATCATGTCTTGGGTCAGGTGGTACTGGCCGCTGGTGGTCAAGGCGTCCTTGCGGTACTCTTGGTTGCTCTGCAGACGGCCCATCTGCATGCAGTGGAGGAGGCGAGGGTCGTCCAGGATACTGCGGGCGCCGATGTGTTTTCCCAGGTCCAGAACGTGGTTGTGTTTGTACTGGTACTGAGGTGGGAGGGGAGGGGGTGAGGAATGGTAGTCAGTCAACAAAGCTTGACAAAAGACCCCTGGAGCAACTTTAGAATATTCTGGACCTACGACTTGGTAAAAAAAAATCCAAAATGTATTTCATCCAAGCTGACAGTGGCTTAATGTTCATTTAGAACATGACATTTCTATCATGTGGAGTTCATATCGCTCATGCATGTTTTTGTTCTTCACTACAGAACTTTACTCACATCACTAGCTATTCCTGTGGAGCTCTTAGCAGCTTGGAAAGGGATGTCCTGCATGGTCAACTTGTATCCTTGTGCCCTCAGTGTGTGCCAGGACTCTCTGTACTTCACCTGGAAACACACACAGGAAACACTTCATGTCAACTAAACACTCACACCTACAATAACTAGTGATGGCATTCGCACAGTTCACCTTTGACTCAAAGTGTTTAGGAAGCAGAGCAGTGATGTGCAATGCTGCTGTTACCTCGCTGAAGTTCGCCGCGTTGATCTTGGCTTGAGTGATCTCTGGTCTCTCCATGGTGATGGTGTAGTTGTGCCTATCGTTCACTCCCTTCTCCTTGTACAGACGCTGCAAGACAGACCATCGGCAAACATGAAGAAAACACGGTGTGCATCATGAACTGGTCGGATCTGGCATTGTGCCTCTCACCTCATTGGTGAGCTTGTTGCTGAGTTTGGCATGAACAATATCTGGGGAGTCTGCAACAGACGTGTGCTTGAAATTGTAGGGCTGTTGGCGGTATTTCTTCTGCAGGTCACACAAGAGAAAGAGATGATCAGAGGTAAAGTTAGGACACGACTAGGTGGTACTGGGTCACAATCATGACCCAGGATGATGCTGTTGGTGGGTAGACTGGTGCGGATACAAGGTCTCCAGTCTGCCAGTGAGAGCCAGCCTTACATCACTGATGAGGTCGGAGGCTCTCTTGGAGCCCTCGATCTGCAGAGAGCCAGTGCCAATCCAGGCTGCGCCGCGGAGGTAGTTCAGATCAGAACGATACACTTTCTGAACACACAGTACACAACTCAAGTCAATATAACATTCAACACTGTCACAACATCACTTAATGACCTAACCGCACACTAGTCACTCTCCTGCCACCCAGAAACCTGACCCCTGGGTTCCAGGGTTCCCATTCCTACCTCGCTCTGCAGCTGGTAAGCTCTCTTGGCAGCCTGGACTTTCATGTCGTCGGGCAGGGAGGTGTACTGGTGCAGGGTGAGCCTGTAGTCCTGCTCGCTGGCCAGGGACTGGGCCTTCTTGGCATGGGCCACCTCCAGCATGTCCATGGACAGGTGGAACTGAGAGCGCTTATTCACAGAGTCCTGTTTGTACTTGATCTAGAGAGAGGGAGATGAGGTGAGGAGAGAATGAGAAAGACTGACTTCCCATGAGTGCCTCACTATATGCAGTACTGTCGAACACTCAACGTGCACCGCGCATGTGCACTCCCATCACAAAGAGCGTTTCTCAATGTCAATCTGTTCTGATATACTCTCATGCAAGCTTCCAGTGTGCAGAATGACTCACATCGCTCTGCAGTTTGCTGGCATTGACAGTGTGGGAAATGTTGAGGTCATCCTCCAATCCCTTCAGTCCAATCATCTTCCCCTTGGTCTTCTCAAACTGCTCCTTGTACTTTTGCTGGAACAGAATATGTGGCACAGAATATTCACAAAACATAACAGATCTACAATAAAATACTGGTACAGTTATATTTCACAAGTGTAGGATATGCTTGCATTCCAACCAAGCACAAAATAGTGTTATGATTGAGTTGGTAAAACTGTAGTTATCATACAGTAGTGTTTGGCTGCAGTCTCTGCACACCATGTTGCTCTAAGACTTAGAGACAATAGCACAAAATGTCTTTTTGACTTTAAAGCTGCTGAAACAGTAATACACCCACATTGCTGAGTATATCCCCAGACGACTTAGCAGACTGGAAGGGTATGGCATCCAAGCGCAGTTTGTAACCCGCGTCTCGGATTTTCTTCCAAGATTCCTTGTAGCGGGTCTGCGAACACATGGAAGTAACCTCAATGGTTAGCAAACTACAAATGTAACGCTCAGTGAACCTACCAGTGGGTCACCTCTCTGCTACCCACACAGGAAGCACAAGTGGATTCAACGAATCATCAGTGTAGAGATCTTGACAGTGTGTGAGCTGACCTCGCTGATATTGGTGGCGTTGATCTTGGCCTGCACGTGCTCGGGCAGGTCTCCGCTGAGAGTGTAGTTGTGCTTCACATTCTCCCCCTTCTCCCTGTACAGCCTCTGCACACAGCAAGCACACCAGAGCCTCTCTGTCACAAGACGGCCTCGTCCTCTTCCACATTACCCAAGTTAAGACAAGTAGGAAGGTCCTTGTTCCTTGTTCCCTTTTAAAAGGAGGTTGAAGGAGAGATGGACTTACGTCTAAGGCCAGCTTGTTGCTGAGCTTGGCCTGCACCATCTCCGGAGTATTCTCCACGCTCGTGAACTTCAACGCACTCACATGCTGACGATACTTTTTCTGGAAAGCACAACAAGGGTGGTGCTTGAGAAGCCTTGCATGTGGCGAAGTAACACTTTAAGCACAGTAGAGGGCGACAGTTGAACAGTTCTGGATGAAGAACTGCTGCCCTGCGTCAGGTCTGTTCCCTTTGTGACTAAGGATACAGAATGGAGCAGTCTCGCTCCACTACTACAGCGCCATAGTAGGTTTCTCTGACTGACAACCAAAGACAGGATAAGAACTACTGTCTTTGAGATGTCATCGTTCACGGTTCAATCCCCATGAACATTGTCTCCCCAACGCTTCGAATGATTTGACATTGGCATCTATTGATTTAGTTAATGATTACATTCTCTATTCACTGTGACACTTCCCTATAAGATATCATGTTTCTTGTAGTCACATCTGAATGGTCCTTTATCGGTGTCTCTGCATTAGTGACCTGGTCTGTGTAGCCAGAGGCAGCATCAGCCCAGTCCGAGCCTGTCAGACTGTTTATAGACTCATCCTCCCTACAGGCTGAACAGTGGGAGCTCTTGTCGTGGTCTCATCATTAGAGCCATAGACATTTTAAAAGGGTTGAGAGGGAGGGATGCATGCGAGCGGAGTAACTCTAGCCCTGTGCTTGTCGCTATCTATTTCAGACAGGTCTATTTCAGCTCTATGTCTAAGAATGGTTGTCCTGACATGGGTGATGCTGAAGAGCCACCTATAATGATGGTGATTCCATGAATAGGGTGTCATTCCGTGGGTCAACAGTGTCCTTTGGAAGAACTGGTAGCAGGTGTGTAGAAAGACATACTTGAAGTGGTTGTCAGTTACTTCAGCAAAACTCCTGTGGCCTCCTGAGTGAGGTGGTGGAGAAGAGCTGGGCCCCAAAGCTTTTCACGCAATAATGCATCCAGCTGTTGCGCAATGATGTGGACCACCTTCATGCCTTGTGATGTGGCTTACAATTTCATACCAACAGTGTCATATAACAACATTAACTTTCCATTCTATTATTAAATCAAAATGTACTGTCATAAATACTTTATTCTGTGGTCTGTATGGACTCACTGTGTTCTATTAAAGTCAAAGTAAATGGTGCCTGGTGTCCTAGATGACTCAGAGAGATCAGTGTTTTCTTGTTTAGGGGGTCAAAGGTTGGGCCTACCTCGCTGACAATGTCTCCAGCCTTCTTGGCCTGCTGTACATCCAGACACCCAGTGGCCTCCCAGCCAGCCCCCTTCATCCAGTTCAGATCCGACCGGTAGGTTTTCTAAAAATGTTTGGAAAAAAAGGTTTATCTTTGTCCTGATCTCACTTCATATTGGAAAATATCCCCAAAGATAACTTCCCATTATTTGACGTGTACTGTGTACACAGCGTTATACTATTATACTTTATGACAAATTTCTTAAGTACATTTAAAATCTTTTCTGTATTATGATAAAAAAGGAGTCTGTTTTTATGTTAAGCCCAAACACTGAAATGACCTGCCACAGGATAATTCCCACAACCTGCATGCTGCATGCTGGTTAATGCAGTTTCACCATGTTCCACTTACATCACTTTGCAGTCCATAGGCCTTCTTGGCCCAGGCCACGCTCATGTCAGTGGGCAGGGTGGTGTACTTGTGCAGGAAGGTTCTGTAGTTGGTCTCAGTGGCCAGGTCCTGGGCCTTCTTAGCATGAGACAGGTTCAACATGTCCAGAGAGGTACTGAAAGTAATCCATCAGTTAGAATGTCCGTTCACTGTAAACCCTTTCAACTCGCCTCGTTCCTCAAATGTTTGTTACTGGTCAGAGGATGGTGTTCTTTGTGAATAGAGTCAGTAGGTGTTTGGTATTATTGGTAGGCAGCAAATACATAGACCTGAGACTATCATCTGAACACAATAGAATCCAGAAGAAACACATTCACTGTTGTGTTGGAAAATTGTGTTCTTTCTCCCTGTTGACATGTCACCAGAATTGACAATGTCATAAGCGACCAGCAGGAAGCTGTTCCAGGGGTGTTCATGCGTGCTGCACACACCTGTACTTGGCCTTGCTGTCCTCGTACTCCTTCTTGTAGTGGCGGTCGCTCAGCATCTTGGTGGCCTGGGCAGAGTGGGCCATCTGGGAGTCATCTGTGACTGTCTTCACCCCAATCATCTTCCCCTTGGTCTTCTCATACTGCTCCTTGTACTTAACCTGGGGACCAGACACCAAACCACCATGTCAATTCTGGTTGTCTTTTAAATAGAGACTGTCAAATGTAGGATGTTTTGCCGTGCAAGAAAGGATGATAGATGATGTGATGCTGACAGATGGCAGGATACGGTGGTCACTCACATTGCTAGCGAGGTCTGTCTTGGACTTGGCTGTGAGGATGGACAGCGAGTCCATGTGCAACTCGAAGCCCTTCTCCCTCTGCTGCTCCCAGAGGCTCTTGTACACTTTCTGAAACACACACGCATGCCACAGGAGACGACCAATGATGCAAGAGAAGGATACAACTCAATGGTTAAAGTGCTAACCCCTAACTGTGAGTCAAGACATCTGCCAGAAGTGTCATTATGAAGCAGATGATAGCTGCTATGGTTTCTTCCTGGCGAGACCTTACCGCACTGAGCAGGTCTGCATTGGCCTTGGCCTGCTTGAAGACAGGCTCATCCTTAGTCATGGTGTACTGGTGCATCGTCTGCTCTGTATCTGCCTTGTACGCCGTCTGACGGGAGAAACAACCAATCCAAGATACAGTAAAAGACAGGACTTAAGTGATCATGAATAGGCAGCAGCCAATGAGGAGGGGCATCACCTTGCTCTGCAGCTCCTGGCTCTTCTTGGCGTGTTTGATGGAAGGTGTGTCCGCAACCTGGGTGAATTTGACCCTGTCTACCTTCTGACGGTACTTTTGCTGTGAGGGAGAGATATGTGAGTCTCGTTACCCAAACAGAACAAGTTAACTAAAAATAGTTCAAATCCACTGCAAATGTCACTGAAGAAAACTGATGTATAAAACACAAATACACGCAAAGTGTAGCTACTGACATCACTGAGGAGGTCTCCAGCCTTTTTGGCCTGGGTAATGTCCAGACAGCCATCAGCCTCCCAGCCCACTCCTTTCATCCAGTTCAGGTCAGACCGGTACTGGTTCTGAGGTGACAAATACAATTTGGTTACACACTGTGTTTTTTAATTGGTAACAACTGTTAAGATGAGTTTGCTGGAGTACATTCTTGGATGTCCCATAAGAGTGTCAGTGGATTGTTTGTGGTGCAGTATATAAATAAGTGAATAAGTGAAGATCAAGCTATTCTACTTCTAACTGTCCAATTCCTTTCTATTCCCAGTCCAAGTTAATGATGTATTCAACTCTCCAAATACATTTTTCTTCTTAACCCTCTATTTCTCAGACCCAACAGTCCCGAGTATTTAATTCAATTGAGTCATCAGTACATCAGTAAATCTTACAGTACAGCACACATCAAGGGTTTATTCAGTAATCCAGTTGTCCAATTTGAAGAGATAGGAATTAATGCACCAGGCTATGCTTTTTGTTTGCCACTAACCACCCAGCAATCATCGTATTAAGTGTCCCCCTGGGATTCTAACGTCAATCGTTATTATTGCTGTGCTTGTACGGTGAAACAGGGCTGTGTGAAACGGACTGGTGGTTCCTCCCCTCACCTCACTCTGCAGATCGTAGGCCTTCTTGGCTTGCAGGACCTTCATGTCATCAGGCAGAGTGGTGTAGTCATGGAGCCTCTTCCTGTAGTCTAGGTCGCTGGCCAGAGCCTGGGCCTTCTTGGCATGGCTCAGGTTCACCATGTCCAGGGGCAGGCTGTACTGAGACTGGCTCTCCTTGGAGCCCTTCTTGTACTCAATCTGGAGAGAGAGCAAATGATTTAAACATTATATTTTCACAGGTAGGTGATTGCTGTGCTGTCTGTTTACAATTATTTTGTTGCACTTGAGCAGGCCAGACATTGTGTTTGAATGATCTTACCTCGCTGTTCATCTTTGCCACATGGAGAGAGTGCAGGGTCTTGGAGTCGCTCACATTGACCCCTATCGCCTTGTCCTTGTTCTTCCTAAAGGACTCTTTGTATTTAATCTGCAACACACCGTCCACCCATCCAAATCTCATCAGACAGAATTTGCCTGAATCCATAACTCCATTGCAAATATTCTTCCTGGATTCATACATTATTTTCATGAGGTGAGTCATGAGAGAAGAAAGAAGTGTCTTTTAACTATTGTTATCAAGCTTTCTATGGATATTTGTGTGCCCTTAATTGTGTGTGTGTGCGTGTGTCCAAAGGTATCCACATGCATGTTCTTGCAAGTGTGTATGGACGTGTGTCTGCTTGCGTACGTGTGTGTGTGTGCGTGCGTGTGTTAGTGTGTGTGTGTGTGTGTGTTAGTGTGCGTGTGTGTGTGTGTTAGTGTGTAGACCTTACGTCACTGGCCAGATCCCGAGAGGCTTTGGCAGCCTTGACATTCAGGGTCTCCAGACCAATGTCACATGCTATGGACTTGGTTTTCTCCCAGTCTTCTTTATATTTGATCTGGAATCACAGTATGATATACACTTTATTTCATACAATAAAGTGTGTGTGTGTGTGTATGTGTGTGTGTGTGTGTGTGTGTATGTGTGTGTGTGTGTGTGTGTGTGTGTGTGTGTGTAAAGTGAGTGTGCTGAGAGGTCCCCAAGTGTGTGTATGTCCGTGCGCTTGTGTGTGTTCACTGACATCACTGCACAGTTCAGCGTTGGCCTTGGCATTTCTGATCTGCGGCAGGTCTTGGGATAAGGTGTACTGGTTCTTGGTCTTCTCATAGTCTGCTCTGTAGTTCAGCTACAGCATTGGAACACACACAGTCTTGCAGTCAGTAGCAAAGCCTAAAGCATCCAGCAGCTACTAAGCTCTGCTGTTGCGAGGAGTCAGGTGCTTCTCGTCTTTGGCGGCGATGCTTAAAGTCGCAGCTGAGCTACACAGAGATAAGAAACGTGCATCTACAAATAGCATGTTCTCTGGGCGCGGCTGGGCGGGGCGCTGGGCACTCACGTTGCTGAGCTGCTGGGCATTGATCCTGGCCTGGACGATGTCTGGAGTGTCTGTGACTGAGCTGTACTTGACCTGGTCAATATGCTGCCTGTAGTTTTTCTGCATGTGTAAGGTAAAAACAAGCACTTAAAGAACAGTTTTGATCACACCAACAACAACTTTCATTTGGAAGTGCTCCATATTTTCAGTGGCGGTAGACGATTCAAGATTGCACACAATAAGAGGCTAGGTGACAGAGCGCGCTCCATGGCGTGTGTCAGGAGTCGTGTGAGGGTAGCATGCTGGAAGGCTCTAGACATACGTCCTTGAGTGGATCCAGTTTGCGCTGACTCTGGTAGGCAGGTGTGATGGTGGCTGGGTAGTTGTATTCCCCCAGTTCTGTCTTCTCCTGCTCGTAGCCCTGCTTGTAGGCAATCTGGAAGGAACAGCAATAATACTGTGGTAATGACTTGTTCAGACACTATTGATGTTTGTTAAGCAAGATTCGACCTGCATTTGGATTTGGGAATCGTTTTTTTATCAGTTGGCAATGGAGAATGAATAGTTCATAAGTGTTGATAATAAAAAGCCGGGAGCATGGTTTCTCAAATCAGACATCAATCTGTGGTTACCCCAAGCTGAGAGGCAGTCATAGACTCTGTGGTTACCCCAAGCTGAGAAGCAGATGTAGACACTGTGGTTACCCCAAGCTAGGAAGCAGATGTAGACACTGTGGTTACCCCAAGCTAGGAAGCAGTTGAAGATACTGCAGTTACCCCAAGCTGAGAAGCAGTCATAGACACTGCAGGTACCCCAAGCTGAGAGTCAGTCATAGACACTGCAGTTACCCCAAGCTGAGAAGCAGTCGTAGACACTGTGGCTGCATGTGTGTGTGTGAGGAAACAGTCTTACGTTGCTGGCCAGCTTCCTGACTTTCATGGCATGCATGGTGTTCTTGTCCATCCCGGAGCCTTCATAATGCCCCTTCATATGGTTGGTGTATTTCTCCTTGTACTTGTTCTGTTAAAGGAGGAGATGAAGTTGTGTGACTTGTGTGAATTGTGGACAACATATCCTGGGTTTCTTAGGTAGGTAGGTAGGTAGGTAGGTAGGTAGGTAGGTAGGTAGGTAGGTAGGTAGGTAGGTAGGTTAGAATAGGTCCCTGAGATTGGTAGAAAGAGTTTCAATTGGTTCAACATCTCAGCTAGTTGTATTGATATAGTTCTTGGCTGGTACACTAGTCCTCACACAGACATAACATAACTGAGATTTCCATTCTTGATTTCAAATATCAAGGTCTAAATACCATGTCCAGCACGTGTGTACATGATCAGGTTTGATTTACATAAGTTGAACAGTGTGTACATTCAACACCTGCTTGGTTCGCCTGCATGGTCACACTACTTATAAATGGAATAACTAAGCTCTTCTGCCACGTACATCGCTGGTGAACTTGGCAATCTTGCTTGCATTCTTGAACTGCGGCGTCTCGCAGTAGTTGATGCTGTGGCCTTTGGCGTTCTCAAGGTCCTTCTTATACTCAACCTGTCAGGTGGAGAGAAGAGACAACAACAGAGTAGAACATATTACGGCAGCTGCCATCAAGAGCAGATAAATGTCCCCCCAAAATAACTGTTGTTCTTAGACAACATGAAACGAACAGAGGGCATTTTGGAGTGTTTGTCTAACACCCAGAATGTTTATTTGACTCCTTAAGTGTTTTTAATGGTCTACTCTCATCCTAACGAATGCTCCTGGTGTTAAATGAACACTTGCTGCAAGGGGGCTTGTGACAAATAAATCTGCCTCCTCCTTCCGCGTGTCACACATTGGCTACATCAGACCAGCACCATCAAGCAGACACATCACTCAACACTTTAGATGATGTCATTGCGTCTGGGTCTACCCCAAAGCGAGCCCTCGGTGACCTTTTGACCTCAAACAGCAACAGCGAGATGACAGACAGATTTGTCTGTGTGATTTGTAAGGGGAGAAATGCTTCAGGAATAGATGCTAAAGCGAACATTTTCCAAAGTATGGCCAGCTCTTTAGCTGTCTGCCCTTGGTTAAAAGCCAAGCTAAGCCCAGTCACCACACACGGTAAAGATGTGGAGAATCCAGGTGTGGCAGCTTTGTGTCACACACACACACACACACACACACACACACATACACACACTCACACACACACACACACACACACACACACACATAAACACAGCCCCACACTCACAGACCTACTCTGCATAGAACCAGTACTGTAGCAACACATACACACCGCATATTTTTGGAATGACTAAATCTACTTAACATTCAAAGCCTGAGAGCACTCTGTGTGACAGAGTAACCCAGAACATCATCATGCTGACCTCTACCTCACCTCGCTGACGATCTTGTTGATTTTGCGCGCGTTCTTCAGCGCCAGGTTGTCCTCTGAGGTCAGGCTATGGAAATGAGAGGAGCCCTTCATCTTTTTCAGGTCCTTCTTGTATTTCAGCTGGGAGGATAAAAAGGGACAGAGAGATTAAACACAGAGGAACACAAGCCAAACATGCCCATCAGTCCGGTGGCATAGCGACCAGCTGAGCGCATGCATGCCAAAGGGGTCCGTGAGTGCGGACCCACCTACACACGTATTGGGTTACGCTTTATACACAGGGAAAGACAGTCATATCCTCATATATATACCACGTGTGTCACACACAAGGAAACACACATGGACACATGCATGAGAGGGTGTAGCTGTTGTAGACACACTGACATGCATGCACCAAAACACAGACGCACAGAACGTTCGAGCGCAGTCACACCCAATGCAAAGGGAACTCACATACCCTCGCACATTTCACTCTATGAAATAAGGTTGGAGAGAAACAAACTATGTGCTAAAGCGAAGATGGTCTAATTTGGTCTGTGAGGTGTTTGTGGAGTGACAACATTGGATTCCAGGAGAGAGGGACAGGAACGCTACTCATTCCTGACCATAGACCCACATTCTGCCAGGTGACAACAGACAGGAATGATTGATGACGGAAGCCAATCAAAGTTTTAGACACACAGTCGCCATTCAATAGTTCTTAGTTATTAAACCATCTATTGGGACTGTACAGCAACAAAATATGTTGACTGAACATGTTCAGATTTTTCAACAGTAAATAAAGTTTTACGGTCCCTTTCGTAAGTGTATGTAGAGGGCTTGTATACATCCACTATGTGATCAAATACCAACAGTGTCAAATGTCAATGAACACAACATCCAGCAGAGGCAATAGTCAGAACACTAACTAGTATGAACAACTGTTACTCACATCGCTGGCATGAGCCTGGGCCTTCTTAGCTAGCTGGTAGGCAGGAGTGATCATAGCTGGGAAACTGCCCTTTCCTCTCTGCTGTTCATAGTCTTCAGTGTAGGAAATCTGGAGCATGGAAGAGAACATCCATTGCCATGCTCATATCTGCGTTTCTTAGGTTGGTGTGTAGGCTGTAGGTAGGTACAGCAGAGAAGCTAAAGCATTTCACTGCAGTTCAAGAAGTGGTACGTTCAAACACTCGTATGTTCCCTTGGATAAATGTGTCTAAAATAAGACATTATCATTGCGATCATCATTATTTCTAATGATAGCCGATGGATGGTTATAACGGTTGTCTAGGAGATGGTTGTTGTCTGCTCCTTACTTTGCTGAAGTTCTCGGCGTTCTCCTTGGCAAACGCCATCTCAGCTGCCCCGGCGTCCGTGCTGGCTTTGCCTTTCACCTCCTGCTCGTACATCTGGCGGTACTTGACCTGGGAGACCAGCACAATAGCCATTGATCAGTGTGTGCGTGTTTAGAAACAGTTTTTCATGTTTTAATGTTACTTTGAGTCTTTTTTAGCCAAGTATAGTTTGTCGATTTATGCCTCACGTGCGAATTTTTGTTTGCATGCAGCATGCGTGTGAAAGAATTAAGTGGGTTTTGCTATTGCATATGCACTACTTACATCACTGGCCATCTCTGTGGCTTTCTTAGACACTTGGTACCCTGGGGTGAGATGGGCAGGGAAACTGCCTTTACCTCTTTGCTGTTCATATTCCTCAGTGTAGGCAAACTGAGACAGGACAACAGCACAGAAACAGATGGAACAGCAAACCAATAAATGTTCATGTTCATTTGTAAACTGTCGACTGGGATGTACACCTTTGTGCAAATGGATGACATCAAACTAGTTCCAATCTCTTCTGTCAATTTCAAAACAAAGAATGTCAAAATGAAATGAATGGATTGTTTAAATGCTGGTTTACTTGTGCTAAAGTGAGTGTGTGAGAGCATCGCAGGCTTACGTCACTGGTGATCTGGCTCTGGCTCTTAGCCAGGAGAACCTCAGGAGAGTCAGCGACTGTGGTATACTTTGACACTCTTTCCTCGTGTCCTTTTTTGTACTCCAACTAAAGAAAAAAGACATTCATACAGATCATGATGATTTTTGAACGACCACCGAGCCCCTACAACCAGACTAGAGTCTTATAGAACTATGACAGCTTGCGGTATTTTGTGATCTACTACTGTTTGGACACAAAGAGTGGGAAACACCTTGGGTCAGGACACTGTCAGCAGACTGGGTGACAAACAGTGACCGAAATAGCGACACGCAAACACAAACTTTATGTCACAAGTTTCACATAACCTCCAGAACCATAAGTTACAAGTTCCATAAAGATACCCTTGCAAGAAGATTTACTTACACTGCTAGCTAAGGCGCTGGCTTTTTTGGCGAGCTTGTATGCTGGGGTGATCATGGCTGGGAAGCTGCCCTTTCCTGAACACTCCTCATATTCCTCTGTGTACTTCACCTGTCAATCATCAACACAGGAACAGGTCTTACACACTGGATGACACAATTTCATATCCTGACTAAAATGCTGATGCGACCTGAAAATCGGTCGGACTGCTGGCTGCAGTGTGTTTGTTCAAAAATATCCAATCACTAACTACATTTAAACAAACAAGCAAACACCTTCTATTCCCAATCATTTGACTTTAAGCCAAAATGTTATCCAAATACACCTGTCTAATACAATACATATAAGTTCTTTCTGGATACATAGACAAGGTGTAATAGTCTATTCTGGACACAGTCAGGTAGCCTCTTGCTCATTGTTGCCCCAAACTGATTTGAAGAAACTCACATCACTGCTGCTCTTCTGGGTCTGTGACATCATCACCGTCTCCTGGTTGGTGACCGTGCCAGAATACCAGGTCTGCTGCTCAGCAGACTCAGACTGGTATGTCTGCTGGTGTGACTGCATGGGGACAAGGGGACACGGGGTCAGGTGATAGGAGGGAGGGACGTCCAGCCAGATATGCTGTCTACACCTGGAGGAGGCTCACCTGGCTCGCCAGCTGACTGGCTAGACGAGCCTTCTCCAGCTCCATGGACCTCATGTCATAGTGGAAGGTGGACATGTACCGCTCTCCCTCCTCGCGATACTTCAGCTGAAATATGCAGAAGGGGTGAGCCCAAAGTATACGCTATGTACACTGGCTCCTGCCTTGAATCCACACTCCATGTACTATATGCAAACAACCCACCCCCCACACACATACACACGCACAAGCAGACAACCAAAACCCACATGTTCGAGATCAGAGGGTAATATTAGAACGCAGTTATTAATCGGCTTAATTTAGCCTGAAATTTCTCTTCTAAATCAATCATGGCATTACTGGAATTTGCACAGAGCTTTGCCACATTCAAGAATTCTAAAAGTGCTGTGCTTAAAAGCACTATCGATAGAATATATTGTATATCCCACAAGCGTGTGTAGGCTACATCAATATTCCCGACTGCCAGCTGTATTATATAACGCTAACATTTTAAAAGTAAAGTATGGATCTGACATCTGATACTCTTGAGGTGCTTGCAAGAAGATGGCACCTCATTAGAGGGAAGTAAAGGGTTATTTTGGGGATATTTTTCACAGCACAGTGTGGGGTTAAGAAGTTCAGTATGGTTGGTCTGTCCAATTAGTCAATCTATAGTGTCATCTATGGATACGACATATGGACATGGAGGCTACTGTGACTTTGCAAGGTTACATGCCAACATAGTCAAAATACATTTCAATAACGAAATACATAAGACAAACTTGAAATGAAATCCAGTTGCAATGTTCTTTTAAAGTATTAGGGTTGCTAGCAATTGCTTATGTCAGCTTGTCAGCAAAGGTAAACTAGTCAGACAGACCTATGGAAAGGAGACAGACAGCCTGACAGACAGAAACAGGTGCTGTTCTAAGGGCAAGGCAAAGGAAGGGAGGTGAGGCTGGTTTTTCCTGGGATATAATTTTAACCTCCCGAAGCGTAAAACCGGGCCAGTGAGGGGTGTCGTGTCTCTGTCACAGCCACCGAAATAGCCCGAGTCACTCTCTCCATTCCAGACCTGTGCAGTCACCATGGGCCCAGAGCCCTGGAAGCCAGGCTTGAACACCTAGCTTTTACTCAGTAAGCAGGCATGGGCACTTTTATTGAAGTATGTCATGGATGTCATGAATACCAGCATTCCAGCTGTATGTACGTATTGTACATATGTATGTATATTTACATTTGAATAAAGGCATACCATACCTTAACTTGACCTGTTAAAGTGTGTCATAATTTTTTATATCATTGCAACACTGATGCAATATCCATACAATGTCCCTCCATCCAAGATGGTTGGAACCATCCAAATGAGTAACATTATGCTCATAAAATAACCAAGCAGATAATGAAGTCATGCTACCACAATGGTAGATGACGACAGGAGGCTACAAGTGCAACTGCACAAAATGACTACCTCAAGTCAACAGGGTATAGAACGTTCTAGACTCGTGTCATGACCAGTACGTTGTTGTGTAGCATCAGGATTCGCTTACCTCACTGCTGGCTGTGCTTTGCTTCTTGGCGTTGATATTGACGGGGGTCTCATAGACGCTGGTAAAGTTATTGTTTCTTGGATTGTGTCTAAGTGGTCCAAAGGTGAAACGTTCACATTTAGGTACACTTTAGTATTTAACTGTAACATCTCTATTTAAAACAGGGCTACCCAGAAGCACCAACACTAACACTAACAATACTAACTGTAATCTTACTCTAAGTAAATGTTCACTGTAAAAGTGACCAACATCCCTCTAGACAACATGTCATCTGTACTCACACAGAGCAGTACGGGCGTTTCTTGTGGCTGACAAAGTTCTTTGCGGTGAGCGTTGTCTTACAGACATCGCAGTGAAAGCAAGCTTTGTGCCAGTTCTACATGAAGGAAGGAATCAATTTAGAAAAACATTTAAAGTATCATATTTATAGTTCTAAACCATGAGAAATTCGACCTAAATCTAATTCAGCTGCTAGCTCGTAAAGGGACAGCCAGGGAGTTGATAAGGCCCGATATTTTGAGGTTCCATCGTCACCCATAGATTAACCTCTCGGATGAAACCTTGATAGTTTGAGATACAGTTTAATTGGCAGCATATTGCTCATCTGTCCAGTGCCCAAAATGCCCCTTTCCTGTGAGAAACTATAGGTTGTGCCACGCAAAGGTAGAACACACAGAATAGTCACATTTGTGTTGAAACAGTCACAGCAGCTCTTACATTGACACTAGAAACGTCAACGTTTAGAGTGTATGTTCATGTTTTAAAGGAAGGAACTTTTTCTCTTACCTGATCAATACAATTGATCTTCTCTGCTGGGTACACCACAAACCCACACCTAGCGCAGGACTGCATGTTTCCCTTTCCACAGAGCCCTCGAGGGGAAAAGGCAACTGTTCTGAGCAGGAAAGTTATGAAAGTAGCCCGACAGCAGAAGGATAACCAGGTAGAAGTGGAGGGGAGGCTGGGGGCTCCCAGACAAATGTAGTGGTGCCTCTCTGGTTGAGATCAACTTAACTCTTCACTGTGACACACAATCACTAACATGTCACCAGAACCCCAGGTCCAGCCCCCATGCCCTCGTCATGTCAGGTGACTGGCTGTGTCCAGCTGTCTCTTAGCGGCAGACTGGAGACGAAGAGAGAGAGAGAGAGAGAGAGAGAGAGAGAGAGGAAGAGACAGACAGACAGAGAGACAGAGACAGAGAGACAGAGGGAGGGAGTTTGAGGGATGAATTATTGTGGGGGGGATAATGTTGATTTGAGTAATGGATCTTGAAATGGGTGTTTTACTTTGGGTGCCTTAGTCAGTGTGGCCATAAGCTTTTAAAAATAGAGATGCACTCACACACCATTGCAAGTGCTGTATGTAACAATCAGTTACTGTCATAGGCCTACTTTTTGCCACTTTTATCAATACGAATACACATCATAATGAACACGTGATTATAACCATTGACGGAGATAGTAGTGTAGCCGTACTATTGGCCTACATGTCTGCGTCACATGAAAATAGTGACTCTTCCTTTAATTTATGGGCGTGTCAAGGCCGAAACAACTCTTTCACTTTTAACCTGAGAAAGCCTAAAGGAACATTGGTTTCTAAGTACCAGCAACTTATCAAAAAAAATTCATTTTTTCAAACAAGGCATTAGAATTAGCTGACCCTACTATACCAAGATAACCGGGTTAACTAACAAGAGTAAGTTGTTGCCGTATTTGGATGAGAATCGGCTTCTAGACTTTACAGTAATTATGTACACTTTGGCTCGCTAGTGGCAAAAGATAGTAGGCTAAATGCATTTCATGGCGTCTCGTCTTACTGGAACAAAACGCAATTTCACATTGTGTTGTTTGATTTAGCAGCTATTTAGAAATCATAAGCACAGTGCAACTCAGTGATGATGTGTCTAATACAGTAGTCTGCTCAATTGATTAGCCTACTATTCTAACTTGGTCAGTAGCCAACAACTAAATGTACATGTTGAAAATATTACACAGGCCGTTGTGAAAGATATTCGGAGTGTTTAAGTGTCATTTTGACTCCCATACTTTGGGTTGAAATGATTAAGGGCGCAACTACTCCTAACCATGTATACGTGTTCTTTCGTTACAGATGGCAGAAGAATCTGAGATTCCAAAGTTCGAGCCAGATGAGATGTATGAAGGAGACTCTACCGACGCCAGACCTGATCGAAAGGGAAGATTCCTTCTCTTTGGACGGTGAGCCCAACAGTCATAGGCAAACAGTCTCACGTAAAAGACAACAGCCCAACTGCCCAACAGCCCACAGACAAGTTTGTGAAATACAGAGCGACACGAATGAGCATACCAATGTCTACTGACACGTTTTGAAACAACAGGAAATTCAGGGATCTAGCTGGGCTAGTGGTTTTATCGTCCTTCTCAGGGTTAGATTTGTTTGAATTATACAGGTACATTTTTCAAACCAGGAAGGGGTTTTGGCAGATAAGTTCTTGTCTGTGATCAGGAGGGGGCTCCACTAACATAGTAACGTATGGGCTGTAGACGTTCATTTAGAAAATCCAAGTGAGTTGCATCACAGTGTGCATGAGTTTCTAGAATGAAAAGATCCCAGTCGAGCTTGAACCCAGGTATCCAGGTGTAACCTAGAGCCATAAAGTATTCTAACAGAGTGCAAAGGGAAAACTGCCCGCCAGGTGGCGCTATATGGAAAGCTGAACTGACCATGGACGCTAGTAAGACTCATGTTGTGAATACCATCCACCTGAACATATTCACGTAATCTAGGCCTGTTCACAGAATGACAGAAACATGAGAAAAGGATGCTCTGTGAGATACCAATAAGTCTCATAGTTATCCTCCAATTAGCGAGATGACTATTATTCATATTATTATCATAACATATACTGTTATCTATATATATATTGAAGTTTTTCCCCTCACTGTAAATAGTTAGCGTACATGCAACAGCATTCTAGAGTACAGTATGTAATTTGTCCCTAGCTTACATGTAGAACATCAGTGAGATCTAACCAACATGTCAGATTACAACTTGTTACTGCTACCCATGTACAGTGTATGACACCGTTACCAAGCCCTCAGCTTCACCTAACAGCACACTGACGATCCGCTAGGCTATGTGTCATAACTGTGTCATAACTGCACATGTGCGCGTGTGCGAGAGGCTGATTCTGGGCTAGTCAGCAGAGCTTCCTGCTCGGTGCCCTGTGTGACCTCAGCAGTGGGGTGGAGGGGCCAGGTATGAATAGGCTTTTGGAAAGCTCTGGTGGGGTGGCGCGCCTGCTGACTAAGGGGGCTGACAGTGCACCGCCCATGTCCACATCACGGGCCAGTCCAGTCTCCATACTGTGCAGAGAGCTTGTCAGGATCCTATCGCAAGGTCAAAATCCAAAGTATACATCCCTCAAACACCCCCCCCCCCCAACAAAAAAAACCGGAAGCGACAGCTGGAGGGTCAATCAGGGAAAATCAGAAAAAGAACAAAGCGCGACGATAGGAGCAACACATTTCAGATGCAGAGTGGCGTGGCGCTTAATGAGGAACCCAGGTAAGGACTCCCCTCCTACCTTCCCTCCTCCTTCCCCCAACCCCTCCTCCCTGCCTCTCATCCCTCCCTCCTCCCATCCCCTACCCCTCCTCCCCTGCCCCATCCCCTCTTCCCTCCCCTCCTCCCTGCCCCATCCCCTCTTCCCTCCCCTCCTCCCTCCCCCATCCCCTCCTCTCTTTCCCCCTCCCTCCCCCATCACCGCCATCCCCTCCCCCTCCCCCCTGGGTCACACAGTTGGGGCTCTTTGCCCATTCTCAGACTTCCTATACAGTGGCACCATGGGGGAGAGCTCTGTAAAGTTCTGGATAACCTGTGAAGTGGAGTGTGGCCAGGTGGGCTGTTTGTGTGTGTGGGCATGTGTGTGTGTGTGTGTGTGTGGGGGGGGGGGGGGGGCGTGTATACCTGAGCATGAGTTCCTATTGTTATAGTGGTAACCTGATGACTAATCTCTTCTGGAAACGGTTCTGACATTGTCAGCCCCAAAAGGCCACTGTGGTGCACCTATCTGGATGAATCCCTTTGAGAATGGAAATATGACAGGTCTGTGAGAATTGTCACTCATGTGAAAGATTGACTCTGTCGCTGGATATCCTTTGATTAGCTTATGATTTCTTAATAGCTGCGCAAGCTAAACATGTTATAGCTTCATTGTGAACCCTCCAGTGGATTTCTGCGACCGCTTTGGCCATGACTTTAATGCCTTATTTGAAAATGTATGTGCTCTATGGTCTCTGAGTAAGTGGTTCTGGGCGTTTTGGAATATTGTGATTGATTCTGTAAGCTGCGGTGAGGATTGTCTCTCTGGATGAAGGTTAGCTGGATATGTTGAGAAATGCTTGTCCATGCGTGTGTTCAGGTAATGGAAATGCAAATGTTCTGACTGTAAACGACTTCTGAAGGTGTCGTTCTTCAGTTTTCCTACTTGCGCCGTGGTCGTTTGATAGAGGACTCCAGATGTGGTGATCTGCTCCTCACTAAGCAGTAAACCCTGCTCAGATCCTCCTATCATATTTCAGTTGTTAAGGTTGAGTGTTGCTTTCCATGTATTGCGTTCTGTCATTAGACACATTTGGAATTCTAAGGACTTAGGTCCTTATACTGAGGTCTAGTATAGAATAGGTCAAATCCTATGTCAGAAAATTCTAGATTGAGATCTGTGTACCAGGTTAACTGAATGAAGTGCGTTAAACAAACATGTTTGTCGGTAGCCGGTAGCAGTGGATGAACTCTAGTCTTATTTGAGTTTTTATGCAGAACAGGTTGCAGTGTTTCCGTCGACAACAAGTCTACGCCACAATCGTTTGGGATTTTCCAATGGAATGTAGCTTTCCTACACAATGCTGTCGGTCTGAAACGTGTGTGTAACATGCCTCTGTGTGTTCATCCCCAGTAATAAGAATAAGGATGGCCAGGCGCGGGAGCAGGATTACTCTTCTGAAAGCCATTACAGAATCGTTTCACCAACATTCCAGTATAAGATGAGCCACCAGCAAGTGGGCAAGTGCATCATCATCAACAACAAGAACTTTGACGAAAAGACGGGTATGGACTTTGTTCATTTAAGGGAAACGATGGGTTGGGCACACTGCTTTTACATATCTGATTGTCTAAACTGACAAATTGCTTATCATCGGTTACCGCCTTTGAGGCTTTTTGCAGTTCCGTAGAGATTATCTCCGGAATGTTCCATCATATAAGTGAAACCAGGCCTCTCAGCCACCAAAGACATTGTGGAGGAGAGATTGAAAGAGGAGAGATTCCTTTCCTTTTAGTCCCTGGCAAACATTCTCAATCACTGGGTTCTGTCCTGTGATCCTTTCAGTTTACCTTTAAGAGAAACATGGATGCCTCTGAATTCATACAGAAAGGCTCATGTGTGTCTTATAAAGAAATGATAACAGAAGTAACCTTGTGTCATGTACTTAGTTATACTTAATAACGTTATTCCATTGTTTGACTTATAATTGGTCTTGACTTGATGATTACTGAAACATGTGTAGAAATGGACATATTTGAACGTAGCCATTTAAAAGCTGTGATTCTAGTAAGGCTGTGGTTCTAGTAAGGCTGTGACGTCCTGTGCTGCAGGGATGAATGTACGCAACGGCACGGACAGAGACGCAGGCGAGCTGTTCAAGTGCTTCAAGAGCCTGGGCTTCCAGGTCTGCATCTACAACGACCAGACCTGTGAGAAGATGGAGCGGCTGCTCAGAGAGGGTGAGGCACCAGCCACGGTGGGGCTCCCAGGGGCCAAGCCCTGCGGGCGGCTAATGAGTGGGAGTCTTGAGTGGAGAACTTGAGGAAACCAGTGGTCAAGTGTGGCTAACAAGGCATCCAACTCTCCGTAATTAGACTTAGGTCATTAGAACAGCGTGCACTTTGGGCTTTATGTGAAGCACTTCGCTTTGATTAGATTTTCTGTGTTTGGACTGACCGTGTGTGACATTTCTATTTGAAATGACACAGCATGTTGTTTGTGCAGTTGCCCTGCTAAATATGGCCAGGTTCAAATGCCTAGCTAAATGGTGGAAAGTTCTGGCAGCCAAATGTGAACGTGTGAGCAGTGTGTTCTGGACGTGTACATCTTGTCTCTTTTTCCTGTTCTTCTTCTCTTCGATCTGGCCCCAGCCTCGGAGGAGGACCACACTGACAGCTCGTGCTTCGCCTGCATCCTGCTGAGTCACGGTGAGGAGGGCATGATCTATGGCACGGACGGAGCCATGCCCATCAAGACCATGACGTCGCTCTTCAGGGGAGACATGTGCAAGAGCTTAGTGGGCAAGCCCAAACTCTTCTTTATTCAGGTGAGCATGTGTTCCCCAAACCATAGGGCCATGTTGAAGATCCTAACAGCACAAAAGATGAGGGGTGGAACTTGTTAAATGTTCAAATGAGAGGATTGCTTGTAAATTACTGGGTGGGTGTTTGAAGTGGGATTACAGGGAAATGACAGTTAAATAGAATTGCTTCACGCCACCGCTTTTATGCAGCTGTCATAAAAAAGGGGGAGAGAAGTTTGAATACAGCTCACAATAATGGATTCCATTTCATGAAATGTTCCACAACAGGCATGTCGAGGCTCAGAGTTTGACGATGGGATCCAGACGGACTCGGGGCCCCCAAACGACACCATGGAGACGGATGCTAATCCCAGGCATAAGATTCCCGTTGAGGCGGATTTCCTCTTTGCCTACTCCACTGTGCCAGGTAAACCCCAGAGCACCCAAACATTCCCAGGTAACCTTGTTACCCAGCTGCTTCCACCCTGCACTGCTAGTCTGACAGCCACCCCACTGCCACCCCATGGCCATCCCACAGCCATCCTCTCCACCCCCTCACACCCACCCTGCACTGCAAGTCAGACAGCCACCCCACTGCCACCCCACAGCCATCCTCTCCACCCCCTCACACCCACCCTGCACTGCTAGTCTGACAGCCACCCCACTGCCACCCCATGGCCACCCCACAGCCATCCTCTCCACCCCCTCACACCCACCCTGCACTGCTAGTCAGACAGCCACCCCATTGCCACCCCACAGCCTGCCTCCCCACTGCCAGCCTCTCTATCCCCTCACACCCACCCTGCACCGCTCGTCTGACAGTCACCCCACAGCCATCCTCTCTACCTCTTCACACCCACCCTGCACCGCTCGTCTGACAGTCACCCCACTGCCAGCCTCCCTACCTCTTCACACCCACCCTGGTTGTCACCATCAACCATGATGGCTGATAATGCACATCCAATTGTTCCCTTTGAAGCCCTGTCAATGTTTAAGAGTGCGTGTGTGTGTGCGTGTATGTGCGCGTCTGCCTACATGCGCGGTACGTGTTAGTGTGTTTGTACGAGTCGTGCGTTGGTGCCGAGGGAGTGACACAGCTGCTCTTCCAGGATATTACTCATGGAGGAACCCAGGGAGAGGCTCCTGGTTCGTTCAGGCACTCTGCAACGTCCTCAACGAGTTTGGCAAGCAGCTGGAGATCATGCAGATCCTGACCCGGGTCAACTACATGGTGGCCACCAGCTTTGAGTCCTGGTCTGAAGACCCGCGCTTTAGTGAGAAGAAGCAGATTCCATGCGTGGTTTCCATGCTGACCAAGGAGCTGTACTTCAACTGACCGCCTAGGGACATCCAGGCCCTACACCCACCCTCCCTCCCACCCTCCCTCCTTCCCTCCCTCCCTCCCTCTCCCCCAACTAACTTGACTTGACTTCTTGACTTCTTTAAGCACTGACCGAGCGGTCGAAACATTCAGGGATGACCCAGGCCCAGCGGGCCGCTGCACCGTTTGGGCACGTACGCCATTTTGCACGTGTAGCGTGGCTGGGCCGTTAACAAACTCTCCGAAACTCATTTCTCCAGTGGCACTTTGTGTGTTGGTGGTGATGCATGCCTCTTCTTCAGGTTATTCCTTGGAATAATGATGTCACATTTGATGTGCGATCTTTGTCGACAGGCAGTGTGAAATATCCATGTTATTTTACAAACCCGGAAATTTGCTGCCGTTCATGTAAAGGATGTTTTAGAGTTTAGTGTGGGTTTTATCTGATAATGGTGGCATCAGGTTCCAAGCTGGTCCTAATATGGACATGTGCTTTAAGTAGATACTAGTGTATGTTCCTCTAACCAAGATTTGTCCAGTGTTCTTGGAGCAATCCATATTTAAAAAAAACGATCGACCGTTGAGCAAAGTTGTCATACCATTTATGACTTCACGACAAGCAGTTGAGAACATTCCGGAACTCTCTGTTCTTAACAGTCGTCCTTGTGAATTTGGAGAGTGCTGTTGTTAAAGACTGAGGTTATTTAGACACAACAAGCTTGTTAATATCCTTTCAGAGGCATGACAACTATCTGGGATGTACACTGGTCAATATAAAGCACTTTACATTATGAGAAATGACTTGAACAGACTGGCTTCACTGAGATAAGGCAGGTGGTGTCAAATGTAAATTAATGTAAAGCTGGGAACCGGATTCTTTCATTTTTAGATATCTGTGTTTGTTTTAATTCTGTCATTAGTCCTCAAGAATAACTCCTAAAGCAAAGCCTTCAACATACAGCTCATTATAAGGCATATCAAATCTAAATGATTTAACGTTAGTGGCCGGAATACTAATGGGAGATGTAGATGTTAATGGAATCATGTGATCAACTAAGTAGTGGGATTAACACAATGTGTTAGTGTTACTGAGCCTCACAGACGCCATAGCCACCAGGTTGTGACATCATAGCTAGCAGGTTGTGACATCATAGCTAGCAGGTTGTGACACTGCTTTGGAACAGAACAGTTGAGAGTGTGGATCATGGGCACAGGAAATATTTCATCATTTAAGAAATGAAGATGAAACTGGACAATTGGCCAGCTAACTGTATGTAGGCTACATGCATTTTTCATCAAGTTGAAGATGACAAGGCTGGCAGGATCAAAAGTTCGGCAACTTGTATCGCTCGTCATTTAAACTTTGACTAGTGAAGTGAATGTATTGTATATACATAGAATCTAAATAATGGACTTGTTGTCCATGTATTTTTTTTCGGTGCCAGGGTTTAGTTATTTATCTCAAGAATGGGCTTCAATGGCTTTACACTTTATTTATTTTTTTTGTTTCTTGCACAACGCTGCCAATTTCTCATCTTTAAACCTTTTATATTAACAGAGTCATGTTGAGCAGAAACAATGCAGTGAAGAATTTGTTAGTCAGACCTGAGGAACAATTATTTTAAAGATGATTTTAACCTTGGGTAAAAGCACAAATGACCACATTGTTTAACTGTATATCAATGTGATATATTGTCAGTAAAAGGCACCAAGCATTGTCTTTTTAATATAAATTCAATGCAAGTACAGTGTGCACTAAATTGAAATGAGCAAATGCCTGAAATGATTGGAGAAAGACATTAGGGAAAAAAAAGAAAATCAAGCAAATGTGGGTCTCCCTTTATTTTATAGTCCAATTTAAGATCCCACTATACAAAAATACTTTATTAATATTTTTTGATGAGTGTCAAAATTTTCATTTCAAAAATGGATGCCTTCTACTGGACAAAATAAATAGTCATTTTGGTAACAATTATGTAATTACTCTGCATTGACAAACACTTTAAAGTTAAGGACTAAAAGTCCATTTTTTTATTTAAAATATTTTGTCTTAATGGCACTTTATGCATTGAGAATCCAATATTCAATTCAATATTTGGTGTAATTTGCCCTTAACAAGACAGTGCCTTGGGAGTCTTCAAAGCACAGTTGCACAGCTGGCAGGTGGCTGTTGCACTGCATGTTTGTTAAAAAGTCCAAAATCATCTGTTATCTACAGAGGCAGCTAATACTGGTCATGCTAAGTCTGACCATTCACAAGCCACATGCCCCCATTCACACTTTGCATTCTCTCCAACTTGTATTGCTACCACTAGTCAGTAACACTGGGAAAACATTTGGTGCTAGATTTAGTTTATTTGCCATTTCTTTTTTCCAGTCTTTTTCTTTTCTTTTATTTCTTTTTCTACACTATCACACAGTATTTCTAAGAGCCAGATGGGGAACAGTATCCTGGCAACAATTAGAAATGTTACCAACTACACATATTGTACCTTTATTACACAGTAGCACCCTTGAATCCCCTCGACACATGAATCTCTGATCAGTGATGTAGTGCCCAACCTGTACTGAAAGGAGTGTGTGCTCTACTTGTTTTGGAATGGAATTGAAGGGAAAACAATCCTGTTTTTAGAGGTAACATTTTAAATGCTTTCCAGTGGTAAATGCTATTGTCCTCAAGAATATATTTTAAATGATTTGCACAAAAAAAGGAAAAAAAGAATATAGTATTGGGTGGCAAATCCCTAAAAAAGAAATATTGTGAATTTTATAAATATTGCCATAATCTATGGCCCCTTTTTGAATCTGGGGCAATACAACGTTAAATTACTTCATCAAAGGAATGCCTATGTAAACATTATTTTGTTGTATTAAACATGACGATCTTATTTTGGTATGACTTTGTGTGGTTCTTTTTTGTTACCCTTGGCAACAGTACTATAAACTTGTCATGACAGGGTAACAACATGGTGATCTACTATAAACCTTTACAAACTAGAAATGAAGCATTTTAAGATTATTTCCCAAGAAAGAAAAGTCAAGACTTGTGAGCAATAAACAGATATCGATCAGCAGATGGATTTGACAACATGGAAAAGCACAAAAGCACGAATCGGATCACGTAACCTAGCGTTATCTGTGGCATGCACTGCTAGCATCTCTCCCAGGTCAGAGGACAGGGGCCGACCGGGTGGCATCAAGGATCTGCAGAGGCTTCCAGTTAGTCCCCTGGTTGTCGTGGCCTGGACACACTGCCTGGTGGAGGACGTCAGTGAAGGTGCCAGTGCAGAAACAGTGCAGGGGAGTCATGGTGTCAGCCCCCAGGAAGCACACCAGCCCCCCAGGGAAGCTGCAATACACCCCGATTCGTGTGAAACGCTGGCCGGCAACGTGGCTGAGCTCATGACACACCTTATCATGCCAGGCTGTGTAGTCTCCATTGAAAAACTCCATGCTCCAGGATTCAGCCCCACGGCCCAGCCAACAGTCCTCTTCGCGGCCTTTGCGTGGGATGCTGGGATACGTCAGACCCAGTTCCCAGTACGTTTTACCGCTCACCTGTACCTCCCAGTAGTGGCGGCCCTCGCGGAAGCCTTGCCGGCTGATGGCGTACAGGGTAGTGTCAAAACGGGAGGGGGTCTCTGGGACGTCCTGCCAGGTTTGTGTGTATGTGGCCGAGTCTCCCTCATGAGAGATGATCAGTTTTGGGTGGGCTGTATCTGAGTCGAGGACAACTTCTGAGGCATCTGGAGGAAAAGCCATCAGTTGTAAACGAACTGTTTTTCTTATAAACAGAGCTTTTAATTTTACCCAGCTCTCTAACCTTAACCCTTAAATATTGCCTAAGATTCCGAGCAACATTTTTCACTCTAACATATACTGACAAAATGATGCATCCTCTACAGACTCACAGCTCTGGAAGAGTTTCTTGGTCACAGGGACCTGAGAGCGGATGAACAGCAGCAGGTTTATGGTTAGACTCAGGAGCTGCTCATTCTTAAAGTCATCCACCTGAATCAGCTCAGGGTCTGTTGTCTTCAGTGTCTCCGAAATCCTGATGAAAAGGAATGAAACAATTCACACAAGCAGATCAAGTTAAATCTACTTTTCTGAGGCACGAGATGCTATCATCAAGCAGTTGGTGCTATTTCAAAGCAGTAGTTACAGTGAAACATATTCTATTAAGAAGCTGTAGATACTATTGTGTGGACTGGACTCACCTTTTCTCCGTCTCTGTATTCTGTATGGAAACAGCACAAAGGTCAAAGGTGACACATGGGTTGTCATAGAAGAATCACTTGTCATTTTTCAAGACCAGTAAGAGTCTATAGCGCCAACGATCTTTCCATCATTTCATATACCAAATTTAACATCTCCAATCAGCAGTTGGAATTATGTTCTTTTTGACTAACCTTGTTGTACACATCCTGTTTGTCTTTTTCCACATGGGCGGTGAGCTGGGCTAGTTCCTGGTCCAGTTCCTGTGTTAAGTGGTAGCAGCGCTCCATCCTGTCCTCGATGGTGCGCTCGCTTGCTTCAAACTCCATGTCCAGCTGGGTCAGCGTGATCCTCAAGTCCTCATCCAAAACCCTCTTCATGTCCTCATACTTCTTCTTGATTTTCTCCTTCAGCACATTGTTTTTTTTCTGAATGAGAAAAGAGGTGACATTTTGATGATCATGCAGGGAATTTTTGTATTCATAAACATTGCTTTTCATGACCAGGAAGGGAATTTAAAAAATCCCACTACTCAGGCAGAATGTGAAAATGAATGTTGGTAACTATTCCAGTTAGTGCTGATCAGAGATCAAGGAACTGAGGACTTACTGTAATGTCCACCTGTTTGGCTGCAAGTTTTTTCATTCTGTAGGCAACAACATCTCTTTGCCTTTGAAGGTGCTGTTGATGATTCATAAGTGTTTCCTGACAGTGTTTCAAAGAAGAACAAAGGAGACATGAATCGAAAGAAAGCGATGAAAGAGGAATGCAACACCAGTAATCAAACCAAGGTGGGTTGGAAGCTACGTACTTGATTGTGGCCCTTCATGATCAACAGCTGTCTCACCTTCTCTCTTTGGTTCTTCCCACAAATGCCAGCAGTTACAATCCCACTGTGAGTGAAGACTCTCCCCAACTCAAACATGTCAGTCCAGCCTTTATACCCGTCCACTGGAGAGCATTGCTATTGGGCGAGGTGGGTGCAGGGGCTAGGGCAAGGTTGAGCTATCTGACCCTCCCCACTTCGATGTCCTGGTGCCCGGGGAAGCATGTGCCTTGTTCCATTTAGGGAGGTAAAGACGTAAATCTAAACTCTAGAGACAAGAGGGTGACTCCTGCTTGTGCTAAGGAAGGCCTGCAGCAGCCCTAGTCAGTCACTCAGCGCTGCTTAGTGTCCCGCTGAAACGAACAAAGTGCTATTTATATCAACTTGCTCCTGACGCTACACAGTCTTTGTGTGTTTGCGTGTGTCTTTCTGGCTTACTTGGATGTGAGTGTGACAAGTGGAGCGTGTTTTGTCATGCGAACGCATGAAATAGATGGCGATGGATCAAAAGAGGGAAAAAAAACTACTTTTTGTGACCATGTTTTGTAATCACATGCGTCACACAGACATAACATAGGATGGGTCTTTGTCAACGGTTGCTGCCAGGGTGTTCTAATTATAAACGCCAGCCTTGACCCTATCAGCCTTGTAAATGACATGCACAAATGCCACAAATGCTGTGTGGATATGAACACGCAGTGAGAAGCTGCCAGATATACTCATATTCCTCCTGTCTGGAATTCTGACGTGGCAGATATCTAAAACAATACGTACACAGGCTTCGATCCACCCGTATCAAGTACTTTCAGCCTTTCATTCAAGTCATCTTTGGCGCTTCAGCTTGGCAAGCTGCGTAGTCCCCACTGCACTGATAGCATGGTGACCTGTTCTGACAACATGCAGCGACAGGTGAGGGTACGACCATGTGTGCTGTGATGAGTGTTACAGCGTTTATGAGAGCTCTGACAGACACTGCCGTTGACAAGATGTTTGAGAGTTAGGCCACAGGTAGAACTTCTTTGGCTTATAAGGGTTTTACCACTGTCACATTTGGCTTATGGGGATAAAGGAGTGTCAGTGATGAACTTCCTGCAGATAGCCTAGATGCCTACAGCATAGGTAATGATGATGCAGCCATGAAAACCTCCTCAGGGGTTTTTCAGCAACAGTGGTGCTAGTGATTGGCATGGTGTCACTCATATCATAGTCCTTGTTCCATAGAGGAGTTTCCCAGCCCAAAGGCCGCAGGACAAGCAACACCTTGAAGATGGAAATAACTTGTGTGATGATGAACAAGTCAGCTCATTTCTGTCTGCACACCAGGCTTGTTTATTGGCTGCAAGAAAATAAAAAGTGCCCAGGCAGTTCAATTCAGGAAATGCGAACAGCTAGCTAACCACAAACCAGAAACTCCACTTCTGGAAAATGCCACCTCTTTATATGAGTGAGAGTTCTTCCTTCTACAGACTTCACAGCTCACCTAAGAAGGAGAGTCTACATGTGGAAGCCGGTAAGCTAACGTAACTTTTTTAATTGTCTGTTTGGGCTAAGGTGAAAAAGAAATTGTTTTCTACTATCCAAAGTACAATAGCAAAACCTTATGCAAACGGTAAACTTAGCTCTGTGCAACATCTGATTGATTTTTAAAAAATACAACAACTCTGTTGTGATGAATTGTGTGATGTTGTGTTTGTAGGGAAATATGATCAGGAACATAGCAATAATGATCAGCACAGACCTACTGTAACATACTATCAGCCACATTCCCATCAGCCAGGTGTTCTTTTAGATGACGGGAGAATCTGTCATCTTTAGGGAAGATTTTATCGTAATAGAGGATTTACTATTGGTAAATAAACACAACTTCTCACCATTCGATTTTTGCTTGCCAGGTGAACGATGGTCTTGTTTTATTTAGAGGTCTGTGACTGTGAATAGATTAAAAACACATATTAATTCATAGAGTGATATATATATAGATATCTATTTATATCTACATGTAGATATACATATATATATCTACATGTAGATATAAATATCTCTTTTTGCTGCCTTTGTGTGTTGGAAAGGTTGTCTGTTTATATTGCATCTCTGACATGACAGATGTGGAGTAACAGGTGTCCTTGTTGTTTTTGTGTGTGACAGTAGATAAGTCCAGTGACGCGATGCCTAAGACTGTCCAGAAATCTCCAGGTATTGTGCGTCTGTTAATTGTTGTTTAGTATCTTTGCCTTCATCTTAGTCAATATGTTTATTCACTCACATATCCGGGGACATCTTTTGAAAATGAGTTCTATTTTTACAACCTTAGATTGCAAATATACAGGATGTTTGTGCCGCCAGAGGTGTTTTGTTCTTGTTTTCTCTCGTTCATGGATGATTGTGGTGGGACTGAACAAGGACAAATGCAAGAGTAGAATGTGAAATTCAAGATCATATTGCTCTGTGTTTTGATCAAAACCAGTGTTGAACACTGTGTTCTACAAGTCAGTGGAAGGAGTGAAGGAAGTAAGGGCAGGATACCTGTTGAAGTCTCCTCCTGCAAGTCTACTCAAATCTATAGTGAGTTCATCTGGCCCATCACAATAGACACTGTACTGTTTCTGGAAATGGTCAACTGTAAAAAGTATGTCAAGTCATATTTAGTTATAACTCTTAGCAATCTGTTTATTGTTAGGTTTGTATAATAACCTTTTACTCTCTGTGTTATGTTGTGCTGTAGCATTTGACAATCACAAACATCTATCTTTTTATAAAGTTTCTAATTCTACGATTAAAAAAATAATTGGTTGGTCTATTGCCAGAAATCATGGAAGCGGCGTTTCTTCATACTGTACAAGATGAAGGACAACTCTTGCCTGTTAAAATACTTCAAGAGTTCAATAGACAGGGACAAACCAAGAGGAGGCATAGACTTGTCTAAGTATGTTCTGCTTCCAACTTCACTGCTCCAACTTAACTCTCAACACGTGATAAGTAACTGTTTTAATGTCCTTATGAGTCTGCCACTTCTAATGTTAAACCCTTTACTCTGTCACTTCACTGTAGAATTTCCCTGTTGTACTCAAGCCCTCAAAAACACATCCAGTGGCCATGGATCAGCAGGAATTTCAGATGCTCTGCGGACTGTGTACTGTACATCAGGGTTCAAGACAGGGACTACTTCCTTATCGGAGACAACAGGTCTGTCAGATTTTTCTATGTCTTCCAGTTACAAGGAACAGGCAGGAAATGGCATTACTGACTGCCTCTGAAACATGCCTGAAAGTTGTGTGTCACCCTCACCAACTGTCATGACAAAACAGTATATAAAAACAGTAATTCTGTAAAACATCATACGTCAAAATCATATCAAGATATGTTGGTGATGGAAAGTAGCTCTCTCCTCAGCTGTTGCTCTGCCCTTATTTGACGCTAACCTTCTATTGGTTAATGCTGGGATAAGTAGATGTAGACCAGTAGAAAGTAGGTCAGAGGCACTTTCTTCTTTGGGTTGACGTGTTCGCCAGCTGGGTTGGGCAATCCACCCACCCTGTTCCTTCACATGGTTGAAGGGCCTTTGTTGACACTTTCAGGGGTAGTAAAACACTTCATCCATGCCCTACAACTCCCTTCATGGTCCTGCTATTTCTGGCTGTCTAACAATACAAATTAACAGAGGATGCCACTCTGGACTTAGACATCAAATGAATGGGGTTTGAAGGGAGAGTGATATTATTGTTGGGTCCACTGTGAGTGATTCGATCCTACCACATGGTTTACAAATGTTCTGTTTGTATGAAGAGCTAAAACCATGCATTAATAAGAGTTTACACTATGTTGAACATGGCTGCCATGTTTATGTTTTTAGTTCAGACATTGATGACTGGTTCTGGGACATATATGAGGCTCTGAAAACCCGCCCACACCAAGTGCTTAATCCAGAGGTAATGAACATTCTTACATTCCCCTAAGAGGCTGGGACAAACTTTGTAAACCCACACGAACAGTCAGCCAAAGGTGCTGAAATGACATGCACTCATTGTTGTGAGACAAATGTACAGAAAGGGCTTTTGAGTAAGTACACAGTTTAGTCAAATCATCTTTGAAAATTGGTTTATTTTTTTGTTTGTTTTCTCTGAAAGGTCTTGGATGAAGATTCCTCCTTCCCTGTTGAGGTAAACAAAAACTCTTCGATCTAACATCTTCATGTTGGCAATCCTGTTTTCCTTGTCGTCTGTCTGGGTCCTGATCGTATCACAACAACAAAACCTGGGACCAAAACAATTGAATGATGAAATATGATATCGTCTACATTTGACTAACATCCATGCATTGCAATCATTTCGTTGACTGTTATTAAATGGTGGATTTTACTTTGACTAATAGTCTATTTCAGATCCTATCTTGAGGGTTTTCACCATTAAGAAGAGGGCAAAATTTGTCAAGGATCAAAAGGTGAGTTTTAGTGGACAGGTGGCACATCTGATCTCACTGTGAAATCTTCACAGCTGTGATTGAAACATGTTTTTACTAGTAACTATTCAGAGGTGTATCTTGGTCTATAAACAAACGGTACTGAAATACATTCTAAAGTATGTTCTGATATGATGTTAGATGCTTAGATATCTGACCGTTATAATACAGAGATACACCTTATCATTTCCAAAACAAAACTCCAATGCCTTGTGACATACTTAAAAGTGCACTCTTTGTGCTCTACATTTGCAATTGAGACTTTTAGCAAAGTTTAGCTGTATGTAAATTCACATTTAAATTCCTAATTTGGAAGAAAATCAATTCATATTAAAATGTAAAGCCTTTTTTCCAGACACAATTTGTGAAAAACAGGTCTGCATCTGAACCAAACGAAGCATGTCCAGAGTCCCTGCGATGCATTAAGGTGATAACAAAACAGAGGAACTCGTTTGGACCACAGAAATCAGACATCACAAGAAACTGATAGCATTTCTACTTTCTGCCCAACTGACAGGAATCACAGAAAGCCAGTAGACCCGTCTCAGATCCTGCTAGAAGATCTTTGGACCTCCAGTACGACTACCCCAGGAACTTCCTCAGAAAGACATCTCTGGTACATGTCCAGATGACCACAGGCACAGTCCTACACAGCTGCACCTGCCTCATGCCAGCATAGATGCTGTGCTCATCAAGTCTGTGCTGATGTCAGCTGCAGTTTGAAGTGGCAGGAAGTTGTCTGTGTAATCCAGTTTATTTTTGACAGATGGCTTGTTTTGTCAAGTGTTACCTTTAATGCAATTCTAGTTCAATACATTTGAATCTGGATGTCAGACGACATTCCTTAAGTCAAATTTCAGATATATGACGAATTCGATATTCATTATTTTGCAGGGAAATGAAGAAGTGACTTCTGGCCCTGAGTCTATGGTAAGAACCTGTTCTGGTCTTCGCAATTTACAATTTGCTCTGCTTAGATATATTTGTATTTGATCAAACACCCATTTGGAGAGTGACATGTTGTTGACTTGAGCTCGGATTGATTTGAATTGATTTCACATTACACTTACACATTACACAATTTACTTCTGAATCACTTTCCGTTTTTCATGAAACCCCAGGCAGTGGAACAGGCCTGGAGACCATTGTCAGAGCCAGTGAAAGAGCCTGAGAATAATTACTACGATTATCCCAAGAAGTTCCTTAAACAAACAAGCGAGGTACACACAATTCTTCTAAACATGGTATAGTGGGACAGAGGAAGTCCTGGCCATCTATGTAGCTACTCTTTTCTGTGTGTGATTGTTCTGGCTCATGTTCACTGGCACCTACACAAGCAGGTTGTTTATCCTTAATCTTGGTCTAGTCTAGACCAACGCAGCCTTGCATTTGCAACCATGGATTTCTGTCAAAGCACAGAAGACTCACACACACACTTGTAGGAATCAGAATGTACTTTCTTCACACAAACACATAATGAATTTGTTGTGATTTTCTACTGAAGCTCTTGGTACACACATACATATGACATGAGAAAAGAGGTAAAGTAAACTAAGAGCATATAATGAATAAGTAAAATTAAATAAATAATATTAAAGTGGTATACATCTGTATCAGAAGACATACAGGTTTGCATTGTACATACAGCAGGATGAGTAGAATATATACAGTATGTATATTTACACAACACATTTTTACTCAAGCATGCACAATGTTCTGCGCACATTGCAACATACAGACCTCATGGTGTTATGATTGTCTTCAACTTGCAGACGAGTGAAGATGAGGAGGCCTGTGAGGAGGATCGACACAGCCAGTACATGAAAATGGAGACAGTGTGAGTATGCCTGTGGCTCGATCCTTTTATTGATTCTCAACGGAACGGGTTGAGTTGCCATCCAGGCTAGTTTGTCTGCTAAAATAATTGACTGAATACATGTGTGTGTGTGTTTGTGGGTCACAGATTTGAAAGCATGAAGGAGGCTGAAGGAGGAGACAAGAGCTCCATTTCCCGGTCGTTGGAAGTGTACGTTTCTGAACTGGTCTCTCTTTGTCTGTTCACATGTTGCTTTGTTTGAGTAAGGGTTTTTTGTAAGCGCTGTATTTTGTACTTACAGGGCCGCCAAACTTGAAGAGTGTTCCACAGACAGCCTCATAAGGTCTGTGACTCAGGTTTTCGACAGGCTCAAGACTCATGTGCTAACTGAGGACAAAGCACGTCCAGATGAAAGGTTAATCACACAGTTCTATCACACTGACATGACTCAATCACAACTATTGAGTTGTGTCAGATTTGAATAGTCTAATTAAAAATAGCAAAGGAATGCATATTTTATTTGGCATGTAGACCAGACTGCTTACAGTAACAACATTGTTAGTCCTGGCAGGCATTGTTGACGAGTTTCCAGTCAGTCATGATGAGAATCTATCAGAGCCAGTCTAGCCAGTCTCTTTCAGAACTGTCACACAAACTCAACACCAGGTACACAGTGGCATGCTCATTGTGTGGGATTACACATACACTGTGAATAAAACATTAGCATTTGTTTGTATCCAAATAGTGTATCGTAATTCAACATGATCCACTAAACCTTAGTTCCATCCAGTGTTTGTTGAAAATGTCTGCAAAGTACTGTGATTTTATTTGACTGCACTTAAAATTAAAAGAAGTTTGACTCAGCCAAAAAGAGAGGTGTGTGACCCTGGAGTTCTATTTTAACGCAGTGGAAATGTTTGTTTGATCTTTATTAGTACAGGTAAGAAAGGGAAGATAGTTTCTGGATGAGAGAACGAATTATCATGAGCACCGATCTAGTTCTCATGTATATCAGATTCTTCAGAAGTTTTTTTTCTCACAAGACATTGAGCTATGTGGTTTTGTAACTTATTTAATCTCTCAGCAGACTGGATTGCCGGGAAGACTGTGTTGGCAGTCCCACTGAAAATGAGACTGTTCCTTCTGTGGTGATGACTCATTCAGAACACCTGGAGGAGCACGGCTCAAACGAAAGGTGATTCACACTATTACTGAAACAGGTAGAACCAAATCAATTATTAGTTTGGTGATGTGGATGATTGCAGATGTATTTGTAAGCGTTATTTTACATATGCACTTGACAACTGAACTTGTCCTAATTAGGAATGAGGAAGAGCTTCCTGTGGAAAAAGACATCCTTGTGAACCAGGCAGATTTGAAAAACCATCTGACAGTATCAGATGAGGAAGGCAAACTATGGTATGTAGCCTATTGAAACTGTGGTCATATTGTTTTCTTCTGGCACCATCTGTGGTGAGGCTTTACATAGGTACATGAAGCATGAACGCAGTCAGCATGATAGGCCGAGTTGAAGTGTTATCGTCACCCAAACGTGAACTCTTAACTCCAACTGTAAGGATCTGTTGTCTGATTATCACTCATCTTAACAGCGTATTGATCAAAATGCCCCTGGTCATATAGCCAGGTTTTTATTGTGGTGTGAATCTTGGCTACAAGCACACTGGTAAAACTGTGATTCTTACACTGTTAGTTTAACGCAAGACACACTGGCCACAGGGCTTTGAGCAGGACAGATCAGGTTTACATGGTGTGAGTATGTACACATGGTGTGTGTGTCTGTGTGTTTTTTAGTGTCTTTGGCTGGACAGGCCAGTCCCAGGCCTCTTGCCCATTCCATAAGGGAGACAGAATTCTGGCAATAAATGACCTACAAACTAGCAGTGTGGAAGAGTTCCAGACCTACCTCAAAAAACTCCTCAAAAAACAGGTAAGCACACAGACACACACGCACGCCATGGACACGCACATATAGATACTCCAAACACACTACAGTTTATATATGTAATGTGTGGCTGACCTGAACTTCTCATACACTCGTTGCAGGTGACGCTGACCATCTTACGTGTGCCTGGGTCTGAACCTGCGTGCTCTACCTTCACTTCCAGTATGTGATCCCTCTGTAATCAACAACAAGAAAAAGCCTTCTACAACACCTGACCATAGTTCCTGTAGTTCAGGGTATCTAAGATGGACCTTTAGTGTGTACATGTAGGCCCATAACATCTTTGAAATGGTTATAATACCACATAATTACTGTATGGATTCCTATTCCTATTCTAATGATCTATATTGTGTATTCCAGTGCTGACTGCAGGAATAGGGAGGGGTGCCTGACTAGAGACAGTTCCCCAGTTCACTCAGATTAACCTTCCATCCTGAAAGTGTATGTTGCCTTGTCTCAGTATTCTCCAATTATAGATCCCATCAGGGCTGGCCTATGCTTGAAAATAGGCTCGATCCTAATTTCAGTTCAGTGGCAGGAACATTGCCCCATGTTGTGTAACCACTCCTAGTTAGCCAAGAGGGTTATGCTGCTTGTTTTCAAATCAGGATCCTATCTGTTGTGTCACCGGCCAGTGAAGATTCAACAGATGCGGCTGTTAAAAGTATGTGACAAAACATTTCCCAGAAATATATTTGTGACGATAAACCGGCTTGCTGACGTGCCTTGCAAAGATCCCTTATAATGATCAGAGGCATCATAATAAACTGCTGCTAAATATTTGACAATGTGGTGTGACACTGAAGAATTGTGAAGCTAATTCTGCTTGACTGTCAACAGATACTGTGACCCACTGCTTATGGCAATGTGCCCATTTATACATTAACCTCTGGGAAAATGATGGAGATCATACATACATGTAATCTATTGAAGTATATGTACAGTTGTAATTGAACCATTGGGAAAATGACTTGTCTTCTGACTTGTGTCATGCTATGTAATGACCTGCCTTCCGCAGCTCAGTGGAGCCCCCTAGATAACAGGGTGGAGTCCTTTATGACACATTAGTTCTATCTTTTACTCCTGTTCTCTGTTTGCACACTAACTAAAATATGTACTCTGTACATACTGGCTCCTGTCAATGTGTCCTTTTACAGGTTTCTACATTCCACATATTAAATCACTACAATAAATACAGCTTTCAATTGTGCATTTGTATAATTGTCCTCGGACATCAATACTTTATGATTCCAGCTTGACAGTCTGATCTGGAAAACCGAGCATTTGCTTAATACACTGGAACAATTGAGTGTTTCAAGTCATTTGGAAGCCCTGCGACTTGCTGGCCCCAGTCCAGGGTGTACCCTGCCTATGGCCCGAAAGCTACTGGTTTAGGCTCCAGTCACCCGTGGCCCCTAAATGGGAACAAGCGGCACTGCAATCCCTCCCAGGGATTAGCAGTAGATAATGGATGGATGGATGGAAGTCATTTGGAAAGTGTGCAGTACAATTCTAACCAGTAGATGGCTGACTTTCACAAAGATAAATATGAACAACCGTTTCGGTCCTTGTGTAGGATGAGACTAAACAGAAACAGATGGGTGGTTCAGAGCTCAGAATGTTGGTATTACCATCTTCGGTTGATAAGGTACAAGACAGAACATACCTTGCTGGAAACATGTGGGCTGGAATGGAGAAAAAGGAAGAATCATTTTGAATTTCAGACTTGAAGGCTTCAGAGTGACAATAGCAGGATGTGTTGTGGAGACGGAGCATGAACACTGCTCCTGTCAGATTCTTCTCCCTGCGTTAGACATGGCCTCGCAGCCACGCCCTCCAGTCAAGATGAGACTGGCTTTCCATTAAGCTCTGGGTCTTAAACTTCAATGGATGGGATCCTGGTTCTCCTCTGATAAATGTCACGCAACAGTAACCAATGAATGAGACCAGCATTACAATTAGAATCCCCTCAAGATGGTAGTGGGCAGGGCGTGTAATTGGTGGGCCATTACATTGATTGGTCACCTTGAAAGGAGAGGTGTGATAAACCCTTGATGGGAAGATGAAAGATGTGTGGTTGGAGAGCTTGCCTGTGTGTGCCTGCTGCAGAGCGCATTAGGGAAAGTACTAAACAATATTAGCAACAGCAGCTTAGTCTATGAACTGTGTTCAGTTTACACCATCACATCCCCTGCCTGTGCATTCCCACTAATGAAGCATGAACAGGGTACATATGCGGTGTGTAGATGAATTGAGAAGCACCTTTAGATGCTTGATCCACACACGCTCTCTCCTGTCTCGCTAAAGGTCAATCCTGATTGGTTTTTGGTCCAGCTGACAATGTCCAGTCACAACGCCCCCTCAGTGTCTGGTCTCTAAAACCAAGAATTCCTACAACTTTTCCTGTGACATTTCCACGTCAGAACTGGTTCCATCTAGATCCATCATATTCACTAAATGTTATGCATAACTTGTGTAACAGGAACACCCTGCCTAATTGAATCTACTGACCTCTACAGTGAATCATAAAGGTTCTCCATGTAACATCCCTCCTCAAATTAGATTAGAAAGAAATAGTTTTATAAAAAGCATAGCTTTTCCTTAATATTCAAACACAGTGTACCTTTACACTCAAAAAGGCTTGTGATACAAAAATGCCATATTATATAGCTTGTACAAAAACGAAATAGTTTGTAAAACCCCAAAACGCAAATGACTTGTCAGGTAGGTAAGTTAAGATGTGTGAATGTTGCACACAAGCATTTGAACATGCATTATTACAATATACATCCATCATTCCTGACCCCTTCAGATTTACCTTCTCAGCTATTTTTTTTTATATCAGGGGGATAGTTACTTGCCTCAATACATTTCCAGTCTCAGCATTTCAGCCTTAGATAAGCAATGACATTTTACCTGATGACAAAAGAATGACTCAACATTAGAGACCCACATTTATTCCTAGTTATATTTATTTCTAGTTATATTAAAACATGTTCTCCCATTAAACAATATGCACCAAGACTGGATAGCACAAAAATGGAGAAAGATTGAACATTATCTTTTGGTATTTCAAGGTAGCACAATTTTCCTCAGTTGACAATGAAGGGGGAAGTTCAGTTAAAAATACAGGTGACCATGGCAACCAAAGTAAAGATTACCGTCTTTTAACCTGTGACCATGTAATTAGAAATACAATAGATCTTACAGAAAGGCTTCACCTAAAGTCACAATTCTTTAAAAGTAGTCAGGTTGTCAGAGATCATTTTAGTCAATACTGGAGGCACAGGCATATTCATTTCTCATGTAATTTACGGCTTCAACTTTTTCTCTCATTACTGATTCATATTGCTTGTGCCTTCGCCTCTGATAGCCACTTGCTGAAAACCGTCTCCATGGCCTTCCGGCTTTCCCTGCTCCCCACGTTGACTGTGGGGATGATCTTAAGGGGTCGTAGCCACTGTACGAAGCGCTTCATCTCCAAGAAGCTGCTGTGCTCGCTGTAGGGGATACCTGGCAGGGAGAGGAACATCTCAGACCATTGGTGCAGTACCCACAACTCTGTTAAAGAAAAAGGCTCTTTTGTTGGCATTGGGAGAACCTGGCTAGCCAGTTACACCCACTAGACACATGTGGCCTGTGAGGGCCATGTAGACGGAGCCACAATGATTTGGGGGGCCACACTTTCAACAACCACACCAACATGGGGTCCAATTCCAATCAGATCCCCGGATCATTCCTTCATCAACATTCCTTTCAGATCAGAAATCAATTATAAGTATTTCATTTCATTTTCCAGCTACAGAGAAAGTTAGGCAGGACGAGAACTCTTAGGCTCCTCAATTATGGATGTGCTCTCGGACTAAAAGCGAAACGCAATTTTCCTAATCTCCCTTATTACGAACCATCAAGTCCAATGAATAATAAGTAAGTGTTTGGTTAGAGGGAGGCGGCAGCAGCTGTGCGTCTCCCACAGAATACAGAGACGGCATGAGGGCAGTGTGGGGGGGAGGGGGGAGCACCAACTGGTCCTGCCAGGGGACTCTTTGTTGGGGGCATTTCCAAAAGACACTTCGAAAAATGGCAAAAACGTCGAGGCTGGTGCAGATGTTAACTTGAGGCAAAGTGATGGCAAGTGGTGCATTTTGAAAAGGCTTTCATCTTTTCATTCATGGTCATTTTCATTTGGGAGTTTAAGTGAGGGAGTTTAAGTGAGGGATGGGGGGGGGAACTGCTAATAGAAAAACAACTCTCAGAAGTGCATGTCTGAGATCACCATTCCTGATCGAAAAACCATAGATATACAAGCTTAAAATTGTGCAGAAGCAAACTGTGACCTTTCTGGTTGGGGTCAGGTTTCATGCCCTGCACCTGCGCCAATCATGAAGACTACCAATCTGTAGGACGGGAGAGCGAGAGCAGGCGAGAGAATGGTACAGATATTGAGAGTGGTCGAGGAAAAAAAAAAGAGAAAAAGTGCTGAGAGGTGGAAATGTAATGGGGATAGTTTGCAGAAGTGCTTTATGGGTTCTGCTGCGCGCGTTTCTCTGGGTCACATCCCACAGCTGCCGAGGGCAACACTGCTGCTACCAGCTGGACGCAGGGTGCTGGGAGCTAGTCTAAACATTTCCACAGGGGGTGGAGGAAAAAAAGCTGAATCGCTGATATCAGATCAAGTCACGGCCTACTGGCCATGCTGTCTGAACATGATACCTGATCCAGCTGAGTGTACCCAACCACAGGAGGAAACTGAATCTCAGGAAAGTGAAGTGTGGCCATGCTTATTTAACTACATTGATATCAGGGATTTTTTTTTTTCCATTTGATGATACTTATACATATACTTGACGTAGATACTGGATGTGGCTCGAGAGTTCTTAACCTTTAAATCCTAAAATGATGAAAATGGTCTAGACCCATCCTGTATGCTGTAGATGTTTCCCTGGTCCTACACGCCTGATTCACATGGTGGTCAACATCAGCCTTGATAGAGCTTGATAAGGACCATTGCTTGAATCAGGCATGTTGGAGCAGGAAAACATCAGTAACCAGGCTAGAGGGCCCTGAGGCCCAGGATGGAAGAGCACTGGCCCAGATGAATACATACCGTAGATGGAGATGTTTCCACTGATGTGGGGCTGGATGTCCTGCACCGCCTCCACTGTCTGGCTGAAGGTCCAACCAGTGGGTTTGAAGGCTACAAGCTGGTCGTACTTCCCTGCAAACCTGTCCAGATGAGCCTGGAGATTCTGAGGAGACAGCAGGACACAGCATCTGAATCATGTCCACTGTCTACCTTCACCCTAACCTAGTCTAACATTTAGTCTTTCTGAGATACGTGAAGGGTATAAAGTACTCACTGGGGAATAATTACGGTAGAGATTTCTTCAGTAGTACAAAAAAGGTTGGACTACGTTTGGGGATAGAAAGTGTTTATGAAACGTGTCTTGGGAAGTACAGAAACAACAAACCACAATAATTCATTCATGCGACAACCATATATGGTAAATCATCATTTGCAGCATTCTACTCATTCCTGCTGCACGCAAGCGTGTCAATCTGCTATTGCGGCAAAATTAATCAGACATGAAAGTCTGAATCAATATTCATAACAATTGTGGAGGAGTGTGGAAAGATACACGAGAGCTCCAGCTGCATGGAGGATAGTGTAGGTTGGCCTCAGGGTATCTCCAACAGACATGCAGGCTTCTCTCCCAGGAAACAAAAGGCTAGTTTTGAATCAGCACTTCTGTGAAGACTGGTAATGGATCTGTCCCGGCTTTGACAACTATCTGGAGAGCTGCAGATGGCAGTTTGAAATGTTGAACTCCTCAGGAGAGAGATGCTGCGCTTGCAGCATGGTCATTTTCATTGGCATATGAAGTATTTAATCTTCGGGTCTAAGACTTACATACACAACCAGTAAGTAGAAATGGATGAGGTTATTTAAATAGGCTGTTTGAATAAACAGCAAAAATTCCTCATTTGTCATGATTTCTGGAAACGGAGCATGTCATTTACCAGTCATAACCTCTCATTTCAACCCTGAGGATTGTATTTTCTTTTTTACAACGAACTGAACAAAAAGTAAACTGCTAAGTCTACACCGTCAGATTGTAGTTTCAAGTAATTGGCTAGTTTTGTAAAACCAGACTTGCTGTGTGGTGGTAAAGACCTGTGATTGAGTCCAACCCTTCCACCTACTTACACACAAGCCCTCGTTAACAACATAGAGCAGGTACAGCTCAGTTCTAGAGCCCCTGACCGCAGAGCAGGTACAGCTCAGTTCTAGAGCCCCTGACCGCAGAGCAGGTACAGCTCAGTTCTAGAGCCCCTGACCGCAGATCACATGTTCACAGGTTCAAATCCCGCTGTCCATCTCTTTCGGTAACAACATCTGCTCAAACACACTCCTGTCTTACCACCAAAGTGCGGCATGTTGATGAACTTACTTTGACTTTGAGTTGCATCATGGGTAGTACGTGGACCTGGGCGGCCCTCCAGTCTGTGGTGATGAGCTGTCGGATGTGAGCAGACTCCAGGCAGCACATGGTGTTGAACTTGTCCTTGGACATGCTCACTTTAGACCCCAGGACCTCAGCCAGCGCTGGGACAGGACAGAGGGTTAGAGCTAGGTTCTACTATCAGGGTACATAATACCCAGGCTAAAGAGCAAAGTAGATGCACCAGAATGTCATTGAACAGTGTGAAGAGTATAGGTTATTACACCAGGAGCAGAAGGTGCAGTTTGAACAATGGTAAGTGGATGCTGAAGGGTTTTTGACTGAAAACGATCATGTTAGTATCTCCAGAAAAGCCTCACGTCTCCCATACAAGTTTCAGTATATTTCAATAAATTAAATAAATGAATAATGTTTCAGAACACTTCCTTTGGTTGGGAATTGAATTTCTACAAATAATCTCTGGTTATGTTTTGAGGCGTAAGCAACATCCTTCCAAATACTGATATGTTCACCGATTCAATGGCAAACGTGTTCTTAATGTCACTGTAGACATACAGTGGTGATTGTTGAAGTTTTTCTAAATACACATGTTCAGCTGCAGATAACAGGAAAAAGCTTATCTGAACCCAGTTTAAATTCTGTAAAAAAATGGCCTTGGTTCTTAAGTGTTTTCCACACTCATGCTGAGATGGTCTCTTTCAGCTTTAAGAACCGGCATGTGTCTGTGTGTTGTGTGTGTGTGCATGCATGTGTTGTGCAAGAGTTTGTTTGAAGTAGTGGGGAGGAGGAGGGGGAATAAAGGCCTCACACAAAAGGCAGGAAATAACTCATCGAAACCAAGGGCATCTTGGAGATGGAGAAGCTCGCCTTTGACATTTCCAACTCATCCACAAACTATCAATGGAGCCCCTCTTTCAGAACATGCCTGCCACTTTAAATGATTCTCAACAGCAGCGCCGGAGAGAAACAGAAGAAGGAGGCTAAACCCCAAGCAGAATACCATGGCATGTCACTAACTTCAGACAATGAAATCAGACCTAGCAATGTTTCCCCAACATTTAAATCCTGCATCCCAAAGAATGAAATTCTACTCCCTTACATTCTATACAGCAAGATTCATACACTCAGATGGGGTGGTTAGGCACCTCCCCCTTTCTGTTCCCCCATCCACACACAAAAAGCACTTTACACCCTCCAATCTCAAAGCTGCCCAATCAGCTTCCTGATGACTGGTCTCCAGCCAGGGTAAGGCTTTTCAACACACACTCCTCGTCCAGACCACTCACCCAGAAAGACCTTCTCTTTCCCCACCGAGTAGGAGCCACATACTATGAGGGTGCGGGGGTTGAGAGTGACCCGCTCAAAGGCCGTGCTGGCTGCAAAGCTGATGACCTCCTGCTGACTGGGGAAGGTGTACTCAGGACTGCAGTACCTGGGAGTACAGGTGGAGGAAGGTGCAGGGAGGGAGGGGGGACAGTGAGAGAAGGGAAGAAAAGAGGAGTGGCCCAGAGTGAGTAAAGGGTTGCAGACTTAAGACACACAGACAGACATACAGACAGACGGAGAGACATAGGGAGAGAGAGAGAGAGAGAGGGACAGAGAGAGTGGGTGGGTGCTTGGCAGAGTGTGAAGCGGAGGTAATGAGCCGCCGTTGCTCCAGGACAGTGCTGGCTGTGATGGGAAGGCAGAGTGAGAGAGAGCGCTCATTCCTGGAGGAGAACGAGTCTGACTGTGTGTCTACAGCAGAATAAAAGCACTCAGGTCTGCAGTCACAGTGGAGGACAAAAATTGAACTTGTGGTTCACTCAGGTCACTCAGGCCTACAGTGCCTGTCATGCCACGGCTGCATGATGGAGGGGTCTGGATCTTTCTGTTTTTAGATGACTGGGAAATCAAGGGCGACATTTACCGTCATCTGACAACGAAAACTTCAAGACAATTGGAGTGACATTTCTAGCGTGTTCATGTCATGCATCTCCCGCGCACGTGTGCGTGTTTGTGTGCGTGGGCGTGACTGACGTGGTGTCCAGGTAGAGAGTCTGAACCCTGCAGCTCAGCAGCGGGGGGTAGCGCTCCATGGAGGGGTCAGCTCGGAAGTCTCCCACGTGGAGGACGGTCTGGCCGTCTGGCAGCTGCAGCAGCAGCATGGCAGCTCCTGGACAGCTGCGGTCACAAGAGGGGACAGAACATCCACTGCTGGACACATTAAGTGACACTAGGGAGCCTCTAGACCCTGTTCACGCTGGACTCTTCATGACACATTCATGACAAGGCTGAGAGATGAAAAACATTCCCCCCCCCTCTTACTTGAAGCATCTTGGTACTGCATACGCTTCTGACTACAGCCTGGTTGGGATACTCACTGATTGGCTTCCAGCAGGATGACCTTGACTCCATCCACCGTGACCTCGGTGTTCATGGGGAGGATGTGAACATAACGCTCCTCCACCTTCAGCTTGCTCTTCACCAGGTTCCCTGTGATCTGAGGGGGATGGACAGCAGGGGAGTCTGTCAGTCTGCCAGCAGAAGGTCAGAAGACCAACCCTGAGCCTGCCTTAGTGTTTGTCAGGGATGGATTCCCAAGGTCTAGCTTTCTACAGCTACACAAAGGCAAACAAACTGATTGAACTCTTAAGTGCTTCTGCCGACAGCTCCGGGATATCAAGATAGACGTGGGTCTTTGTTCTTACGTTTTTGTCAAGAAAGATGAAGTCATTCAAATCTTTTAATGCTGGAAATCAAAGTGGATAGTTGTTGTAAGGGCTCGTCAAGGGAGATGCTTTACACCCAGATAAGAAGGCATATTCAACGTATTCACTCATGTTCATAAACTGCATGTTCATTTGTGAAGGATTGTGAGAAAAGAGCCTGTCCACATGAAACCTCTGTTCAGGCCACTGTCCTGTTTTAGCCTCAACCCCTAGGGACAGCTGCTGGACCATGTTAGCAGGGCATGACTCCTGAGACAAACTGACCTACTATCCTGGAAATGCTGCTACATAGAATTGGGGTAAACATGGGGAAATCCTACAATGACAACTCTAAGGATCTAAAACACACAAGACTTTCATTTACGTGACCAGTTCTAACAATATGAGCAAAAGTGTGGCTTCATTGGGTAAGTATAGGCCCCACCCCCCCCACATTTCCAGTTTTTATCAGACACATTTTCTCGGGAGAGGATAAGACTCTCAAATAGACCATGAACAAGATAGTAGCTAACTGAAATCTTAGACAAGGGTGTTCACAACAGTTCAATGACTCACGTTACTACTTCAAAGCTCTCCTGCAGCCACGTCTTGGCAACAGTGCATCTGAATATTTCCTGACCATGTTTAGTGTGATACCAACAACACTAATATGAACACACCTGCCACACAGCGAGGTCTGAATTAGTCATTGGCATGGATTCTAATGAGTGAACAGTTACCTGCGGGGCTGTGGTCTACTGATGCAGGAAAGGCAGCAGGTACTGTGCAGAGCGACTACAGCAGACGTACCTTGTTGCAATAGATGGGAAACGTGGAGTTCTTCCTCAAACCTCCGTAATGGTCGGAGTGGAAGTGGGTGAGAAAGTAAGCAGTGATGCCGTCTATCACCCCATACAGGAAAGCGTCCACAACAAACCTGGTCCCTGGGGGAGGCACAGGTCTCTTTTCAAAAGTGTATTTGGTTCCACTTATACTTGAACAGTTTTTAAATTAAGTACCATGACTCAACAAGACATGAACTTGCCTGGAATCCTTTTGTAGAATGGACACAGCCTGGGTTCCTTTGGCTCTCCACCTGTTTTTCCTCTGTTCCTCCACCCCCTGCCTCCTCCCCATCCCATTCTTCCTCCTCCTTCCTTAGCCTTCTGGGTACCTTCATTGTCGGGGATCTCTTTCACGTTTAGGGCCGCATCAGCTCCAGCGCCCCTGTTCCTCCTCTGTCGTCCTCCATACTGCCTTCCTCCTCTGGAAGTCTCAGTGCAGCTTGGCTCAGTGCAGCCTGGCTCTGAGCTCTGCTGTGGTAGCACGCTCTCAGCAGCCTGCTCTTTCAGAGGTTTGAGCCCGAAAAACACCCCGATGTCTGTCTGCTTGAGGCCAGAAGCAGGTTCTGCCTTGCCTCGTCCTTTTCGGGGTGCCATGCTTGATTGAGACGGTTGAGTAACAGAGATCGAAGAAGACAAAGGCACCTTATTCAGCACTGCTGAAGTTTGTTCTGTTTCTATGGAAGACAGGTTTAAACGTTCGGTGTGAAAGGTGTGACTGCTGTTCGTGCTAGATATATGATCTCTGAGCTGCTCTAGCACTATACTCTGTGGGGACTGGAGTTCATGGCTGGTGTTGTTACAGGAAGCAGAAGTGTTTTCTACTGAAGCTCTCAAAGGGGAGGCAAAGCCATTTTTAGCAGCGGTGAATGTAGGGTGATTGCTATCAGCTAATGAGCTAATTGGTATCACCTGGGTGTCAGCGCTGACTTCAAACTGAGATATGTCAGAGAAGAACTCGTCAAATGACAGAAGCTCATCATCAAGTGATGGATCATCACTGAATAAAATGATTGATTCGTTATTCTCGTTTTCATTCAAACTATTTGGAGACAGCTGTTTTATTGGTTGGCCACCACTGATTTGGTGATCTATAGGGAATTCGGACAGAGGAGAATACGAGAGCCCATCGTCACTGGAAGGAGAGGCCTTTGCTTTGACAAAGCCTCTTTCAATAACTGGACTTTCACTATCTTTAACAAGGGGAGCGGGTTCCTTCATTTTGCTTTCTTGAGACAAGACCAGCTTCCCACCTCTGGCAGAAGGTGACCAGCCTTTCTTTTTCCTGATGTCCTCAGGCGCAGGTGACTTCAACAGCAAAAGAGCATTAGTCATCTTGGAGGGGGTAGAGGTGCTGCAGCCTGTGTGACTGGGAGAGCCTGGAGAGAGGAGCTCTGAGGCACTGTGCTGGGAACACTCCAATACTAAACTATTGCTGCCCTGGTTGTCTTTGTCCAAAGAGCTGCAGCTGGGGTCCTCACTGGATGTTCTCTCCTGAGACAGACTGAGGTAGGCTGGGTCGTTTATTGCTCGGAAGTGAGCTAGCAGCGTGTGGTTGTATCTCTTGTAGTGGCTTGGAATAGTGGAGGAGCACTGGATTCCATCTGGACATTCTATCCACAATAGGAAAAAAACAAGAGAATCAAGAGAACTGTAGGGGTTGAGTTGGTAGTTCTAATATAAATATGAGTGTGTACATATGTCATTAACAGGTCTGCAGTGTTCTACATACCTTTGCTCTCATCCACTGGGGTTTCAAGACATTCGGCTACATGCCACCTTTGCGACTGAACTACTAATGCAGAGAATGGCATCTGACACACAGGACAGAAATCTCCTGGAGTTAATGCCTCATCGTCATGGTTGTCAATTTGTTGGGTCCCCTTCTTTTGTTTTGATTGTGTCGAGGTGAACGGTGAGGGGGGCGAGGGGTCTTCAGCGACACACACAGTCTCTGTTGCATTGGGACCTCTGCTTTTAGAAAATGCATGATTCCCCGTTTTCTTTACCACAATTTCGCCCTTTTTTATTCGTTTGGAGACACGTCTTCTCTTGGTCACCGTTCCATTGGACGGTTCAAAGGTCCCTTGTCTCTTCGTCTTTTGGAGAGGTTTATAATCCCAGATGTCACTTTCATCGTCTATTTCTGACATTTCGACATGCTCGACTATTTCCAAAATCTCAAAAGCAGAAAACAATATTGTAAGGTTTAATGTACTTTAACCTTCTGTTTCGTGGAAACTGAAATGCTAACAGTAGCTACAACTGCATTAACCGTCTCCCTGTTGTAATAATCATCATATAATCTATATAATAATCCACCACAATGCGTAAAACCGACATTCTACGTTCCAGTGAAAACATATTTTATAGAACCCATTAACACCAGCAGAGTCGCGGACCCCGGGACAGAGATTTACCGCCACACAGTAAAGCGTGATATTGTGCAATGTTACAATACACTTCAGTACTTTCGACACATTTGATGTTTTATTGTGCTCATTTTATTTAAAAAAATATATATGTAGCGGTGTGTTGCGATATATTTTATAAGTGACATAATTAGTATGCATTTAAATATTAGATCTTGGTTTTATCAGAAAAAGTCCCACATAGTTCATGTTAAATGAACTCATATAAATCTACACATTTACTTAATGGTTTGTTGTTACAAAGATGGCGTCTCAGTGCAGCTTGTCTACTTTGTTTCCCATTCAGAGTCAGCTGGACAACGCCCTAGATGACGCTACAACCCAACAGGAGAAAGAAAATCTTGTATACGAGTACTTGCAAAAACTAGACGAAAGAGAAGATCTGAAGATTCCCGATTTTGAGGAAGGTTAGCTCACACTGTCATTGCAAGTTGAATATTCTGAATCGAGAGTTGTTGGTAAAACGTCATCCAGCTCCTGCAGCGCCTGCGCGGTCCTTGAGCCAGCGAATGCAGATTTCAAACACCATATTCAGACCCGTTCCAGTTTATTAGATGTAACATGCTGTTATTACACCTGTATTATTACATATATGTCCTGTCTTTCCTACAAGTTGGCTATTCATTGACCGTCATAATTATATAGACACGCGATCACAGTGCAACTTTGTAAAACACATGATCACCAGCAATATAAACCGTTCAAATATTTTAGAGAAGGTGATGTCTAAATTGTTAATGCTAATATTCGTAGTTGGGGTTGTTTTGCCTAGGTCTGGAATGGCTAAACACAGAAGGTCCACTGTCTCTAGCAAAAGAGCTGGCTGGCAAGGTAGTGATACTGGACTTCTTCACTTACTGCTGCATAAACTGCATGCATATCCTACCGGATTTGCATCAGCTGGAGAAAAGGCACCCTGTCAAAGGTAGGTACACACTTATGTTGCAGTGTATTATCAACCACAGTTTGCGTGTGTATCCATGTACAGGTGTGTGAACAGGTACACACACAGTCATCATGTTGAAATGTTTTCTCATTACAGTTGACATCCTCCATGGCTCTGTTTTCCTCTCGTTGTGAAATGTGGTCTGTTTTGCAAGTGGTTTCTGGTCTTGTAATAGGCTAGTCTAGTACTTGAAGTTTCTATAAATAAAACCACACACGCACAATGATCCCAGGTCCGGGTGCTATACGATGCTCCTGGCTGTGCTGGGTGTGGGACTTATTTTGGTCTATGTAATCATGTTCTAACAGTCAAGTGGCCTATTGTTAGCTCTTCACCCAGATCATCCAAGTAAAGTAATCGAGTCCCCCCCTCCCCTCCCCTCCCCTCACCCACAGATACAGACACGCACGCACAGAGACACACAGACATGCACACACCACCAGGCAGCCATTTGCTCCACACTTTAATTCACAATCTCCCTCGCTGTATCTCTGGCACTGCTAAGGGTACATTCTGTATGCTTCTTCGTCCGGTAAAGGGTTCAAAGCCAAGTACAGCAGCCGCCCTCACAGCAACCCCCTATGCTGTCTGCAATCTGTGTTAGTAGCGGGCCTGGGCCCAGCATGGAGGACTCTGTTGCCTGTAGACTACAGACTCTGAAAAAAAGATGGTTAGTCCACTAGTCAAAACAATGGCAGGGAAGAAGGGTTTTGTCATGTGATGTGCTGTTCTAATTGAGCATGAGCAGGCATTATCTGCGTCTGAAATAGTTTGTGTCAATGTGAAGGTCTAATTTGTGGACTTTTATTTTCTTTGAGTGCCTAGATTGACTTGTTACAAGGTTCATTATTCAGTGTGGAAGGAAATCTTCAGAGAAGTACTGTGAATTACAAAATTAATTGAAGTAAGACACGATGTGGAGTTATGGAATGAATTTGCTACCTTTCCTTCTGAATGTGGTTTTCACTTTTTTTTCCTCTCCTTCCGAGGTTATGAATTTTAATGCTTGACAGATGGCTGAAAATGTGCTTTAGTCTGTCCTTTGCATCTATCAGCCTCAGTGTTTCAAGCCCCAGGGATGAAACTGGAAGAATGACGAGGCGCAAAAGTGCTTTTGACATTTCAGTTGAGCTAGACAAACCACAGCAGAGTGAGTAGCAGCTAGATTGAAATGGGAAAGAGCCCAATAAGCGAACTAACTTTCAGACGAAGCCCACGATGGGAACGGCAGAGGCTTGAGGCGTTCATTCTCTCGCCATGTTACCTGTCATAGCGAGACGTTTGATACATTACGTGGTACGCTTCAGCCTGTCCTCGGGTCTTTTCCCAATTTCCAGAGCATGCATTTCCCATCAAATGTTATTTAAATGAGCTTTTACTCTTAAGATGAATCCATCTTTTGGTGTGTGTGTGGAAGGCCCATGTCATTTGACTTGAGATTGAGGCGTAGCTGGTGTAGGACATGTGATGGCCAGATATAGAGGACACAGTGACAGCCCACACACATGTTGAAGCCTCCAGGGGGCTGTCACACATGCAGTGCCCTTCAAAGGTCTATGGGGAGACTTCCTCATGACCCCAATGCAACGGTAAGGAGCATGCAAGCAGAATACGAGTCAGGTGACGAGATGTTTTCAATTTGGTCTCTGGACCAGAGGGAGGCCATTGTAAAGGGCATAAGTCAGTAGGCTCCATGCCTCCAGGCTGTTTGGTTAGTGTCAAATCCAAATTGTATTAGTACCATCCCTTTTTTAAGCCATGTCACGTACGCCCATAGAACTGGTCCTCAACCAACTTAAATCCTCAAGGAAGATAAGGAAACCTCCTAGAAAAACTCACTAGAGGAGAAAATATGGAGGAAACCCCTAGAGACATTTGGTGAAGGAGATGGGTATCAACATCTTGTAGATGTGTTGCTCTAGTAAAACACTCTACAAACCCATGAAGGTTTGAGATCAGCAAGGCCAATGAGCTGTGACACGCATCCATATCCTGAAGGTGTGGCATGTGAGACAGAGAGAGCCATGTGCTGGGCTTTATACTATGACTGATGTACCAAACAACTGAGTGTAGGGACGACTCCTACTCTGACGAAAGGAAAGACTTGTCTTCAAACGTTTTGGCCACTTTCAATACAGCAAAGAAAATGTAAGGGTGATTTATGGCTAAGATACTGCAAGCAATTCTACACAAACTACATTTTACGATTTGTATGTTTTGGAATTAAACACATTTTTTTGAAAAAAGTTCCTAATTTAAAAAGATGGTAAAGCTTTGAAGTCTATTGGACATTTCAGATAGAATAGTTTCCCCAAATTGTCTGTTCCCCAAATTGATTTCACATAGTCCTAAGGAGACAAAGCTAGAATCACGGGATCCAAATCACATGATCTTCCACTGCAAGTGTCCATGCTCGTACTTACATGAGGTTCTGCTACAACAGATTCATTATGTAACACAAATCACACAGCCATGCATGATTAAATTTCATCCCCAAAACATCATGGTTTAAGGTCAAGACCTTGTTTAACCTGTTATTGTTTTTTTTCTGGCGATTTGTCAGTCTACTGAACCAACCAGACCAAAGCAAATGAACATGTTTGACACGCCTGAATTCTCTATTTCTCAGCTTCTCAGCTCAGCTTCTTCTCTCGATTGTTTGTCATCTCTTGACACAAACTTTTATGATTTCATTCCCTTGAAAGGAATTTGACTTGTAAAATTAATTACATTTGCGTAAGATGCAGGTCCTTGTTGAAAAGCATTTTGTTTTGGTGTAACCAACAGAAACTTTGCTATTGCTGATATATTTGTTCAGGAAATGTGCATGCTAGTTATGCCCACCACATCGTCTGAATGATCAGGAACTGTTTTATTTGGTTTGCATCTTTTGGTTTTAAATATCATCTTTTCCACCCTATCTCTGTTTGGTATTTTCTCAGACGGTTTGGTTATTGTGGGAGTACACTCTGCCAAGTTTCCCAATGAAAAGGTACATTTCAGCTTCTTTACCAGAACTTGTAATTAGTTTTTAAAGCAAATGACAAATTAAGTGAATCAACCCCCTTACTGTCCTTTTTATTATTATTATTATTATTATTATTATATTAATCAAGAAATGCACAGTGATAAGTGTGGAGTAAGCGCTGCTAATGCAATCCTTAATAAACTCCATATCCCACAATACCCCTCCCCTTCAAGGTCCTTCAGAACGTGTGCAGCGCTGTGCTCCGCTACGACATCCGTCACCCGGTGGTGAACGACGGCGCGGCGCGGCTGTGGCATGAGCTGGAGGTGTCCTGCTGGCCCACGCTCGTCCTCCTGGGACCTCGTGGCAACCTGCTCCTCTCTCTGGTGGGGGAGGGCCACCGTGACAGGCTTGCCCTCTTCTCCAAGGCTGCCCTCACACACTATAGAGACCGAGGCCTGCTGAGGGACCACCCCGTGGGGGTCCGACTGTACAGGGACACCCTGCCCCCGACCATCCTGTCCTTCCCTGGGAAGGTAGCAGTGGACACCAGCAGGAAGAGGCTGGCCATAGCAGATACCGGGCACCACAGGGTCCTGGTGCTGTCCCAGACTGGAGAAGTGCTCTATACTGTAGGAGGTGGGTTAGGGGGCGGCGATGAGCTATGTACTTTCACTGTTGAGTGTGGTGCATGGTATTTTATGTTGTTATTTTGTTGTTATAATATTTTATGTTGTTGGGCATGTATGTGCTTTGTGTTAGGGTTGTTAATGGTAGCTGGGACTGCAGTGGACTTCAAGGTTGGTCTGAGATGACATTGAGGGTTATTGTTTCATGTAATTATTATGTAGTTCTGACAGAGACACAGTGCTGGTGGACACACTGGGTGACACACACTTAATAACCACACAGCTGCTTCTGATATCACACCTCAGGGGATTAGCCTAAAATCTGAATGTGCAACTTGTCGACCCATGAAAAGACAGCTGGATGATGTTTGTAAAGTGTCTAATTGAAGGTATTTGTCTTTGTTAGTATTGATATTGAGAGGGAAGCAAAACAATAGTAATTGTTATTACTATTATTATTATTATTATTACTACATATTAGTAGTACATGTTGTTGATCAACTGCGTTCATACCTGCAGTAGAGTAAGTCTCTCCCTGTAATACTCCAGGGCCGGAGAGTGGAAGACAAGATGGCAGCCTCTCTGAGGCGTCCTTCTGTGCTCCTCAGGGTGTGGCCATAAAAGGAGACACTGTGTATGTGGCCGACACAGAGAACCACCTGATACGCAAGGTAACTGGGCTCCAATCCTTCCTAATGCAGCTTCACTCCAACCAAGTTACAATAGAACCTTGTGTGGCATTTGAAGGTTGTGTGAAAGTCAAAGAATCCATTTTGCACTTTGCAAGTTCTCATTTGTAAGTTCTCATTACAAACCAAGTCTCTCTCTCGCTCAGATTGACCTCCTGGAGGGGCGAGTCAGCACTCTGGCAGGAATGGGGTTTCAGGGCACAGACAAAGAGGGCGGAGCTATGGGACTCCAGCAGCCAATCAGTTCCCCATGGGATGTTGCTCTTGGTACAGCAGGTGAGGGGTTCAGCCCACTGTGACCTCAGACACCTACAGCAGCACTTTATTTTCACCGAATGTAACCATGAGGATCTCTAGGTGAACAAAATTATTTCAAAAGGGTCAGTGGGTCCTTGGAATACACACAGGCTGCAAATGAAATGGCATCAAAGGGTTAACTTTACACACCGTGTGTAATTGGTAGCGATGGCCACTTAATTACTCAGACTAACTTTAGAATTATACCCACGCATTTTTGTGCCTCATAATATGTCAAATCTCGTATTTTTTTCTGTTCTGCTTTGGGCAGTGAAAGTTCATTTTTTCATCTTTGTTTCATTAATCCATCACAGCCTCTCCCTATCTAGAGTAAAAATCTTCTTTTAATGTCCGCTTTTGAAGCTCCCTTAGATCCTTAATCTCTCCAAATACACAGGTCGCTCCTAGAACAGGGCTTTGTTCAGGATAAAGAAAAAATACAGTTCTCGTCAGTGCCTTCAAGTCATGTACTGTGAATTGGTCAGTTTCTTTGTGAAGATGAAAGTGTGTGTGCATGTGTGTGTTGCACTTTATCTTTGACCTGGCAGCTGATTGGATGCTGGCGAGGACTTGATCTACCAAAGGAAAGATTCTCTGGGAGAGCTGCAGCACAAAACACACTGATTGGCCAATTCAGTCAAAATTTTGGGCTCCACATCCAGTGAGCAGTGACCTCATCTGACAGAAAGAGCCTTTGGCTTTCATTTTTATGATGTTCTATGATGCGTGTGTGCGTGCGTGTGTGTGTGTGCGCACGCCGGCGTGCATACAAAGAGATGCTTCGAAAAATTCATCATGACAACCCTCAGATTCATTCCCCTGACAACAAAGGCTCTAATCCAGAATGTGATTTATCTGTGCTGTCGTCCCAGTTTGCCCGCCTCCCTCACAGATTCAGTCAATAACAATATCAAAGAACAATACAAGAGGGCTGAACATCCTAATAAAAAGAACACAATAATCCATAAGACAACTCTGTACATTCTGTACTCTCTGAGTTTGCCGTTTGCTGTGAAAAGGCACATTGTTGCAATACATCAGGATTCTTGAACTGTGTGTAATTTGTTGAACTTTTGTGGGGTTTAGTTTGTCTTACTGTGGGCCCTCTTGAAGAAGCATATTCAGCAATGCCTCTTTCCTAGCTATGCTGCTGTACCTCTAAGACAGCAGCTTAACTGCCTTTTATCTCCTAAAGTGCACAGGTAAGGTAATATCCAGATATGAAATGCTACCTCTGGGTTCCACAACGTGGTCACTGAACCTGGATGTCCACTACTATGTCCACCTCTCCCCAGAGACTGCTTCCAAACACTCATTCACTATTCATGAAGGGATCATTAATGATTCAGCCCACTGTAGTTGGCTCCAATCCCCCAGTGTACAAACCTGTCCCATTCCAAAGATAGTTCTATATTTATGCTGCCAAAAGGGGCCATCAGTGCCCATCCTCCCTCCATATTTAATGACGGACATGTTACTATTTTAGGAGCCGTAAGAACACTGGAGGATTGCCGATACGGCCTCACTGAAAACTTTCTGATTAGCCAGATGTCTGTCTGTAGGTGGCGAGGAGGATAATGTGCTGTGGATTGCCATGGCTGGGACCCACCAGATCTGGGCTCTGTTCCTAGCTGATGGGAAGCTGCCCAAAGCCAGGTGAGCTTCCGGCATAATGACCTCGTCTGAGTGGCTGGCTGTGGATGATGTACTGTAGTAGTAGTAGTAGTAGTAGTAGTAGACTCTTTCATCCCAAGATAGGATCCTGTGTCTGTAGCTACTGGGGACAGGCCCAAGTTTGAAATCCAATTATGAAGGCATTTCAAATCTGTACTGGTACTTAAATGATCTTGGCTGGCACCTCTGACTTTGTCACTGGCATCCAGTATGACACTACAGGTGTTTTATATCAGGGTTGGTTTTTCGTCCATGTTCGTCCTCCAGCGAATCCAAAGCGGGCACGTGTGTGCGCTGGGCTGGCAGTGGTGCCGAGGAGAACAGGAACAACGCTTACCCGCATAAGGCAGGCTTCGCCCAGCCGTCCGGCCTGGCGCCAGCCCCCGAGGAGCCCTGGAGCTGCCTGTACGTGGCTGACAGCGAGAGCAGCACCGTCCGCACCGTTGCCCTGAAGGACGGGGCGGTCAAGATGCTGGTGGGGGGTGAGAGAGACCCCCTGGTGAGTGTCTGTCTGCTGGACCGTACAGGGGGATTGTATAGGCGCAGTAGGAGTGAGGTATAGATTGTAGACAAGTATCCTGTGTCTGTCAGGTATCCTTTTCTGTATTGTAATGGGATGACATTTTCTATTTCTAAGTTGTTTCCCTTCTGAGTCATCCTTGTTGTGTGTGTGTGGGGGGGGGGGGGGAGTGTATTCATTTGTGTAACCTTGATTAATCCAGGCAATTAGAACGTTTCTATTTGCATTGACAGCGTGATAAGTAGAAAGCGTAGTGCAATATGAAGTACATCAAGCAACACCTAAGTGAACCTGGACAGGCCATCTTTCCACCTGTAACGCACACTAAGCTACCCAAACGGAAACATTTACACTGGTGTCGACAGACAAACGACTTTCAGCGGCTCAGACAATGCGTTCACTGGATGTCAGCCAGCCGTTGTTGGATGAAGCCTCCCTCCTTATGGACCAATCACAGCTTGTGTCCCCAGTTCTGGTGCATGTTCAAGAGATTCGGTCTTAAACGGTTCACTTCAGTGCCCAGAGATGCTCTACACTGTCACTTACTTAGTGTTTATACTCAACATTATATACAGTACTTTGCCAGAGTCTTAAGCCCAATTGAAACATGAAGTAAGGCTAAATCACCTGATATTTTAATGAAAAGACTTGAAACAAATTCACATTGCACTTTCTGATACATATTTCCAACAGTAGTCATGTAAATAATCGTGGTCCTAAAACGTTTGCCCAGTGCTGTAAAGATGTGTACGGTGTGTGTATAGATATTTATATTTATACGATATATGTTTTGTATAAATATACATTTATATAATCTCAAACCCTTGAAATTATTTGAAAGTGTTTGAGATGCAAAAAAGGCCATTTGCACTCTTAGGGCTGTTCTCATTTGTTTCATTCTTCTGGGTGAAACCAAATGTAGTGCCCCGTGATTTGTAAATAGCGTTTGTTCCCGCGTCCAGCTATAGGTGTCTCCATATAGGGTCTGAATACAGTGAACTGCCACGGTCATTCCAGGCTTTCACTCAGCACTCTGACTGGCATTCCTGACTGTTCTAATCAGCCTCAGTTTATATTCTCCCTCAGCAACTTAGTCTATTGCCCCACCAGGTTCTTTATAAGGAAATGAGAGCATTTTGAGGCCATACCACTTTGCCAGATGAATGCCCAACAAAACATAGTTAAGCAGAGGCGTTCAGACTGATTTTATGTGAACGGCAACAGATTTATTCAAAGCTTGTGCTTCCAGTGACGTAGAATACACTGTGGAACTACTCCATGCTGAAAGTTCTCTCTAACATGGCATGCGTGGGAAAATTTCAAGGATTTTCCAAATTTCAAGAAGGTTTATAATGAGATTCTGTTATCTAATTCGTTTGATTTATTAAACTGGGTGACACCGAGCAAGAGGCTATTTATATCCATTTTGTAGATTTCTCCTCTGCTGTGACAGTTCTTGTCTAGCAACATCTATTTACTCTTTTGGGTTTCAGATGTTTTTTTGAACCAGACAATGAAAATGAATGGGATTTGGTAATTGACATTGTTCTTATGCATTTCTGTTGCCGGTTAATGAAATGAGTTATTTCAACTATTCCAAGTATGACTCACCCTGTGTGTGTGTGTGTGTGTGTGTGCGTGCGTGCGTGTGTGTTGGTGGCTTTCTCCATTCAGATCTTACAGCACCTGACACTGAAAAGACCCTTTAAAATGGTCATTTCAGGGAAAGACTGTCTGTGGAAATATTCTGCCATTAGATATTGGTAGTTCGTAGTTCATATAATTTGTTCACTTCTTCAACTTCCTCTTTAAGTACTTAAGTCACCTGGTTGTTCAGGTCACACCAGGCATTTGTGGAACCAAACAGCTCTTTAAACACTGATGACATGTTTTTCATTAAATTCCTATCAGTGCATGACAGTCCTACTGTCAACCCTGTCCTCTTCCAACCCACTCATCTCCCCTGCCAAACATTTCACAAAGTTGTGTCTTTGCAAAACATTGGATCATTTTTATGGGAAAGGCTTAAGAGTGGGTTCCCTTGGAATAACAGAAAATCTCCCTCGTTATTAGTTGGGTCAAAAGGTTGACTTTATACTTCAGCCAATTTTGTTTAAGACTTGATTAACATTGCTACAACTTGATACAATCTCCTTAGGTCATAGGGAAGCTCCATTGAACTGCGTTGAAATGATTGCTTGGGTTCTCCCAACATGCTGGTTGTCCAGTGACATGTGTTTCGACCACAGAACCTATTTGCCTTTGGGGACGTGGATGGGAAAGGAGTGGAAGCCAAGCTGCAGCATCCTCTTGGTGTGGCCTGGGCTCCAGGACAGGGCCTGCTGTATGTCGCCGACTCCTACAACCACAAGGTGGGTTGGACTCAAATCCTCTCACTGGCAATATCATGCCCTTCTGTTGTTGCAGTTAGACAACACAAGTCTGATGGGTTGGATGTAGATTAAGATTTCTTTTTACTATTTGCAGCCAAGCATTTCTCACAGTGTGTGTACGTGTGTGTACGTGTGTGTACGTGTGTGTACGTGTGTTTGTACTTCAGATCAAAGTGGTGGACCCCAAGACCAAGCAGTGTCGTGTCCTGGCCGGGACAGGAGAGGCTGGGGACGCCCTGGGCCCGGGCTTCTTAGACTCCTCCTTCAACGAGCCTGGAGGGCTGTGTGTGGGGGCGGGGGGCCGGCTGCTCTACGTGGCTGACACCAACAACCACCAGGTCAAAGTTCTGGACATGGACGCCAAGACCGTCTCTCTGGTGAGGGAGGAGGTGTTAGCGTGTGTACATGGGCACCCCTGGCGTTAACCTCTGTTTTGATGAATGAGTTTGTTGTTTTGACTTGGTATTATTGTTTGTTACTCTTACTAATGGTGTAATGGTCTGAGTGTAGGGTTGAAGTACGAGCTGTTTTAATACAAGTATTTATAGCCATAGTTGATTATTGCAAATGCTAAGCGAAAATAACCAAAATATGTGCCAGTTCTAATACTTGTGGAGCTAAGTGTTTACATTAGAAAGAGAGTGAGTTATGACTGTTTCTATTGCGTACACAACCATAATCCAGGGTTCCCAGCTATGAGCACAAAGCTCTGTTAATACCATCTACCCAGCATGCACTCTTATAGTTATCATTTGTTCTCTTCATGTCCTGTGTGTAACTGTATGTACAAGTCTGTTCTGATAGCTTTAATGTGCAAATCGTTTCCGATAATAATTTTGATTACACTCGTATCAAGTGGTTTGAAGTCAGACTTGACTCTGCGTGCTTTGCTACTCTCTTTCAACCCTCACTTTGAAAACTCCCCTAAATTTCCCCTTGTTCCTGCCTCAGTTCCCTGTACTCACAGAGACTGTAGACTCTGCGCCAGTGAAAGCCTCTGGTCCTCCCAAAGTCCCCAAACTTCCCAAGTCGGCAGCCAGGATCGAGCTGCCACCACTGGCAGTGTCCCCGGGCCTGACTGTGACCATGGAGGTGACTCTGTCTCTACCAGAGGGGACCAAGCTCACAGAGGAGGCACCCAGCTTCTGGAGTCTGTCTGCTGAGGGTAAGGACACGCATCACACTGGCTTCACCCTGGTCTGAGCCAGCACACTGTCCAACACTATCACATTGAGATCTTATGAATATGTTTACCATACATGAATGATGTTGTCGCTTTTCAGCACAGACGTGTTCTTTGGGCCACACCAACGCTTTGTAGTTCCTTGAGGAGGGTATTTTGTTTGGAACACTCCAATCATATAGTCTTTTTAAAACTTTTTATCCTTGGAGAAGCCTGTACACACTTACATCCTGTAGAATAATGAATAATAGTTTAACTTAGTATTTTAAAACTTGGGAACTGATTCATTCACTGACTCATGGAAGTAATTAAGTAATTGAGGTGATGTGGGAGACCCTTAAATACTTCTAAATGCAATGTGGGTATTGATCTTTTCAAGTACGGAAATATAAATCCACTGAGGAGTGAGACTGAGTAACGATCTGGAGTTTAACGATGACGTTAAGGATCTAATTTTAGCTTTGCCTTTTTGTTCGCTGTAGCTGAACTGATTTAAACAGCAGGTCTTGATCCTTAAAATACACTTGGTCTGTTACAATTGAATCAATGCAGGAGGAGCAACAGCATCTGTAGATCTAGCTGTACCTGCTTGCAATCTCTGAAGTCGAATTTTAAGATCAAGATCTGGTTGGTTCAGCATAAATATATTAAACTTCATACAGCTTTATTGAGACAGCTGGCCAATTTACTGTATATACAGTATTTATGCAACCAATTAGTCCACGCGATGTTTAGAAGTGAATTTTACATTTTCATGGAGGTCATAAGCACATAAGTGTTTCAGTAGGGGAGGGTAGTGCAACACTTGAATACACTAAATGTCTGTCATCAGTGTTGGTTTGGTCTTCTCATGCCTCAGTCTGGTTCCTGCCCCGGTGGGCTCCTGGGCTGGCCTGGTGGGCTCCTGGGCTGGCCTGGTGGGCTCCTGGGCTGGTCAGGGCCGGCCTGGTGGGCCCCTGGTCTGGTGGGTTCCTGGTCTGGTCAAGCCAGCCTGGCATACAGTACAGCTGGAGCAGCACTGCTGAGATGACTCCCAGTCACTGTTAAATACCAGCTGTGCTCCTGTGCTGTAGGTGATGCTGCTGTGCATGCTAAACAGATCTCACTCCACACACACTCTTTTTATTTCTCTCTCATGCGTCCAAGCATTATATATCCACTCATGAACAGACACACACAAAAACAGGAATTCACTCACTGATGTAGACCAGTTTCCATTGACCACTTTGTATCTATTTAGAAGAACTGTAAGGTGGAAGTTCTCACGAGTGCACTAATCAGATGTGTGTCCTATTCAAAACATTCAATCAAGGCTTTTGTGTACAGCTGAATGTACTTCCTGAATCCAGCTCCTGTCTTTCCCAGGTGATGAGTGGTTGCTAGAGGGCCAGGTGGTTACCGGGGACATCCTGGACCTCTCCCGAGCGCTCTCCCTCTCCACCAAGCTTCCAGCTCTGACCGGGGCAGCAAGCCCCAGACCTGCTCTCACTCTCAGTGTATGGCTGTACTGCTGTCTGGCCCAAGGCGGAGCTTGTATGATGAAAGCGGCCTCCTTCACCCAGCCCCTCGACATAGGTGGAGCGCCCGTCGAGGGAGGGGTGACTGTGACCATGGCTCACGCCTTCTGAAACCAGCCGAGTTCAGTTCAGAGTTCAGTTCTTTCATTCTGGGGATGAGTGAGCTTTTTAATGCAACATTCAGCCCACTGTCCTGTTATCAGCAGTCTAAAGACTAGATTTGTTTAACAGGATAATGGCTGATGGTGTGGATAGCTTTAAAGAACATGTCCTTCATCTGTCCTTATACTCAATATGAGACACAGTAATCTATGCACAAAAACCAATGGAGATTTTTTCTATATGGTGTTGTAAATGAGTTTATTACCAAAGTATTTAATACCATCACTGTGCCTCAAGGACAGTATTGTGGCATATATGTTTACGTAACACAATTGTTCATAATTTACCCTTTAAACGTCATAATTTGTGAGCGTTCATAAACGTCTCTACCGATCACAGCGGATGTAATATTTATCATTATTATTTTTATTATTATTATTCATTGACTCAGTGTTCACGTGTCTTAACCAGCTCAGCTTAAAAAGGGTTTATACCACAAGATTCATACCAGAACAGTTGTTAAATGAAAACATGCTAGTTGACATTGTCATAGTAGAGATATATATATTCACAATAAATATTGACTGTACCACACCCTGCCGAACTTCTATCAACATATATCAATAACAAAACTGGCTTCCAAAATGAACAAAAAGGGTGAGGCAGCTCATATTCTTAATGGTTGTTGGAAAAACTTGAATTTCAAGAATGAAAGTTGTTTATGTAAACAACTGAGTCATGATTAAAGGGAATCTTGAATTAAATTAAATCCATTTGAATGAGACCTGAATTTTCCCTCCTGCTCATTTTACGTACATATAAACATAAATCTTAGAAATCTATTACAGTTTTTTTGTCTTCAACGTAAAGACGGCATCAAGCGGTTCTTGTGTACAAATGATTTAATTAAAATAATGTTGAAAGTGCCTCGTTTACACAGAAGTCACTGATCTTTGCTCAGCTAACGTTACTGACAGTGGGGCTGGATGTGAGAAATCCCTGGATGAAGCCTTAGCTCTGTGGTTTAATGTTTGCTGAATGGAGAAAGCCATGAAGAGACCACAGCCAGTGTGAGTTTAATGTATTAATTGGTGAATGAGAAGATGTATTGCTATGAATATGGTAGCCTCTGTTTTATTAGGAATCAAACAAAGCACTCTATAGTTCACCGTGAAACATTGGGGGAGTCTTAAGTAGAAGTGTGTTCATGGGCAGAAGATACGTTCATCTAAGCGTTATGTCAACTGGTGATTTGTGGCAGAGCTTTGCTATATTATGTATGTTTCTGCACGCTGGGAACTGACTTCATGGTCTGGAAGTTCTAAATGAAATGCAGTCATGTATGAGGATGCAATAAACCATATTTAATGAATGTGTGTATGCTTCTAATTGCATGAAATGCATGCTGTAGAAATGATCAGTTTGATTCCTCATGATCAGCCAAGCTTGGCACAGAAACAACTTTCTTATAAAGATTAAAGGTGAGTGTAGGTTGACAGGCCTTTGGAGGTCCAACAAATCAGTTTGGATATTGTTAGTATTTCTGATGTTATTTAGGTAGCCTTTTTCTGTATATCATTAGATTATTTTCCCTTCCGTGGGCTTGTGATGTCCCCCTTCAGAACAGTCTATTTGAATGTACATATTCTACTGAAAATGAAAATGTTTGGAAGGGAGCGATCTCCATAGAGCCCAGTTTAAAAAGAACTTCTGTGTTTCAGTAGCGTGTAGCCTCTAGCAGATACGAGGTACTTTAGGTCTTTCTCTGACACGCCTTTGATGTATTTGTCAAACTGTCGTCTGCATCAAAGCAACAGGATGATGCCACTGTGACATGTTCGAGAGGTTTGGCGATGTTGGGTTAGGTCAGTCTTGTCATTCCTTCCAGTCCTTATCTACTGACTCACTGTCCAGTTCTCAGGTATGCAACTAAGCAAGCTAAACTAGGTTTGCAGTTGTCTTTGGTTCAGGCAACCATACATTCCATAGGTATATTTTAGGGTGAAAACAATTCTTCGGTCCTGGTTTTGAGATCCTAAATTTGAAAGCATAGCAAAGTCTCCATTAGTTTACCTAATTAACCTAAACATTTCTAACAAACTTGTATTTTTGTATTGCCCTTTAACAAGCTATGTCATCGAGGATTTCCCATAAGCTCACAGAATTGCCCCTCAGCCACCCTAAACTGTTCAGAAAGATAAGGAAACGCTCAAAGCAAAACTCAATGAAGACATAATGGAAGAGACCTTGGGAGCAGCAATCTGGTTCGAGTTCTCCACCTCCATACACAGGTTGGGTCACTTGGCTATCCAATCTGAAACAACTCTTAAAAACATCCTAAAAGTCAAAACATTTGATTTGAAAGCATCCTTCCACACATTTCATGACTCAGTCATGAAGGCTTCCCTAATGACTTCACTTTTTTATTGTTATTTGTCAACCCTTGAAAAGGAGCATCCGGTACAAACAGTTTCAAACTTTTCTTTGGCACTGGTGCCTAGAACACTATGGCTGGATACTGTTATTACAATACGAGTGATAAGACATCTCTGTCTGTTGGCCCAGTTAAAGTGAATGTCTGTCTGAAAGCTACAGTAATTATGATACACTCCAGGAATGCAGATTAAGTAGACTTCTGCCCCTGCCTGATGTTCCCTGGCTCAGTCGCAGCTATAAGGAGGGGCAATTATGATCTTATCGCCCAGTAACAGCTTCCTACTGCAGAAAATGCCTCTCTCTTACCCAGCCTGTGCAAGGACATAACTAGCGCGCTGATGGCCTCTTTATTTAGCCTGGTGCAGGGAGATAGCCAATGTCAGTGGAAAATCCAGGGACCAGGTGAAAATTAGATCCGGTTAAACAGAGAACGATGAAAGCTAGCTGGGATTGTATGCTTTCTACCTTGTCGTCTGAAGTTATGTAAATACAAGCAAACTACAGTGTGCTGTTGTCAAAAAGACAGTGAATCTAAAATGTGTTTTCTGTATGTTTTAAGCACGGCAGAAATGGCAAGGTCAAGTCGTTATATTTAAACATGAAAACGTGGAGAAGTTGTCCTCGTTAAAAACCACTACACAAAATCGGAGAAATTAAGCTTCCATAAACAAAGCAATCAATGCAGTTGGCTATCCTTAATTGATCACTTGGTGTCTGCTGCAGAACCATGGAATGTGCTGTGCAAAGACGCATGAATAGGCCAACAAAATGTGATTTAAATGGATACGTTGTTTTATGCGCCGAGACAAGAGTGTATTTTTATGAAGTTCATTGTCATGGTATGAGATCCTTGTAAAACAACTGTGGCCTCGCAATTGGTCGCCCAGAGTAGTGATGTCACTACTCAATCGCCCTACTGTTAGAGCAGACAGAAAGCGGTGTCCAGATGGAGTTGGAAAGCGAGGGATCATAAGCTACCTCATGGACACACTCAAGAGGACCGGGAACTCTACAAACTGTCTTGATGAATAGGAATAATATATGTACAGCGCACTGCCCATCATGGGGGATGGTCCGTCATCTATAAACTTCAACAATGACACAAAAGGTGGAAAGGTGGATGTCGACCTTCCTGGCGATGGCGCATCTGAGCAGTGGATGGTCGGAGTAGGATTAGTTATGGGTCTCATAGTTTTAACAATTGTTATAGGTAATATTTTGGTCATAACTGCTATAGCAAAGAACCAGAGACTACAGACATTGACCAACGTATTTATTGTTTCCTTGGCGAGCGCAGATCTTATTATGGGCTTGTTGGTGGTACCTTTCGGTGCCGCGCTGGAAGTCCAGGGCGCGTGGCTGTATGGTTCCTTTTTCTGTGAATTCTGGATATCCGTTGATGTTCTATGTGTTACTGCCAGCATCGAGACGCTGTGCGTTATTGCGATAGACAGGTATGTCGCCATCACCTCGCCTTTCCGATACCAAAGCTTGCTTACTAAGGCAAGGGCAAAAGTGATAGTGTGCAGCGTGTGGGCTATCTCTGCGCTCGTCTCTTTCCTACCCATTTTAATGCACTGGTCGCGGGACAATGAGAACACCGCATGTTATGAGAATCCAGAATGTTGTGACTTTATTACCAACCGGGCGTATGCTATTTCGTCCTCAATCATATCGTTTTACATACCTTTAGTTGTCATGATATTTGTCTATGCCCGAGTGTATAGAGAAGCAAAAAAGCAACTGATGAAGATAGACAAGTGTGAGGGAAGGTTTCACAATAACCTTAACGATGCCCCCAAAAACAAAACTAATAGAAAAAGACCCTCGAAAATACTTGCATTAAAGGAACAAAAAGCATTAAAAACACTGGGCATTATTATGGGAACGTTTACTCTTTGTTGGTTACCCTTTTTCATTGTCAACGTTGTCCGAGTGTTCTCCTCCGAGGTCGTGGACAAAGACCTTTTCGTGTTTTTTAACTGGCTTGGATATGTCAACTCTGCTTTCAACCCAATAATCTACTGTCGCAGTCCGGACTTCCGAAAGGCTTTTAAGAGACTGCTTTGCTGCCCAAGACAAGCAGACCGAAGACTTCACGTAAGCTCATGCGACCTTTCGCGTTACTCCGGCGGATTTGTGAACTCATTGGAACCGGGAATAATGGGGACGTGGACAGACTGTAACGGACTGGACCATAGCGACAGCAGCCTGGAGGGTAGCGCCAAATTATCTCATTCAGAGTCGCAGCTGTGATGATTTTCAATGTGAATCTCACCGGTGACATTTTTTGTTCATACATAAATGTCCATCTTAAACCATGGAGACTTCGTCTGTCGATGCGCTCAAATTTGGAACAGGAGTCATGCTCATCAATGTTTATCCGTTTCTGGGACAATGATGGCACTCGAAAGGCTGAGCATCATCCGTGTGTTAATAAGAAACTTTAGGACATGTCAATTCAGATGGAAAGGAGCAGCTCATTTGTAAATCGTGCACTAGATGTTGGAACAGCAATGTAAATACATTTCAACAAGTGTCTAAATGCTATGTTATACCTCATGCCTAAAGTACAAATTGTACGTAAGGAATTTGTTTATATTAAACATATGTTCAGTAAACGGTATTTATTTTGCGCTGTATATAGGTCTGCAGAATAGGTAAAGAAATGCACAGACACATGAATTGGATGGGTTGAAGGGCGGTGGTACTGATGTGCACCACAGCATAGAGGGGGCCAAATAGATCCTCTCTGTATCTTCCTCTCTCTCTGTGTCTCCCTCTCTCTCTCTCTCTCTCTCTCTCTCTCTCTCTCTCTCTCTCTCTCTCTCTCTCTCTCTCTCTCTCTCTCTTCTCTCTCTTCCTCACTCTCTCTCTCTCTCTCTCACTCTCTCTCTGTCTCCCTCTCTCTCTCCTCTCTCTCTCTCTCTCTCTCTCTCTCTCTCTGTTTCTCTCTCTCTCTCTGTCTCTCTGTCCTAATCTCCAATCCTCATGGGTCTGTGTTTTATTGTATTATGGTGGATGTTTATCAGTGTGCAATAAAGTGTTATTTTATGACAACAGTTTCTTCATTCCATATAGTTATGATGTATGTGTTTATGTGCACATGGACTTAACTCTCACAAAGAGAATCACACTAGGTGCGCTGTTAAATGCTCTGTATAACCGGTTACAATAACTGAATGGAGAATTCAGTTTATTGAACACATTAAGTCAAAACACACCATCTTTTGCTTCTCAAAACTAGTGTTTTCAATAGCAAACTAGCAGTGAGAACTTTGTCAACAATATCTTGTGTGAATGATTAATTACTAAGTTGATTTTGATTCATATTTCATCAACCATCTGGCCATGATTAAATAATTTGTTGTGCATTTTCAAATACTCGTTCAAAGAAATGATCAAAGGAGTTATATTTATCCTAACTGTACGCGCACATGCAAACATATATAGAAGTAGGCCTGATAGCATTTGTGACCACATTCTAACGCAATAATGCTGATGACCCAATAGAAATGTCAACATGTATGCAGAACCACCAAACAGTGATAGTTTGATCTCCACACGAGTTACCTGATGGCCATAAAGTACATTTTAATGGACTAATTCTTTGTCAAACATAAATATTTGTCTTACATAAAACACAACTAATAAATACGTCACAAATTTCTAGATCTTTACCAGACCATTGTGATATTTAGCATTAAAGTAACATGCTCAGGAAAGTGTAAGCAGGCATTCATGTACTATTTTACATATCCAATGTCATGTTTGACTAACGATGCAAGGAATTTAAAGGTTCAAACTAAGTCCCATCAATTGAACACTAAGCAGTTTAAGATGCGCAGTTTGTTGGGTTTGAGAGGAACGTGAAAGTACACACCAACTGAGTAAATGTAGTGTAACTACACTCCAGAGATGTAGTATTACAGACTTGGACATGTGTAAATCATAGGACATTACCTGTATTATGTTGTGAGATGTTGGTGATTCTTCTCATAATATGAAAAGTATATTATCCCATTAAAAATGTAACACCATTAGTTTACTGATGCTGTAAACAAATCTCCATAGATGTTTAATATGACTCAACCTCCTGTGAAGACATCATGACAGCATGCTAAATGTGCATGGGCAAAATACAGGCTGGGTGTTTTTGAGTGGCCCTTAAGGAAAAAGGTTCTATTGGGGCCCACAGCTGGAGCCTGGTAATCAGTCTTTGAGACGGACATCTTTAAAATGCATTAGCGTTCTGTCTCCCTCTCTAATGCCATTCTCCCACGAGAGCGCTGTGAACATTTCAAATACTCCAAAAAAAAAACGGAATGAAATTGAGCGCCGCTGTTTTAGCTAATGAACCTTGTTTAAATATGATTGCCCAGGCTAATATATACGGACAAAAGTGGCACCAGAGCCACATTCAGCAACGCCGACTGGGTCCTGGCAAAGGCCCACCTAGTTATTAGGTATTATTCTTTTTGGCAGGAAGCTTGTATCCGAGCAGATTAAAAGTGGGGCTCACAGATGGAGGTGCTGATCCTGCCCAGTTCAAGAATAATGAACATAAATTGCATGTAGGCATATATGGAAACACATTTGAGCTCCCCTGATATCAGAGCCAAGGGTACGACATAGGCAGACATATGTTACGATACGGTGCCATTTCTTGTTTAATGCAGTCTTTGACAGCTGCTGTATCCACTACCATGGCTACTGGTGAATGTGACTTGGTGGTTTCACCAGCTCAAAATGAAGCCACCAAGATATGGCTTTATTATATCTTATGATAACAGAGCAGAGTTGACCATGATCGAGACTATTAACTCTGCTCACATTAGTCTGTTTGATCAAAGACCTGATTGTTGATTTGCTTCTCCTGTATGATCAGAGCCTGCTCTGCCTTGTGGGGTTTTGACTACTAAAAGGGTTTTGTTTGATCATATCTACTCATAATTGACCTGCAATGCTTTTTATTTATGTGCATTTTTTATTTGGGTAATGACAGCTTTTACCATGTTGAAGCAAATAAAATTATAACTGGTTACAACAATGTCCGGAAGATCTTAGCTTTCTAGACAACTATGATGCTCACAGGGTGACATCAACTGTCCTTTTGTTATATGTCCAAACCAGCCTCTTAGGTCTCCCTAACTTATGCTTCCTCCATCGGCTTGATTATGAGCAGATAAAATGGGAATAAACCCACATGCTGTATCGTAGCTGTCTCAGCCAAATGTTTTTTGCTTTGCCAACAAAGACCCCCTGCCCTTCCAACCATCTGGTGCAGGTCAGCAATCAGCACAAGAACTTCATTACAGCAGACCTTGCTCACTAAGTGCATACTTGAAAAATGCACCAACACTGGCTTATTTTCCCAGTTCGATTGACCGGCGGTGTGTATTAATAGAAAGAACAAGTGCTAGAGGTTGACGTGAGGTAAAAATAGCAGCATGTTACGCGTCTGAACAAGCTCAGAGCTCCTCTCACACTGGACCGGTCGCGAGACACGTTTTTTGATGTCAGCAGATGGATGCCATTAACACTTGAAGAAGATAACATTCCCCTGAGATTTTCCCCACTTTGTTGCTATGGAGAGTGCTGAAGTGATGACAGTGCGAGTACCTGTCTGTCTGACCTGCCCTCATGTTCCCTCGTGAACTTTGTGTGCAGCAGTTTCTATATGTCTGCATGACCAGATGGTTTCATATGCCTTGACTATGGGATTAGAGGACTGTAGGCACTCATTGTCCAGTATTAACATTCAAATAACACTTGAATTACACACACACAGAATAAACCAAGTACAGTTCACAGTAGTTTGCAGATTGAAAAAATAAGGGACAGGGGCCAAAAGGTCCCAATATATTTAGATGCTCAATTGTCAACAGAATATGAACTAAACCATTCGTTAACCCAGATGTCAACCTGCACGTCCACACAGGTGAGTTAGATGTGCAGCTACAACATGCACAGCGACAGAATGCACTGTGAATGCTGTCCTTCTGTCCAGACCTGCTGCAAGATTGGTTTTCGCTAGCTTACAGCCATGCTAGGGTTCATTCGTTCCTTTCTGTGATGTGCTGCCTGTGAGTCATAGCCCTACCTACCTGTTTTCATGTTGTGCATCTGTTTGTGCTTCGACGGCAGGGATGTTTGTTTGGGCTTGGCTTGAATGAGAGAGCGAGGGAGCGAGGGAGGGAGGGAGAGGAAGTGAGAGTGTGCGTGTGTAGTGGTGAAGTGCTACTGTCATGGTTTCCATGTCAGGGGGCAGAAGCACACGTTTCTAAATTGAACGATGGTCATCCAGGCTGATAGGAGCCTCGGGGTCTGTTATCGAAGTGAGTCCAAAATAGTCAGAGGGGGTTACGCAATCCTCCATCAGCATGAATGGGATGCTTATCCCTGGCATGATCCCAGTGTCCTGGGAAGATGGGAACTGGAACATTTTGCATGTGCAAAACATATCAACTTACAATATTCTTTCTGCGAGGATATGATTTTCTGTTTGTTTTTTTCAGTTCTTGCAACATTCATGCTAAAGAGTCATATAAAATAATAGTCTCTGATAACAATTGTGATTAGTGACAATGACAAATACCCCTGCTTGGACATTTCTTTTGTCCAAAACATCAGTTCAACACCAAAAATGCAGATCATGTTCTGTACAGACTAGAAGACTAGCTAGTTGGCTAGTTGTGAAAGGGGCAGTTCTTGTTGCTACCTCTTGTCTAAATATAACTGTTATTAGCTAAGTAGCATGCAAACAGGAAATGCACCACCTAGACTGCAACCACATAGAACATGATGTCTTGTCATTTTTGCAGAACTGTATCTTTTGCTAAAATGTTTCTCTGAGGGTCAAAGCACAGTACTTGGTAGTCAGCAACATTATACACGGTTACATTTCTATATTTCGAGAATAGGGCAGGAGAACTGTCCCTTGAGGGTGTTTCAAGGGTAGATAGATAATTACTGTTAGGGACTTTTTTACTTTTACATTAATCAAAGAGACAAATCTTAGACAAAGTCACTTAAGTTCCTGCCACAAACGCAGATAAAGAAGCATGTAAAATAAGGTGAAAGATAGCCAACAGTATATCTCTGTTGCAACAACAGTCCTTAGTAAGGAACTTGTTTCAAACACCAGCATGTGGCCATAATAGAGGTGTCAACATTGACTGTGTGTAGAGGTCTAATCCTCAAACTCATCCAGTCAAACATACTAGGTGGGGTGTCAATATTTGCATCTCTGTACAACTGTTACTGATCCAACAATGTTAGATCAGGGATTCCTCCGACATCAACAGAGGAAGGAGAAAAGCATTTCCTCAGATTGCGTGTGTTGAGAGGCATGGTTGCAAATGCATGGTAAACACTGCTGTTTGTTATGGTTATGAGCTTGCTGTGTTTGTAATATTGCTCCTTGGCAATGCAGGTCAACAATGGGAAAGCTCCCACTGGACTTGGGATGTGTCTCAGTGCCTGTCTAGGATGAGTGACAGGAAGCTGACCACGGTGACCTCACTCACTCAAGTCTCTGGTTTTGATGTGTAGATGGGATATTGTTAGAGGCTGGAGCTGGGGTGACCTGTTACCTGTTCCACTTCCTTTAGCAGGCCCACCAGTACCCCTTATAGAAGTGCACACTTCTATAGAGTAAAAGTTCTGCTGCTGGTGTCAGCACTCTGCTGGAAAGCTGCCGGAGAAGAGAAAGGTGTTGGAATGTCGACTTACAGGGTTGGAAAGAGGGCCAGTGAGGGTCAATGATGTACAAAACAGGACTGTATTTTCATACCTTATATGGATGCGCTGCAAATAAGATATTGGCTGTCTAAACAGCAAACAGATACCTTCTGGAGTGATGCTGTGTTTCTGGTTAGTCATGTCTGTGGAGAACGCATGGTCTCCAATTGAGGTGTCAAATGCAAACATAAAAGCCAAAAAGCGGAGGGAAAAAAAGAGATGAACCTCTTTTATTAGTCCCAGTAAACACCGTATATACACAGAATGAATCCACAATCATTTTTTGTACATTTGAACACTGTACATAATGTAATATCTACAAATGTCTTATACAATCACATTTTGAATATACATAGTTTGGGTAGCATATTGGACAAAAGAAACCAAAAAGAAAAACATCTTGAATAAGTTATTTACATACATTTTTTTTTTTAAATAGTCACATGGACCACATATCTTCATATTGTGTGTTTTTGGGACGGGTGAAGCCCACATGCTTCAGGTTACTTCTCATATTTATCTTTTCACAGTAAAGAAAAACAAACAAACGGTCTGCTCACAGTACAGTCCTTTCAATGTTGTGGACAAAATATGGAGGAGTGATGTCATGGTTACATCACTTGGTTTTTATTATGCGTGTTGGACATTTCCAGTCAAATGTAAGCTCAATAGCCTACATAGCTGACAACATGTACGTTGAGCAGAGGACAATGTAATCTTCAAATAAATCATGTCATTTCAATCATGTCAATGTAGCCTCATCAATTTGATTATTACATTTTGAAGTGTTCCTTCTTAAACTTGGGACACATCTATTCAGCTGGGCATGTACTGCAAAGACGACAGCACAACTGCTGACGTAAATGAGCGTGTTCTTCTAATATTGTACTTGTAGGGGTCCCAAGTCAGCAAGTAGGTCCTTTAAGCTTTTGATTCTTTTCTCTTAATTGCGCCTTGGTTCACACACAGGAAATATAATTTCCTTCCGAACATACTTATCCAAAATCTAATCAAAAACAAAACCTTTTTATGGAAGAAAATGAGTCTAGATTCAACCCCTCATCTGAAGAGAAAAGGCAACTCTCATGACAGTTTAATATCGGACGATAAACAGGAAAACAGACTGCGCATTTCCTTTGTAAATATGGTCAGCATCCAACATGATGTAGATGTGTGTGTGTGTGTGTGTGTGTGTGTGTGTGTGTGTGTGTGTGAAAATCACACAATGCCCCAGGAAAGATATTCTGATCATAACTTACTTGCTGTGCTGTAGGTGTGGTGTCAGGGTCTTTGTTTTCAAGTTGCTGGGTTACATTGAATGTTTCTCCTTGTGGACAAAACATCCCTGGTCTAGCTAGATAGCCCTCAGCAAAGACAGCTGACGGACAGGCCATCATGGAGGAGCACAAACACATGTGTACACTCCCCTTACACACACAGGCAGAAGATCACATGCTTAGACAGACACACACGCGTACACCCCTTACACACATAGGCAGACGATCACCTGCTTAGACAGAAACACACACATGTACACACCCCTTACACACATAGGTAGACGATCACCTGCTTAGACAGACACACGTGTACACTCCCCTTACACACACAGGCAGACGATCACCTGCTTAGACACACACACACACACACACGAGTGAATCTACCCTCATACACACGCAGATTTGTGAGTCACACCAATAGCAAAAAGGTAAATACTAAGGAGAAGGGAAACGTAATTATGTGGCATAATTGCACTTTTGCCCTGGGTATTTACATAGGCTCCTTCTGTTGGGTCCATTAACAGAGTAGCTGTTCTAGTTCCCGTTTTAATCCTATTACAGCTCGTCTCCACAAGCTACCATGAGGAATACCGGGAGAAAAAAAAATCAAATGAATGGGAATCGGTGAATGACCAAAATAATGAACAGAAAAGGCTTCCGGGATTTCAGTGAACTCAAGGGAAATATAAAATAACATTCAGGGTTCAATATGTTGGTGAAACATTTCAAATGACGTTGAGAAACAAATAAATAAATCATATTTAAACGGCCAACTAAAGACCAGCCCTAGATTGCAGCCCTCATGTTCACAACAGTGACGTGTAGACAGTCTCTGGTGTGGTGCTTACAGAAGGCAGGCTTCTGTTTCGGAACACATGCTCAGAGACTTGGTGTTGACGCGATCCTAAAATGGCGTTTTTTTGTGTGTGGCTCAATCGGAACAACACTTCGTCTGAAAGTGCTTTGCCAAGGAAGTACAGACGGTTACAATGGTCAGGCAGGAGCTTCCAGGGGTTAGCACCTTGTGAGGGCAGACTGCAGAATTCACTTGAGGTTCACCAGAGGAACTGTATGCAGATGCTGGATGAAGGGGATGGGGAGGGGGGAGTCACTCAGAACTACATTCAGCCCATTGGCACATAGAACTTCTGAAGGAGACGAACTGCAGCGTGCTGTGATGCCTGGGAGCTGCATTAACCACTGGCTTTAGCAGTAGCAATATAATCCCCTGAACTTATTCAGAAATGTGTGTCCTCAGCCTCAGGAAAAGCATCTAGATGACGGGCAGGTTTGGGAGGTGCTGACCGACAAGCCACATGGGCCTCTGGGAAAGTTCTGCCCACTTCATTCTACAAGGGGCATGGATTGGTCATCCGTCATACGTTTTTTGATTAAAAACCACCGCACCGATTCAAGCGTTTTCAAGGCGGATTCCAAGGGTTATACATCGGGATTGGCCTCTCCATTTGATAGATGATTAAAACGGCTGCTCCACTGTTGAGGTCAACCCATGGCGTCTGTATCAGAGCAGGGGCAGAGTGTTGGTTGAGTTCAACACCTAAATGGTGCATTGTCTGGAAGTCAATCGCTCGTGACCGCAGGAGGCATCTTGCCAAGCCCAGTTTTCTCCCCACCCTCCAGACTAGATCATCTTCAAATGAAACACAGGCGCAACTGGCACTTCAACATTCATATCTGTCCTTCTTTTAGAGGTTTGAGTGTGTAAAATATGTGTGTGTGTGTGAGATTATGAGGCCTTCATTTCATGTCAAGCTGTGTGCAGATATAGTACAGATGGGGACTCCCCACTCCTTGGCTTGGTCCTCACTCCTTCCTGTCATCTCTCATGGTCACTTCTTTCTTGCCCCATCGACAGGTTCTCTCTGTTGCTTAATCAGTCTTTCAATCTCCGCCCCCAACGTCTGAAGATTCTCCTGGAAAGAAAGAAGCGGAAATGGAGAGAAAAGGGAGAGAGGGAGAGAAACAGACATAGAAAGGACAGAGATGAAGATCAATAAGAAACTCTGACCCATTTAAAAACAGCTAATATTCTACAGAGGATCATGTGGAGTCCTCAGTCTGCTTTCTAGGTCAGAAGACCTGGAGTGAACATAAGAGAGAGAGAGAGAGAGAGGTGGGGAGAGGGTGAGGGCTGTGCATTACATGAGCTGGAAAAACAGTGCATATGGTGAAGTAGGGTCTGAGGCTGAAGGAGACACACAGACAGAGAAGAAAGGACAGAGGGAGTGAGGGGGTTTAGGAAGACACTTGCTGCCAGAGATCAATGACTCCCTGCTCTGTACTTTCACTTGGAACCGTGTGATGTCCTCAGCACAGTGGTACTCATCAAATACTGCAGAGCGCGGAGCGACAAAGGACCCGTCTGGGAAGGGTCCTTTAGTGTCAGCTCTACGTTAACACGGCTGTGTTTGGTGGAGCGAAAGCCAACCCTCAATCAAACCAGTAGAGACCAGAGTTTCCCCTGACTAGTCTGCTCAGACATCCCTTTGGGTTGTGTGTAAAACCCCACTCTCTGTAGACCTTTTGGTTTCTAAAGATAAAAGAGCGGTTCAAGAGCGCTTATTGACTGAATACAGAAACCAAAAACGGATAGAAAGCGGAGTATGGAGGGGTTTGGGAATAAGGGGTCAATCTGCCCCACATGTCCGCCTAATTGATGATGAAGTTCAGCACTGGGAACACTATCACCAAGGCATGAAAGTAGAAATACCTAGTCCATGTCAACAGCCATTGCACTGCTTGAAAAATCATACTCATCTTGCCTGTCAAAGAAGGTGTTAGAAGGTTAGGATTACTTTCAGTTGAACACAATTGCTCTGCACTTTGCTCTGATTAAATACGAGGCTGCAAACAAAGCTGGCAGGAGACCTGAGCATTGAGAGTCCAGTCAAAAGATATCAGAGTAAGAAGAAAGTGCCCCTATTTTACCTTTTCCACTGGCATTGAGAACACAGTGCATGCTCAGTGGCAATCTGTCAGATGCTACTGGAGACAATCCAAAAGGACGCTGCCAGACAGACTTACAGACGGTCTAGATTTGGATGTGCGTCTGTCAGAGTGGCAGCGTAGCACGTTTTGCAAGCCTGGTTGGAGGAGGGAGGAAGCGGCAGAACAGACAGTGTGGCCGGACGTTCCAACTACAGACCAGGGTAAGTAACACAGATCAACAACAACAGCACCGCTCGTTACAGAATCCCCGGAAGGAGAACCAAGTACGTTTACAGAGAAAGACAATGACTGTCACACGCACGAGCACAAAGATAAACTAACAAGGAACAAGCAAAGGGAGGAATAGGGGAATGCAAGAGAAACACAAGTCTTTTCCTCCTCAGTCTCTGTTAGAAACGGAGAAAACAGAACGATGGAAAAGAAAGGAGATAATAAAAAGATCAGAGATAAAAGGCAGAGAAAGAGAGAGAGAGGCTGAGAGGAAGAGAGAGAGACCGAGAGGCTGAGAGACCGAGAGGCTGAGAGAAAGAGAGAGGCTGAGAGAAACAGAGAGGCTGAGAGAAAGAGAGAGACAGAGAGGCTGAGAGAAAGAGAGAGACAGAGAGGCTGAGAGAAAGAGAGAGAGACAGAGCGAGAGAGCAAGCAAGGGAGAGCCCCCGTCGTGTAGGATGATGTCACAGTGCCGAGTCCACATTTTCATTTCTCCGGGGAACAGATGGGCGACCCACCTTGAGCGTGATGTTTTTAAGCAGCGTGTCCTCCAGGACGGCTTGCAGTTTCCTGTTGATCTCCAGCGAGAGGTCAAGGGTCAAGCCGCTGTCGGCTGGGTGGGAGGTGTACAGGGAGGCCATGATGCCCCCCCGGCGACTCAGGTTGGCTTTGTTAAAGTCTGAGGCCTCCGTGGACAGAGCCCCCGTCTCTTCTCTAAGCACATAGCTCTGGATGATTCTGCAGGTAAGGACGATACAGGACAGTGTCACAGGCAAGTCCAGCCATTCAACCAGACAGTCGACTGTGTGTATCCACACACACACAAATCAGACTACGAGCACATCCTGCTGAAGCCACTTGTATAAGAGACTGAACCTAAACACATGCGAGGCTGCTTGTGGATCCATTAGAAGCAACAGAAGGTGAAGACTGGGCTGACAACATCTCCTTTCCTCTCTGTCACAGACACACCTGTCTGCTTGCAGCCCAAACACTAGATCTGAACTGGGAGGACTACCTTAGTAGTAGGCTGAGCTGCTTGCTATTTGGAGCAGAACACTCCATCAGAGCCCTAATGGCTGCACGGTGCCACTCACAGTTTATGGGGTAGAGGTGCTTTCAGTAATGAAGGAGGGTCACTGCATTAGTGTGGGCTGTCAGGACCCCAATTTATCCCAACCCTCCATCTCATCAGCTGGCTGTGTGTGTGTGTGTGTGGTACTATTGTGGACTATGAAGACAGATAAACAGAAGCCCAAAGTTATTTCCAAAACACTGGAACAAACAAAACAACAAATTCTAATATAGTCTAAACATAACACGTATAAACATAATAACTTTGCTGTTTGATTTAAGTCGCTTCAATTAAATGTGGAATGAGCATCTTGAAAGTGGACCGAGAAGGTCCAGGTTTCTCTTGCAAGTCAACGATCACCTAATAAAGCGCCGAAAATATTTAGATTGAGCTCTACCTCTGAAAACAGCAGAGTGATAAAAGCTCAATTGACATGAAATTGGATCAATTGAAACCCAAATGGGATTCTTTGCTTAGCAGCGATGGTCATTCAGCATCTTCATTGCCCCGTTTCTCCTTCTTGTTTTTCTTCATTATACAGCGGAGAGTTAAGGGAAAACGCTCGCGTCCTTTTAACAGTGTGAAGTGGGAGTGAAGAGAACAGAACGAGGGGGAGGACAGACGTTGCCATTTCATCCTGTCTTTTGTCGATACTCGTTCGCCATTCTATGGCGGAGATGACTCATACACATTCTGAGGGTGAAATGGCCGACAGGAAACCCAGGTAACATTTAAAAATCTCCCTTCTTAATGCTAATGAAGCTCTTTAGGGCTGAGAACATGCTTGATGAATTGTATTAAGTTATCAAGTAACCGTACTTTCGTTAGAAACCGTTCATGAATTCAGGTCAAGAAATGCTGGTGGGATGGGGAGTTTATAAAAAGTGGTTTTAGCTAAAGAAACGATTTCAAGAAGTATTGGAAATAACACATCTATGCACAATTTGAATTGCTACACTTAAAACATGTGCATGTCAAAATGTTCAATATACTTGTTTGAATGAGACCGAATGTGCTTCTAGTGATCCTAAGAGGGACCATTGAAAACATCTGAAACATGCACTGTAAAGACAGCAGTTAAGAAGCGCAGGCTACACAACTACAAGATGACAGCTATGTGAACGCTAGAAATAGAAGCAAGCAATGACCACAAAACAAGCACGCACACCGTCACACCAAGATAACTGTGGACTTACCTCGGACTCATTCTGGGGGTCCAATTCCGGACCCCAAAATCCATCCCGGTAAGTGTTAGTAAAAACAAACAAAGTGACAACAATGTCAAAGCAATGGTTGGGTGGTGAGGTGACATGGCATGCAGAGCTGGGGGGGATGCAGGGAGGAGGGCTGGCTTACTGTCAAGCAGCATGCGTCTGAACACAAGGCAATGTGTTTGGGTCTCGCGTGCGTCCCTAATCCCAGACAGCGGAGGTGGTTAGTAGCAAGGGGACCACAGCCATGCATGAAATGTATCTAGAAGCATTTCCACATAGGACATCCTGAGTAGAGGATATACAAGCTTGGAGTGTCAGGCTTCTGCACAGGGAGCATCTAGCTGAGGGTAAGAGAGGCTGCCTCTGTACTTTTCTCTTGAAATCGGGGAAAGCTTCGAGATCAACCAAGTCCATCAGAATTCTGAAGGAAATGAAAAGTTGCCTCTCACCAAAACAGCCTGGATTTCAAATCGAGCACTCTGAAAAACAATGGCTGTGAAAACGTTGCTAATGCGGACCCAAACCATCCATGCTAGATGGGATCTAGAATAACCTTGCCTGTGACACCGAGTGTGTAATTGAGCACAACGATTTTTTTCCCAGCCCCCCAATGAGTTTCATGGCTGATTCCATCCCTCCTTTGCAATACAGATGATCCTGATCGCTATCAGAGGGAAAACTGCTCTCTCTGGAGGACCAGCCATCCATTCTTACCAAGCAGAGACCTGCTTCCCCCAGAAACAAAACAATCCCATTCTAACAGCTAAGAATCTTCAGCCTTCATGCTAACACAAAGCTCACAAGTGGAGCTGAACGCTTCATTTACTGCCCTGACGTTGTCCTTGGGGGAATGTGTTAGCGTGATGCATCATGGGACAGCAGATAGACATGGCGAGGGCGAGTATAGTTTATATCCCCTGGGCTTCACCTCTGCCAGTGGGTAACTGGATAACTCAACAGCCTGGCCAGCCGTTGGCATGTTTACGGGTGAAGGCACCAGAGGGCCTTTCTTACTTGTATAAATCACTTTGTTTATCCTGAAGGGGAAATGGATGAAGGCAACCTGCTTGTGTACGACAAGGGCTCAAGGTGTAGCTCGCAGAGAAGACGATGTGTGTGACAGCACACCTCCCCTCTCTTTCTCTGTCATTCAGACACCCTCCCCTGTCTTCTGCGACCCCCAGAGGGATGGGGACTGGAAGGCAAAAAGGACAAACTCGCTCCCACCAGCGGAGATTAAACCAAGCTAAATTAGGCTCGGCTGCCGTGGGATTCGTCCTCGATTTCTTCACTTGTGAATGTAGGTTGCGGTGGATGGGTCTGCTCCAAGCCTATGGAATGGGACCGGGGAAAGAGAGCGACACAGGCAAGTCTTCAACAGCATCAAATCAGTCTGAAATGCTGGGGCAGGAAAATCCCAGGGACTGGAGGTCTGATGAGGAGTCACGGAGGGCTGCAAAAAGCATCCGTGAGAAGCCTGTCCTAAGAGAACTCCTGAAATATGACGTCACAAGAAGTTCCAAACCCAGCATCTGATCTCCTCCATCAAAAGCCAAACCAGTCAGGGCTGCAACCCCCCCTCCTCCCAGTTCTCCCTGCCCCACCCCACACTACCAAGGCCTCTTGGGGGATTGAACACAGAAAAGACTAGCCTGTCCTTCAGCTCTGGACGCCTTCCACGCTGTCTCTTTGGCTTAGCGTAGGCGGCTGGGCATGAATATGGATACCACATCATTAAGATCATAACTGACGTCTCCTTCTCTCAGGACCAGCCTGCTATAAATAGCTGCGACTAACCCTCGTCTGTCAGAACGCAGGGATGGAAGGGCTGTGACAAGGCGGGAAGGGTGGCATGAATGAGATTGTGAGTACACACACTCGCATGCAGCCTATGCATAATGCATGACAGAGTGCTTCTACTTTGCAGTGCTTCATTTCTTTTAGGGAGAGGGGGGGGGGAGGGGCGTGGTAGGGTGGTCTGGGCGTGTGTGCACACGTGCAATAATTCAGTAATGTATGTCACACCAAAAGTCAGGGCTGAGAAAGACAGCCCCTGTGTGAGTGACAATGACCTGCCAAAAATCCCTCCCACAGCTGTAAACACAGGTCCCTGAGAAAGGGGGGGGGGGAGATCTATCTTTAGCATCATGACGCAAGTCAGAAAGTCAGTGAAAGGGCTGCGCTGCTGAAGCCAGACAGACTTGTGGAAATCAATACATCCTATATCAGTCTTCCGAATAGTTGCTAGCATCTAGTAGCTTGGTGCTTCTTTAACTACGGTTAAAAGGGCCTCTTTTTTTTATTCCTTTGCGCTTATTTCAACTTCAGCATGATCTTGCTGGTACACATTTTTTTCCTTGTGTCAAGTGTGAAGGAGACTTCAGAGATCTCTCTCCTCCTCCTCCTCTTGTCCCCGCCTGGTCTGTGCTCCTCCACTCACTTTGTCTTCTTGCGGATCTCCTCCACCAGCTGTTTAATGTGGTCCTCCATGAACTCGATCTTCTCCTGCTTCCTGGCCTGGGCCTTCTGCAGGCGGACGATGCGCTCCACCAGCATGGCCTTGTCCACCTCGGGGAAGCTGTCCACCACCACCACCGAGGGACCCGATTGATTCTCTGGTGAGCGCTCCTCGAGGGTACCGCCCCCTCCTCCTCCGCCGCCGCCATGACGCGTGTTCAAGGAACCTGGTGACATCAGAGGAGGAGGAAACGGTTGGCGGTATAGACAAAGACGGCATTATTCTGCCATAAAAATAAAAGAAAACTTGTCAAGTTTACGCTCTTTTGTCAGAGAGACAGTGAAGGACAGAGAGGGAGGAGAAAGAAAAGGGACAGAACATTCCTGTTCCCCCAAGTTGTGATGACACACACGCTCCCCTTCCTTCTCTGATTAAAAACCCTGAAGCTGGAGAGAGCTGTCCCAGAGCTTACCAGAGGAGCTAGAGAGAGATGTCCCAGAGCTTACCAGAGGAGCTAGAGAGAGCAGTCCCAGAGCTTACCAGAGGAGCTAGAGAGAGCTGTCCCAGAGCTTACCAGAGGAGCTAGAGAGAGCAGTCCCAGAGCTTACCAGAGGAGCTAGAGAGAGCTGTCCCAGAGGAGCTAGAGAGAGCTGTCCCAGAGCTTACCAGAGGAGCTAGAGAGAGATGTCCCAGAGGAGCTAGAGAGAGCTGTCCCAGAGCTTACCGGAGGATCTGTCCCAGAGCTTACCAGAGGAGCTAGAGCGACTGCCCATGCTGCTGACTTCCCGGTCGCAGCCTCCGTTCTCCTGCTGCTCTAGCCTCTTGCGAGCTGTCAGCGATAAGACACACGGGACGGCAAAACGCCAGTTAGCTCGCAGCAGGAATAACAACCATGTGCAAGATAAGACACCATTTTATAATTAGTAGAATGTTCGCAAGGGAGGATCTATTTTTTGGGGGCATTTGTCGTGCTTTATCAGACAATTATTTAAGTCAAGTCAAGAAAACGCAGGGATTCCAAGTCTGGCAGCTGCAGTGAGGTCTCCGTCCTCATGGTCCACTCACTTATCCACAAGCCCAACTTTTACGGCCGAGCTCATGAGCGATGATAACACAGCCTCCCCAGAGAACCGCTCTCGCGTGTCCACCACATTACAACTAAAAGCTTTTCCAGAGGCAGTCGGAGAAGCACAAGCGCTCATTAATATTAGTGCCCGGAGAGAAGCCGGAGGTGCAGCGGCTCTTTAAAAATAACCCCACGTCCCATCCTAGCCAGAGGAAAACGTGTCCCCAGGCTCGCCTCCTCCTTCCTCCATCATCATCCTTTGCTGCGAGACACTGCCCCTCCTCCCCTCCTCCCCTCCCTCCCTCCCTCCCTCCCATCTAGACAAGCAGGAGTCACCTCACAACAGCCCCGAGCGCTAGTCTCAGCAACACCACACATGCACACGCAGTTTAGTGAAATATAACCTGCACACTGTAGATGTCAGAATGGGATATAGGTTTGCCGCTAGCAACATTGACTTCTTCACCTTGTGGCTTTAGAGGGTGCAGGTTTAGACCTTGCCTGAAATCATGCTTGAATGCGTATCACCTTGAGGAGGCTGCCTTGCTATCGTATGACCTTCCTTTTCTAAACCCAGGCAAGGTTCAAGCAGACACAGAGGAGATCCATTCAGGAATCCTGCGGGTTTGGGTTGAAAGGGACCAGAACAGTGGGTGTGGACACGGAAGCTCCTGTCCTGACCTTGAGTCAGCTGCTTGGTCAGATCCTTGATGTTGGCCGCCTGCTTCCTCTTCTGGGTCTGCAGCTCATCCTTCAGCTCGCCCACGCGGGTCTTCAGTCGGCCCGTCTCTGCCTGCAGCTGGTCTCTCTCCTCCTGCAGCGCCTGGCCCTCCGCCTGCCTCAGAGACTCCTCCCTCCGCAGCCGCTCCGTCTGCACGGACACCCGGGGGACAAGCGCCACGGTTACAACTGGGACATTTGGGGAAACTTATTTACTTTCGTTTATTAACGTGTTGATATCGCGAGCAGCAAGAGACCTCAGTCCAAGAGGTTTCATGCGAGAATAAATACAGAATATTTATCGTTTTAACCCATCAATAAACTGTATATGGGAATCTAATGAATTGTTTTTCCATGATATCGCAAAAACAATGCTTCAGCAGCTGGTAGCAGAGTGTCCTCTCTGCATCACACGCAAGGTTGAGAACATCGTTTCTGCCCGCATCAGCTGGGCTTCCGTGACAGCGGCCAACGCCAACAGCAGCCGCTCACCTGCTGGGCCAGAGCCCGGTGTGTGTCCTCCAGACGCTCCTGCAGCTCCCTGGACGCAGCGTTCAGCCGGTCCACCTGGGACTGCAGGCCGTTGCTCTCAGACTGCAGCTGAGCGTTCTTGCTGGTCAGCTTCTCCGTGAAGCCCAGCAGCTCGGCCTCGCGCGTCCGGCTGCCCTGCACGTCCCGCTGGAGGTCGCCGATCTGACCGCTGAGGTTGTCCACCTCCTCGTGGAGAGCGGCCATCTCCTCTCCATCACTGGGAGAGACACAGGGGGAGAGAGAAAGGGAGAGAGACACAGGGGGAAAGAGAGGGAGAGAGTGAGCGAGCGTAAGAACAGTAACAAGGGCGTTCCCTCAAGTGTTCTAGTTCAGCAGGCTGTCATTACATATTTCATAAATTATCAACAAAGTGAATGGGTCATGGTTTTACTATAATAGCAAACTATAAAATGAAACATCTAATTTTAAGACAGGCTGAAGCTATATTGTAAAAGTTCACACTTGCTCTCCTACACACAGCCACACACACACAATAATGGCCATAAGCACAATCATGTGTGCTGCTCATTTCTCCAAAGTTCCCTTGCGCTATGTCTCATTTGTCCTTGACCTAACTTGGAGAGCTTGGCTATGTGAAAGTAGGGCGCATATTCAACCAAGGACAGGCCAATGCTCACCTTTGTGGTGATCTCAGACCAATTAGGATGAAAACAAGAGACAGACTGCTCCTTTAGAGAACCAAGACTCGTCTTACACACGCACGCACACACGCGCACACACACACACCAAATGTAATTACAAGGTCAAGGTGAAGAGATTCATGGGTGTGCGTACACAGCCGAGTGTACCCATGTTGGTGAAGGTGACATGTTTACGGTATATGAGCACTAGCAAACTGACGACTGCTTCTCTGACTGGAAAGGATCCTACGGGTTCCTCATTAGGTGCATCTTCTACGAGGAAGTTGTTCTGCACCAACCTCAGATCCACCGTGACATTGAGGACTCTTAGACCTCCTGGGACACTTGAATGATTTTGTGTTAGATGTGGAAAGTGGACTCCTGCTAAGACAGGCAGACGTGGCGACGAGCTTCTTGTCGCCTTGAAGCAGGACTGGCAGCTGCTGCCGACGTACAGCCAGTTGGAACATGTATGTGTGGGTGGACGTGTGTGTGTGAGAGAGAGTATGTGACAGTGTTGAGCGAGCGAGCAAGGGAGCGAGTGAGTGACTGAGCGAGCGAGCGAGCGAGCAAGCGTCACGTCTCACCGCTGGTGCTGCTCCTCCAGGGTGGTTATCTCTCCCAGCTTGTCTCTCTGCCTCTGTATCTCAGCCTTCTGTCGGTTGATGATCTCTCTGTACTTGGAGAGCTCATCCTCCCAGCGTGGTCTCTCCTCCTCCAGACACTTCAGCTGGTGAGAGAGACAGAGAGGTGTGTGAGACACACACACACACACACAAACTGTTCTTCACACGCATAAATGTTCCCTCACACACAGACCTTGGTTCGTAGGGTTGTCAGCTCATCCATCCCTTCCTTGAAGCTCCTTTTCAAGTCTTCCAGCTCCTTAGATTTTACTCGATGCATCTGTCAGTCAGGTGTTGGGACAGATGATTCACTTTAACCAATGAACAGCTCTAATGGAAAAGCAATCTCTTCCCATCAGTCCTTTACATGCAGTACAGTATTCTCACCGGCCAAAAATGATTCAGTGAAAAACTTAAGTTATACAGACTATTCTTAGCTGAATTGTACTCTGACAAATGAGCCCTTCGGACAAAAGCGATGAAAGCGTGCTTGATGTTTCCAGTGAATCTGTAAGAACCCAAACTGTGTCAAGATGACAGGGTGTTATTGGGTTCAATGACACGTCCCACCTGGCCTACAGACATACTGCTGCTGTTTCCTCACTTCATTTACCTTCCAAAAGGATTCACCTTCAAACACCTTGAAAAGAAGGCAACGACCACAGCGACATACAGAAAAACATGTTTGTCCCTGTCAAATGAGATTTAGCTTTGTCTCCTTTGAGGCGTGAATGTACTGATGTTTACAGCCACGACATTAGGTAGCCAGCGCCCGGAGCCCCTGTGTGTATTCTGATTCGCTGGCGTGAAGACGCCTGAGGAGGGATGATAATGAAACCTGGGCAAAACCTCAATCGATACTGACAACGCTGAGGCGAGGGAAGGTGAAGCAAGAGGTGAATTAAAACCAGTCCTATAGTGGGGTTTTCTGTCAGGGAGTGCGAACACACCCCTCAAATGTAACCCTACACACGGTCATGCAGCTCCTATCACTCCCTCTGCCGTGCTATATTATAACTGTCATGGCAACGTATCATTGGATGAAAGGGAGAGTGGAGAGGGAGAACGGATGATGTCTTTTGGGTTGTTTGCTGCGACCCCGTGGCTTCATATTGATCCTTTCATGTATTTAAAGTGTGCTTTCCCTTGGGATTGTGAAGAGGGGAGGTAGGGGGGGGCGGGTTCTTTGTGGTTATGTGTGCTTTTGTGAGAGAGATGCGCATGTGTGAGAATGAGTTTGCATGTGAGTGTGTGTGTGTGTGTGTGTGAGTGAGTGTGTGCGTGGTACCTCCAGTTGGTCTGTCTGCTCTTGCTTGTGTTTCTCAAGCTCTCCTTTGGTCTCCCGCAGTTTGGCGTCCAGCTCGTTTGACTTGATCTCCTCAGACTCCTGAACAAGACGGAGAGAAACAGGAAGTAGAGGATGACAATGAAGGATTGCTACTGAGGAAGGAGGGGAAATTGCATGTGCATGTGGGGAGGTGAACGAGACAAAGACCATATAGTCGAACGGAGAATACTTGGAAAAGGGAGGTGGGACAAATGGACAGGGGGAGGAAAAAACAAGCGTGACAAAGTTTTGTAATGACAAGCGCTGTGCTATTGAAAAAACATCAAACGCAATGACACAAACAAATCCCAGTCTGCGGCTTGCAACTGAAGAGCCAGGCAGAGCATGGCTGTCTGGTAGCACCCTCTAGTGGAGCCTAGAACCCAGAGGGCAGTGCAGCAGGCAGGCAGGCGGGGAGGGAGGGAGGCAGGGCGGCAGGCAGGGAGGGAGGCAGGGAGGGAGGGAGGCAGGGCGGCAGGCAGGCAGGGAGGCAGGCAGGGCCGCTGCTCTCTGGCCACATCTGAGACATTACCTGATAGGTGCGGATCATATCCTGGCAGTTCTTGCGGATCTGCTCCGTCTCCTCTTTGGCCTGGGTGAGTTTGGCTGTGGTCTCCCTCAGCTTGTCTTTCGTCTCCTGAGGCAGTGAGGGAGAACACACAGGCAGTCATGTTGGGATCAAGCAATACACACACCTGCACACACATAGACCCACACACACACTTATCTTCAGAGTGTCAATAATAAGTCTCATCTGCACATTTCCGCAGAACAATTTCTCAATGCTCCAGTTTCACATCAGGAAGAAGATAACACTCCCAAATAAGCCAGTTAATGACTGTCCTCAGTTTAGCTATGATCATAATCACAAAACTTTATCTGGATGGTGACAGCAATTTGGCATTACGCAACTACCAATTCAATTTAAGGCTAAATGGACACTTAAAAGACATTAGTTTACCTTCCTCCAGAAACCATGACAACACAGAATAAAATAAGGATAATTGGATCCATTTGAATAACAATATAATATTGAGATACTGTTGATAAAAAAGTTCTCGAATAGCCAAGTTTGGACTGTTTCCTATTCAGCACATCAAGCAACTACATAAAAGCTGTGCGCACCTTGTGGATACCTCCCACCACCTTGTGGATAAACCCCATCACCTTGTGAACATCCCCCTCACCTTGTGAACATCCCCCTTACCTTGTGAACATCCCCCTTACCTTGTGAACATCCCCCTCACCTAGTGGATATCCCCCTCACCTTGTGAACATCCCCCTCACCTTGTGAACATCCCCCTCACCTAGTGGACATCCCCATCACCTTGTGAACATCCCCCTCACCTAGTGGACATCCCCTTCACCTTGTGAACATCCCCTTTACCTTGTGAACATCCCCCTCACCTAGTGGACATCCCCCTCACCTAGTGGACATCCCCCTCACCTTGTGAACATCCCCCTCACCTTGTGAACATCCCCCTCACCTAGTGGACATCCCCCTCACCTAGTGGACATCCCCCTCACCTAGTGGACATCCCCCTCACCTAGTGGACATCCCCCTCACCTTGTGGACATCACACTCGCTCTTCAGCTTGTTCTGGGCCCACTTGACTTTGATAAGGTGAGAGTTCATCTCCTCCTTCATCTTCTCCAGCTCCCTGGACAGTCTGCCAACATCTCCTTCCTGAAGTCGGGACAGACAGACAGATGGGGGAGGGGGGGGGGGGCTTAGTCCTGACCCACGTTGTCTTGGAGGCAGCAATAGCAAAAAGAACATGCAGTCATCCCAGGTTCCTCTCACGGGCTGCTGTCTTGAAGATCAAACTAAGCACGATGAGTAAAAGGTACAGTAATGTTTTTTGGGTCACTGAAAAGCACTGCATAGGAGTGCAACTCTACATTCTAGCTCTAGTATTTTTCTATACTGACCCTGACAGCAGCTGTGTGCAGGTGAGTAAAAACATGATTCATTAGTCAAATGTTGTGCCAGCATCTCATTACAGCAGTAGTGACCCTCTCTCCTAAGTACTACACCCTGCAGTGTGCCTTTCCCCTCAGTAACCTCATCACGCTCGTCTGTGTGTGTGTGATATGACCCTGTGGCCTACACCAGCCTTATCATACATTTATACAAGCTGGCTGGCAGGTTGGGGTGTGTCTGTGAGTTAAACATTTGAATGTGTGCATATTTTCCTAAAAATATTGTGGGGGGAGGGGGAGTCTGACTGCAGCTGGGCCGGGCCTGCTGGCTGTGTGCATCCCACCACAACGTTACCTGCGTGACCATCAGAATGCGCCTCAACGTTGCTCGTGGTTACCTTGGCATCGTGGAGCTGCTGCAGCCGGCCCTTCTCCTGAGCCAGCTGGTTTCCTCTCAGAGCTTGACGGTCCACCTCCTTGCTGGCCTCCCTCAGCCTCTTCTCCAGGGACTCCTTGTCCCTTCGCAGGTCCAGCGCCTCCTTCTCCCCCCGCACGTACCTCATGACCATGGACTCCTTCTCCTGGCGTGCCTCCTCGCACTTCTTGCCTGCCTGGAGGATAGAGTGACGGGCAACGACGGGGTTATTTTGCCATTGGAGTTAGTGCAGGTTCCCTGATTTGGTCCCATTTGGGCACAGATGCATGTCTGTCAAGATAGGAGAGAATCACATCAAACTGAGGCTTTATCTGTCCGGACCTATTTATATCTAGAAGGTCCTTCATGAAAGATTGAAGTATGAAAGCCTAAAACAGAGCGTGTACCCTGATTTGATGAACGAAGAGAGGTCAGCTGTCTCATGGGTAAGAGCTGCAATATCTAGGGAGTGGGAGGGGAAGGGGGATGAAACTATTCTATGCAAGTCTGTTAGATATCACACCGTGAGAAAGGAGAACCGGAGCATATGTCAGAGTGATATATTGTCTGCTGCTAACCATAAATTAGGAAGACATGCAGTCATTGGTCATTCACTCTTCCCTGCCCACGGAAACCCTCGGTGATTGGACGGTACGTTTTCCTTGTGGTGGCTGACAGCTGGCCTTGAGACAGCCAGCTCTCACACAGGTGTGTTCATTTCTCATGAGGATGATATCTCCTCGTGTCAGGTGACAGGCCAAACCAGGAGAACGCTGGGATCGTACCTACTGTCCTGCACACACTCGCCACCACAAAGACTATGGCTGCTATGAGAGAGACAGGCTGAATGTCAGGAGTCTCTCAGACTCCATGTATTCCCTTTCTCAGTATCTACATGTCAGCAGGAGAGCTCAGAATCCAGCCTCCTCTCAGGGGTGCTTGAAGGCAAGAAGTATGAATGAGGAGACCGTTGAGAACCAGAGAGATGAACTGAGTAAAAGTGTGAGCCGATGTCGTTCTTGTCTGAATGCAAGGAAAATTGTTTCGAATATTCGAGATCACCTGTCTACCTTTCTACGAGCAAGAGGGCATCACAGTGTTTAAGGGTAAATATTCAGGATGGGGGTGGGGTTAGGAGGGGTTAAAAGTCTGCCAGATCCATTTCTTAGAGTTCAGCGGACAGTGAAATTGAAAGTGTCCCTTTCCCAAAACCCATTGGAGCACAGTAGCTTGACAGTTCAGAATCCGGAGTACAAATACTGGAACTAAAGACACAATGGCTTCCAGCATTCAGGTTTCCGGTGGCCACCGGGTCTGTGACCGTGACTGCTTTACCACAGAGCTGAGAGCTCCGTGGCTTCAGGACACACCATGAACTATTTAGGTTTGTGTGAAGCGGTTAAGCCAGTGAGGGGAGGATGTGCAGACCATGACCTCACCTGTTCAAGGCGGAATGCCATCTCTCTCTGCATCTGCTGCAGGGCTCCTTTGGCTGCCTGGTCCTGGTGAACCAGTCTGTCCTTGGATTCCTTTAGCTCCTTGAACAGCTCCTCCACCCTGGCCTCAAACTGAAGACAGTGTGACCCAGCAGGTTAGACTGGAGATGGCAGACCCAAGTGAGCCCGCCTAACAGGTGTGTGACAGTCACTAAAATACTTAGAGCTACCAAAAGATACTTTTCAATGGGATTATGTCCAACAAGAGGAAGAAAATGTTGACTTTTTAAAATGCTTTGTTTTGCATTTTGACATAGCCCAATCAAAAAGGTTTCTCATCATTTCCTGTTCTGATTGGTCAGACACGGCAACACATCCAAAGAAAGTTGCAATAAAAGGTAGGCCAGAGTGAGGAACTCTGACAGCAATGAACATTAAAACACATTTTAATTTCTACAGCAGATGTGTTGAATAACAGTCAGATGTGTTGAATAACAGTCAAAGGTCATATTGGGATCAGATTACTGATAAGCCTTGGCTTATAACAAAGACCAGAGCACGCACACACGCAGTCGCACTCCGCTGACAAGCACTTGCAGTGTTTGGCAAACCAGTGTCAGCTTCCTGCTCGCTGCACACAGCCAGCTGCAGATGACAATCACAGCCCTCGTCCGAGAAGACGGCTGTTTGGCGAGCGTTATTACCGGTTTGCAGGGCCAGTGCTACCGTTAAATGAGCTTGTAATTACACGGACAAGATTTGCTCTCAAACACAAAAACAATTTGCCTTTAGCCAATCAAAGAGCCTCCGAGGGAAGGAGGAAACGCTGGATTACAAATGTGCGGAAACGGTGAATGGTGGCCCGTGTTAAAATGACACCGAATTGGAAGGAAAATAGATTAACAATCAAGTCCTTTTTTGATTGGGCTGGCTGCAATCACCACGCTGCAGAGCAAGCAGCCTAGTCATGTGAATATGAGGTTTGACAGGACAGGTGCCAGATAGTAGTGCTTGCCTTCTTCATGGTGGCCATGTGCTGTTTCTCCGTCTCCACCCTCCTCCTCAGCTCCTCCCTCATGGCGTCCTTCTCAGAGCAGATGCCCAGAATCAGCTCTTGGTGTTTCTTATTCTCATCCAGCAGCCTGAAGGGAGAGGAAACCCACTCAGTCCACAAGTGAACCATGTCCTGGTAACAACCAGTCTTACCTGTGGAGGTCAAGTGTGGCTCCTTTACAAAAAAATATAGCTAAAATATCCCATGTATACATTTACACCTGTAATATGGAACCCGACCTCAATAACCTCCAGGCAAGGACCAGAACGAAGGGGTTTTCCCTTATAAACCAGGATTATAGCAGGCACCTAAGCCCTTTGTTCATTATTGGCTTTGAAACTACCCATTTCAACACGTCTACCCTTAATTAAGAGTCTTTAATAAGACACATTAAGTTAAAGAGGGGTCTGTAACTATGCCTCGGATTTCCCTTACAAGCTACATTGGACAATGATGACAGCATTTATATTACAGTTGATCATGTTTGTTTTGATGCTTTTCTGTCTTTGGGTCACATCAGGTGGAATTCATCAAAACATTTCTAAAATATAACATGATGGTCATTTGCTCCAAGTATCATTGCATTCACGTCCAGGAGACTAGACTGCCAAAGTTCTGCAAAACAGATTAGCACACAGGCTAATCCTATTGCATCTGGACCGAATTACAGGGGCTGTGAGTTAGGGCCAAGCTAAGGGCTAATCAGATAGCAGAGGTGAATGGATGATGATATGGTAGCACACTGCCTGGTAGCTCTGTGGGTGGGCTTGGGCATCATCACTGACACAGCAGCAGACCGGGATGATGGATTAGCCTGCAGTGTTAACCATGAGTGGGACTGTGCTTCTCTACAAACATGGTCTTCAACACAGAGAAACCATCATCAGAACTTGAATCCAGGATAGGTACCAAGTGGCTCCACTCAAGAATTTAATGAAGACTGTTTCCAAACCAAATCCAAACGAATTGTATCAATAATCTAAACTACAATGTACGGTTTCAGGGACAGAGATGGAGAGAAGTTGTGTTTATCATTGTAATACAGGAAGTCTGCAGCTCGTATGCATTGGTAGAAAAATAAACATCAAACAGTAACTCTCATCTCACCTCTTGATAGCCTTCTCCTGCTGTGCGTACTTGTACTGGACACATTTCTCAATTGCCATGTGACCCTCCTGGGCCGTCTGCACCCCGTTAGCGAGGGGGCTTCCCTGGCGCCCTCCCCCTCCTCCTCCTCCCTCCGAGAGTTGGTATGCAAGCAGCTCCGATTCCAGCTCATCCAGGAGGGACTCCTGAGACAGCGAGCGCTGAATCTGGGTCATGAGCTTGCGGCTGCAGTCCGTGTCATAAGGGCTGGAGGAGCAAGGTGGCGGAGGCTTGCTGTTCTTGGTAGGAGGGCTGGAGGCCAGCGAGCTCCCGGTGTCAGGGCTGGAGGGCGTAGAGTGACTGGCAAGACCGTTTGAGACGCCAGAGTCAGGTGTGGAATCGGCCGTCGTGAAAGGAGGTTCGGTGGAGCATTCCAAAGTGGAAGGTGGACTTTCCCCGGCTTCTTCGAAACCAGCGGGGGGAGTTTCTGTTTCAGTTGAACCATCCAGGGCCGAGGGCGAGGAATCTGGCACGTCGTGCTGAGGTGCCAGGAGAGATTCTCTCACACCACCCAGCACAGAAGCAGAGGCTTCTATTGTCCCCTCTAGAACAGAGGGGGAGCTTTCCACCACCTCATCCAAGACAATGGGGGAAGATTCTAGAACACCACCCGTTCCATCTAGAACAGCAGGTAAAGTCCTAGCGTCTTCAATGGGGGTTGTCTCACTGCCGCAGCTGGTGTCCAGCTCCTGGTCACCTCTATCCCTCGCTGAGACACTCAGCTCTGTCTGGGTGTCAGTCTGTGCGTCTGTTTGCACCTGTGTCCTTGATTCTATTGACTCTGCATTGTGACATGTTTGCATTGTGCCATCTTCCAAGCTAGGCTGTTCGGCTTCCCCTCCACCTTCAGCATGGAGGTCACCTTCCATTTTTCCCGCAAACGTGACCTCTAACCCTTGAGACAGGCTGCTGGCTGAGAATGGATCAGACTGGTCCATGGATCTCCTTCAGCTGCACACCTGGGGAGGGAGGGAGGTGGAGAGAGAGAGAGATGGGGCCAGACTCAGATAAATGAAACTAAAACGAACCTTTAAAGCTGACGTCACAATACACACTCAGACCTTCCCACGCAGGCTCATATGAAGTCAAACAGCTACACCACACCTGGAGAGGAGTGGTGCCGCCAATGACACAATAGAAATATAGCTCTAATTCCACCCTTTTTCCAAAGATTGTGAAACTCTGTTGGGTGTGGGCTTGCTACACCCAATACCAGTCTTCCTCTATATACAACTACAATGTCAACCATTATGCATACACACAAAACAAATGAGACTTAATGTCATAAAATATTTGAAGTGACACTGCCAACTGCCTTGGGCCAGTATTCCACAAATGGATGGCCTTCTCTTGCTAGCATAGAAACAGACTAAACCAATAGATGAATATTGCCCAGCACAACAGACCTCTGTTAACCAATCACCATTGCATAGCTTTCTGTCCTTACTGACAGAAAAAAGATGACTTATTCTAGTTTTCCAATGATCTTCAACCCTTACAAAGTCACTGGACAGTGAGGTATTCTAGTACCTACAGTTTCATTATTTCAAAGTCAGAAAAGGGATCCTTAGGGGCCAGCTGAGTCAAGACAATGAGATTGGTTTCAGTGTTTTGCAGTGCAAAGTCTAGCCTAACAGTAGCTCTCCCATGAAGAATAGACTACAGAGGTCACATTTTACTACCGTGGCATAAAACCGACTGTGTTAAGACGTCATCGCCTTTATATAACATTGTGTCCACATTACCTGACAGCGATTATTTCGAGATAAAGTATAATTGCTCACGTTTACACTTGTGTTATCCAGATTGGGCGATGATGTACCGTAAGGTGCACAAACTAGCTATAGGCTTTGGCTGCATCAAGCAGAGACGATAACGACGTGGCTGACCCGTTTAGTTACCAAGGCATGCAAAATCAAACAAAAAATGCTACAGTAACCATAAGGCTCAGACAATCGACTGCAGTCTTGATTGTTTGAGGCTAGCCAACTAGATGCGCTAATTTACTAAGTACTTGCTGTTTTTATAGTTTGATAGCTTGCTGGTTGTGACAACCGGCAAATGTAAATGAGTATGCAGTGTTTAAACTGTAAACGTAGTGTGTAAGATTGGGTAGCCTGTCAACTCACGATGTTTTAAATACAAGGTTACTGGCCATGTACTTTGGCTAGGCTAACCTACCATAAGACTGCTTGACAGACAAGACAGCTAATCGTTTAACGTGAAGTAGTCTTAGGCTACTGCTAGATAGCTAGGCTAGCTAGCTATACCCCCAACACAGCTAGATTAGATTATACCTCGCCCGACATGATGCTTCAAAACCATACGTACGTAACAAACAACAACAAACCTTATATGATAAATCCATTATATAACGTTTATGTAGATGTTAATGTAAATCTGGAGATATGCAGCGGGCTAGCTTCGCTTGACTGGGACTTGTCCAGCTGGGTAGTCGAAACCAGTCACTATTGAGGTGACACATCAACAAATATGGCCACTGGCACTGTAAGAAACGACGTCGATATCTAATCAACCAATGAATGCTGTGAAATGGGCTGACGTTTAATTTAAAGGTCCGCGAAGTTAGTGGGGGTTTTTTTTTATTCATCCAATTTGAGAAAATATAAGTGTACTTTTTCAACCATCAATTAGTAACAGAACAAGCCAGACTCTCTGCCACTTGCATTGTAGTTCTTGTGATCACTCAAGAAAACTGAACCTCCATCTGTCTTTCTGTCGCACTGCCTTGCCATCTGTAAATAATTTAATAAAATAATACATAAATACAGTCACCTACTACATACTGTCATCTAGAGTCTATACAAACTTTTGGCCCAACTTTCCCAAACTTCATTTGCATATTTACACCACATGATCCTGTTAAACAAAACTGTTTCACACAGTGGCTCTAATTATGTTAAGTTTATTGCCTTGTTTTGTATCTGACACGTCATGTTATTAAGTTCCCAAAAATTTAATTTAAATTGTTCTTGAGAATTTTGTTCCAGCAATCCTCTTCGAACTGTCCTTAACAATCAACCTCGAGCTTGAAGAAAGAGTGGAACTTCAGACAAACAGTTCTCGTATTTTATTTTCTAGTCATAGGTTACTGAGAATAAAGTACAATTTTATTTATATTAGAATTTCGATTATTGGTCCTGACCCCTGTTTCCTTGTTGTACTTCCAAATCAAAACATCTAAACATCTTCCTATACATATGCTACAATATTCATAATATAGAACATTCACATTACAACAACCTTAATTTAACATGCAGCACTGACAAAAGAACAAATAACTCAATTAAATTTTTCATTGCATTTGGATCCCATTTAAATTCCTAAATGATTACCCAAGTAGACAAGTTTTACAGTTTAACGCACGTGACTGCGCGCCCTGAATTCTGTGCACACGAATTGAAAATCATGATATGATGGATTCAATCCACTGACACTCAAAGCGCAACACGTGGGTAGTCTGGAAGGTAACCCGTCCATGTTTTATTGCATCATTTGTAAATAGAGCAACATATTCCTACCAATAACCGTAAAACGCAAAGCGGGTATAGCTACTAGAATTTAGGAGGCCAATCATAAAGTGTTTTCCTAAAACAAAACTTAGGTCTATAGCTCAGCTAGCTGTTACGACTGCAGGCAATGTTCATCGTGGGGGGTTTTCAGCTAACGTTTAATTGGATGTTGCTAATGGTGACTTGAGGCAGCCTCCTTAAATATAACATAAATGTTAATCTATTAGATAGCTTCACAAAACCATTTGGCGAGCTAGTCTATCCAATCAACCGAACAGCTATCTGCGTATTTGTCACAACATGCGTACTATTAGTCGTATGGGCCTATCAAGTACTGAAGTCCCACTGGACTGTAGACTCAAGGTTGATGATTTTAGTACAGTAGCAAAATGTACAATTGGAGCTGTCCACACTGGAACATGTGTTTGTTGTTGTAAAGTAAGATGAAAACGCAGGCGAGATGTCCTGTGCCTCAGGGTATGATGGTTATTGCATGTTTCTTGAAGCTATGACATGGCCGGTTAGCTGTCTTCAGCTGTGCAAACATAAATGTTTGAGATGTTGATGTTATTCTTCAATTCGTATCCTTCAGTAAACAAGTCCTATCGTCATGAATCGTACGTTTCCCCAAACTATGGTGATACCCAATATGCCACTGAGGAGGCCTTCCACCAGCCCTGGCGATCCACCGGTCTCTCCCAAGAATCTCACCCCGTCCATCGGAACACCAGAGCGGCCTCTAGTGACTTTGAACGGTGACGGCGGTACGCTAAATTTATCTTGTTACCAGGAGCTTTTTTCTTTTAAGATAAAATAATAGCATTCAAATTCTGTATTTTTTTGTTGAAGGTGGTGCCGAGGGTGTCGTTCGTTCTATGGTATGTAGATAAATTACGTAATTATTTAAAGAAATTACCCATCTAAACTACTATTATTTTCTTAATAATAATAATAATTAATAAAACTTTATGTTGAAAGTCAGTTGGTTGGGGCTATTTCTCATAAGAAGGCCTGTTTACTATTGGGTAGATAAAATATTCAAAAATATGACAATTTCAAGTGCCATTTGTTTTGTTCAGATGGGTTCCTTACCACCCATTACTGTGAAGTTGTGCAACTACTGCAGCCAGCAAGGTCAGTTGTCATTCTTGATATTTCCATTTTTCATATTATTTTGATTGTACTACGATCATTTATATTGTGTCATCTATTCCCCATTTGATTAATGTCTACTTTATGAACTATACTGATGTAAGGAAACCTCCTCTGTACACGCTGCAAGAGAACCTGGTACTGCTCATTGGCATGTCAGAAAGCCAACTGGAACGCTCACAGACACTTGTGCATGCCAAGTACCCCAGAGACCCCCGCTAGGTAACCTGAGTCCTGCCAGAGGAGCTCCATCACATAGCCACACAATAACCTCCTGGATGGACAAACCCTCACAGAAGCTCTCCTGTTTAACATTGTCTCTTTCAATTGTCTATAAAAAGTGAGCCAAAAGAAACTCCCATGTCACCAGTAGGAAATGGATCTAACGCATTAAACTCAAAGGTATCATATGTTTTTATGTTGTACAATTCTTAATTGATGAAGTGTAAAATAAACACAGCTGAGGCAAATAGCCAAGCGCTGCTATTTGTAATTGATAACATCTGTAAGACATTTTTATTTCCAATTCAAAACAATATTCACCAGGGCACTCCATACCTTAGGTAGACCTTATTGCAGTGATAAGACCTTTATCCAATACAGCTGATGACCTTTTGTGTCTTGACCTTTTCAGATGAACCACTGTGGTGTGGCTGGTCCCCAGAGAGTCTACCTCCACAATCTGGGCAAGAACAACCTTACTAAAGGATCAGAGGTTCAGGTTTGGGATTATGCCCATCTGTCATCCCAGGATATGTTTTGAGTGTGCGTGTGCACTCGTGTGGTGTGTGTGTGTGTGTCTGTGCACGTGCCTTTTCTAGGCTAGGGTTGCTTATTGTAAAACTTGACCATTTAGCACCAACCAAATAATGTTGTACTGTGCAATGGTTTCACTAGTGTACGTCATAATTTTTTTGCAAAATTGTTGGCCAGTAATCTTAGGAGGTTTTGATAATACAAATGCTTGTAAAGGCATCATGTTCAAAGTATCAGACATCTTCAAACAGCAGCCGACATGATTCCAGGTGTCGGTGGTGGAGCTCCACAGCCCTGGCAGGTTTTTCATCCAGGTGCAGAGTCCTGAGACCATGGAGTATCTTACAGCCATTTCTGCGGAGCTACAGAAGTCCAGCATCACGTCTGTGAGGTCCACCTACGTGCCTGAGCAAAGAGAGGTCTGCGCTGTCAAATTCTCCCTGGATCAGGTGAGCTGACCGGTCAATAGTTGTTGCCCATTCCAAACACAAACACTGGCCGTCCTGCCAGCTCTTCCATACAGAGGAGCAGAAACTGAAGAATGACTCTCTAGCAAAGAGTTTGAATGTCATGTTTTTACTGTTTTGTGGATGTGTTCATACTGTTTATGAGGCCCTGGTCTAAGGCAATCTCCTGTCCTTATGTGAATGACAATAATATTGTTTGTATTGAATGAAATGAACTGAGAGACTCATCTGCCATCCTGTTTTTACAGCACTGGTACAGAGGTATGGTCAAGTCTGTGTCTTCAGACCAGATGACTGCCAGTATTCTCTATATTGACTTTGGTAATGAGGAGAGTGTGACAGTGGACAGGATCAAGCCCCTGCCTGCTGCCATGGCACACATCCCACCTTGTGTGAGTTGGAGCTGTTTGAAACAGGAAGAACTTCACTTTTAATGATGATTAATTTCCCCTTAAAAAATACAAATATGTATTTGTGTATATTAGTAGAATAGTTCTACCATTGAGAACTAGCTGATGATGGCCAACATTTCTCCAATTGAACAAAACCTACCGATATTTTGTCTCAGCTTTTCCCAGTTCTCTTCTAAACATATATCTAGCGAATGCAGTTATAAAAGGAAAAGCTTTGATTAGCTCCCTACGTGAAATAAGCCCAGGGCTTTCCAGCCTCAGGCCACAGGTGTTACTGTGACAGGCTGTGACTCCCATATTCTCCTCTGTCAGGCTGTGCAGTGCTGTGTCGCAGGGATCGTGCCAGCGACAGAATGCTGGACTGAGGAGTGTAGCATTGCAGTGAAGCAGCTAGTCGCAGGGAAGAGCCTGACGTTGACTGTGGTGGATATCCAGGAGAGCGACCGGGTCTATTCAGTGGACGTGTTACTGTCCACTATTGGTAATGACGATGCCAAGGTCCATCCCTGGTCATGTTACTGAAGCCAGAAGTTCAGTTCCCACCTTCTGCCTGTTACTAGCTAGTCTTTGAGCTCCTTTTCCTCCTAAATCCATCCACCTCACAGGTAAGAACCTTAGTACCTTACTGGTGGCCCAAGGATATGCAGTGAAGGTGACCAACAAGCAGTGCTCTGAGCAAGACATTGGTGAGGAGCTTGCCTTCGTCAGCCGGGTATCACAAGAGTTGAATTCAGCTGACAATGAAAAATGAAGGTGAACACACAGGTCAACTTTCCTAAGCTTTGTATGGTATCAAGTGAAGGTTTTCTAACTCTGATCCTCCAGTGAGTGCTTCCCTGGAGAACTTCCGCAGCCAGTCGGGCGGTAAGAATGAGAACACGGATGCACAGCCCCCTGAACCACTGACCCAGGGGCTGGGAGACTCCTTTGCTGCTGTGGTCACTCACCTGCAGTCTCCTGACGACATCATCTGTCAGAAGCTGGAGAACGCTAGTAAGTGGTAGCAATCTGCCAAGCCTGCTAAAAGGTTTTTGCTTTCAATTCAATTTATGGTTTCCTACTGGTCCCTTTGGTCCAGAAATATCTAAAGTCCTGTAAATGTAAAGCCGCCTGTGGAGTCAGAATCAGAATCAGAAACCGTTTATTGCCATTGTCAGTGAAGTTCACAAACGTAGGAACTTGCTTCGGCGTAGGTGCAACATAAAGCAATGGATAAAGTATTAAAAAGATATAAAAAATATATATAAGGCATGAGTGCTCTGCTTCCAGACGTCCCAGTGGTTGTAGCAGTGCTGCTGTGTTTGTGCAGGTGTGATCCAGAAGCTGCAGATGAAGCTGAGGGAATATTGCTGCCAGGCTCCAGTCAGTGCCAACTTCAGACCAGCCCCGGGCACTGTCTGCTGTGCTCTGTTTTCAGGTACCGGGTCCTTCTCCACTCACAGTAATACAAGTACAGAACATGTGGCATCGCCAGCAACAAACACAGGCGAAACTGCTTCAGTCCCAACACAGGGCTGGCTTCTACATCTGTGCTGACAAATCCTGCATTTGTCTCTCTGCAGAGGACAACCAGTGGTATAGAGCCACCGTGCTGGCCTACTCGTCGGAGGAGCGAGTGTGTGTGGGCTACATCGACTTTGGCAACTCGGAGGAGGTGGACGTGGGGTGCCTGCAGCCTGTGAGCCCAGAGCTGCTGGCTCTGCCCATGCAAGCCATCCCCTGTGCCCTGGCTGGTAAGATGCCAGCTCTAATAGGAGGTTTTTCAAAGGCTTTGAACAACCACAGGAAACTGTACACTTGTTTAGATGAGGTCCTCAAGTGTCAAATGGTCAACATGGGAAGTTTACTAGTAAAACGGAATGGTGTCTTTTTAACCTGGAAGGGCAAACACTAGTTTTAACGTGAGGACCTTCTCCCTGTCGTCCTTCCTCTCCCCCAGGCCTGCGCCCTGCAGAGGGGGTGTGGTCTAAAGACTGCGTCCAGATGCTGCGGCGCACTGTGTGCAACCGCTTCCTGCGCGTGGAGATCCTGGGAGAAAGCGAGGGCAGGGCGCTTGTCACCATGGTGGACGAAGCCAGCGACCCCCAAGCCAACGTGGCTGAGGTGCTGATCGCCACGGGCTACGCCCTGCCTGCTGACCCCAGCTACTCCCAGGACACTGAGGCTGTCACCAGGAAGGAGACGTTGGAGTGGTCCTGTCTTGAGCTTCCCTGTGAGGGCCAGCAGGTGGCGCTGTTTGTCAGCATGATAGAGACCCCGGGAGAATTCTACTGCAACGTCTACAACACCAAAGGTACAGCCTTTCAGAGACGTCACCAGGTTTCATACATGCTTGTTTCAGACTGGCTGAATTTGCAATGATGCAGTCATTTGTATATGTGAACATATTCATTATCTTCAACAAATACTTTTTCTTCTTATCTAGTTGTATGTTTGTGTTCTTGTTCAGAGTTGCAGGTCCTCGCTGAGCTGAGGGTGGAGTTGACTCAATACTGTGAAGCAAACCACACCCCTTTTACGCCCACTGTGGGAGTGCCCTGCTGTGCCATGTTCTCTGGTAACACCACACACACACCTCACCATGCTGTATGTTCTCTAGTAACCACACACACCTAACCATGCTGTATTTTCTTTAGTAACCACACACACACACCTAACCATGCTGTATGTTCTCTAGAAACCACACACATACACACACACCTAACCATGCTGTATGTTCTCTAGTAACCACACACACACACACACACACCCACACACACATGACCATGCTGTATGTTTCCTAGTAACACCACACCCAAGCTACCTCAAGCTCCAAATCAGCAAATGAAGAAATACTTTGTAGACCTCCTCCCCTCCCTCTCTCTCTCTGGCAGAAGACGGTGTGTGGTACCGAGGCATGGTGCAGGAGGTGTCTGGTGAGGGGGAGGCCAAAGTCTTCTTTGTGGACTACGGGAACTCCAGCAAGGTGGAGAAGAGCCACCTCCGAGCCATCCCACCACACCTCCTCAGACATCCCTTCCAGGCCATCCGCTGTTTCCTCGCAGGTAGTGTGTGTGTGTGTGCGTGCGTGTTTGCATCTGAAATTTACGCACGGTTAAAACAACTAGAATGCATTTTCAAAGAATACTGACAAAAATATTTCAAACTGGAATGAAATCTCAGCACAACGCGTATATGTGCATGTGTGTGTGTGGTTCTAGGCGTGGAGCCCCTGGGCCTCCAGTGGAGCAGCGAAGCCCTCCGACACTTCCAGGCTCTGTGTGTCGGCCACCAGCTGCAGGGCCGAGTCCTCTCCATCACTGAGCAGGGCTACGGCATGGAGCTGGAGAGTGGCGGTCAGAACGTTGGTGCTGCCCTCGTCTCTCAACAGCTGGCCAGAGCCTCGGGTCAGCCGCTCACGCCAGCTTCTAAAGAGACCACAGCTGGCACTGACCCACCCGCAGCCACGCCCACCGATCACAAGGAGCATCACAAGGAGATGCCCAAACGGGCCACTCAGAGGGAGGCTCATGCTGTGGTTCCAGTGCCAAAGGAAGGTATGTGATTGGCCAGATCAAATAATTTGTCATTAGAAAGAATAGTGCTCAAAGTTGTGTGAGGTTTTTTTCCTCTCCCTCAGCAGCTTCATTCCCTGTGGACTGGAAGACTGAAGAGTTACCCAGTAATCAGACCTTAAAGCCCCGCATTGTAGCTGTGGTCAGCCCCAGTCTGTTCTATCTGTTCAACCCCAATCAGGGTGAGGAGGCCACACACACGCACACAATCCCCCCTAACCATATCCCCCCTAACCATCACACCGTGGCACTCCTGTCCTGGTCAGACGTGTGTTTTCTGTCCGTGTTTCCCAGTGGAGCGGGAGCAGCTGCAGCAGGTGATGAAGGATCTGTCTGTGTACTGCAGCAGCCAGGCCTGTCCCAGCCAGACCACTCCTCCCCCTGGAGCTGCATGCTGCGCCCAGCTCCCTGGTTAGTACTCCTGTCACATCTGCTACCTGACTGCTCTCCACCGAGACACGCGCCACACACATCTTTGCTGTTATGGCTTGAATAATGCTTTTCCCCCTGCAGTAGATAAGCGCTGGTACCGGGCGGTCGTGCTGGAGACCTGGGACATGGAGGCCTTGGTGCTCTGTGCAGACTATGGCAACTCTGAGAAGGTGACCCTCTCCAGCATCCTGCCCATCCCCAGAGAGCTGCTGCAGCTGCCCTTCCAGATCTGCCGCTGTGCCCTCCAGGGTAGGGGAAACTCTGCCCCTGCATCCCTCTCTGGGGCCTCCAGTCTTGTTCGCGTCTGTCTTAGTAGTGCAGCATTTCAGACTGCTGTCTCAAACTGACGTCTTCCCACACCGACACAGGGAGGGAGAACTTTCCTGTTGTGTGGCCTGCGGAGGTCCTGGAGCTGTTCCGAGCCTTGCTGTCTGACGGCGTCCTAGCCTCCAAGCAGACCTTCGATGGCAGCTATAACCTGCTGTCGGTTACCCTGAGCGGGGAGCACGGCCAGGGCCACCTCAACAGCATGATCCTTGAGGGCCTGCAGAGCACCGAGACTCCAGCCAAAACAACCACAAGCACAGCCAAAATACACCACACCCTGACCGCCACAGCCACGCCGAACCTGGCTCAAATCACGCCCACACCGAAACCACACCCAACCCCGACAGCCACAACCACCCAGAATGCAGCTGGCAGCACTGAGACCACCCCTGTTGTCTTGGAGCGCTCAGGGCCCAGACACAGTGCGGAGAGTGCTAAACCTGCTGCACCGCCAGGCAAGGGTAGGTGGATTCAGACAAGGGGGTTAGCAGGGAATTCAGCAATGAATTGACACGTGAAGTGGTTCTTCCATGTCATATTGGATATCATTCATAGGTTACAGGGATTCATTAGGCTCAAATAAGATAGTATTTCATTCACAGGATTTTCAACCAACCCTGCCCTAGCAGATGGTACACTTGGCTGCCTAAAGGCCAATTAAGGCTAAATTTCAAAGAGACTTTATGATTGATGATATCCATCAAAGGACATGTTGCCTTTTAACCTGTGTTTCCAGAACATACCAGCCAAGTGAAGAGTGAACCCAACGACCCACAGAGTGCCACTTGTTCAAAGAGCAGCAACGGTAGAGTCTCTCTTTCTCACTGCTCGCTTCTGGACATTTTGTTGCTCTGCATGAAAATTGGTCTTCATTGTTGAGTAAACCTGTGTGCAGCGACATGCAGATATTCTGCTCATTGGTCAGTACCACAAGTACTACACGGTGGTCCTGGTGTTGAACTAGTTTGTCCTTTAGGAGTAGAGTAAGAACAACTTTCTTGATTTTGTGAGTTGACTTAATTGTATGTTGTTATACATCCTTTCAGGATCGCCATGCTGCTGTGTTCAATTAAAGACACAGGTGAGAACCATCTCACATCTGCAGATGTGCTCATGTGCTGACGCTTGATGTTCTCAGTAAACCCTCAGCTTGGGTTGTTTTCCTAACAGTTGCTGTATTTGTGGTTGTCTCTCTGTCCCCAGATTGACAACCTTGAAAGGCTGATTCTGTCTCTGATGAAGCTGGTAGAACTACCCAAGTGACAAGTCCAACTGTGGCAACAATCTGGATGAATGTAGAATACATTTGGATATTCTGTTAAGATTATGTTTTCAACTAAAGCAAGTTTAGTTTCGATGCTGTTGTGAACGTTCCACTAAGATGTATTCTCATTAGTTATTTGCAATATGTATGTAAATTGCCCTTTAGTTGAAAATGACCCATTTAAATGTTATGTGTTAGTGACAACCTCAATAGTCTGCCTTATATGTACCTATGTAACAGCTGCAGATCTGGTTCTAGATAGAATGACAGTCGAGCGGTTGTCAAGCGGCTGGTTTGTGTTCAGACTGTTTGGTTTTGTTCAATACGACTCATTTACTGTTCCAGTTTAGTTCCTGTCTTGCATTGGAGGTTTTTAAAATAAAGTTCATTTGTGATATGTACTAGAAAGTGTGTTGCCTTTGTCTTCCATTGCAATGGTGTATCGTGTTAGGCTAAAATTGCTGGGGGAGATATGAATGTTCATTGTGAATATTGGAGAATGGGGTAGATAGACATGCAAACACTCATCTCTTACACATTGGCTTATCTGCACACACCAACACACCATTTCACGGATCTTTAACTCTACACACCTCCAAACTTCTGCAGTCTTCATTCACCATTGGCATTTCAAAGTAGAGAACAGCACAATATTCCTGTTATACATGTAAATATGATGCACTTCTGTGTACAGCAGTACACCACTAAAACATGTCATCGACTGTTTTTTATTTTATTTTACTCTTTACAACACCTGTAGTTAGCCAGAATATTTACGACTAATCTACAGAGTAGCCCACCTACTCTAAATCTACAAGTTGACCTTGGCAATTCATACTTCCATTGTTTGAAAACAAGATGTTTTAATTCCCCGTTACTGCAGTGTCGGAGTAAACTGATCGTCTCCGAAGTGGGAATGACAGGATTGGTTGCATCCCAGAAGCGAATGAAATCAGATGTTTGCCCACTGCGGAAGTGAGAGTTGAAGGCAGAAAGTGAGTGCTGCGCTGCGGAGTTTGGGGAATCTGTTATCCAAAAGACGCGTCTGTGGGAAAGAATTCAGTCAGCTGTTTTACTTCATGCATCCAATATTTTAACAGAAAATTACATGGTATGTATTTTCCACAGTTCATTCCATAACTTTTAATACATCGCAGTGCTAAAATTGAAAATGTTTTTTAGACCGTTTATTAACTTTAGGGCATGGATTGCCGCACTGCCGTATGTTTACAAAAAAAAAGCTATTGCAATATGATTTGACAGTTACTGTACCAACTTTGTTTGTGCATAAACAATTAGTCTGAGGTAATTGCTTTTGTGTTGAGAAATTCAGCGTAACAGTATTGTTTTGCATCTGTCTCGGTAAATTATTCTCAAGTCAATGAAACTTTTAGCAATGTTTTACTAGGACAAACACCCTGAACATGTCGCAGAAGTCTTATTATTGTAAGTGATCACACAGAAGGACAATGTTCCAGATTAAACTATCTTTCTGGTTTCTGTTAGCAAAGATAAAAATCTATTTTGGAGTTGTAATGCATGAGCTACCTTTGTCTCTTAACTTGTGAGCACGTTTGCTTCCTAAAAGCGTTAAGGACATGCCACTGAGCAGAGCTCTTTGAAGTGTGTGAGTGTTTCTGTCTGGGCCTGTAAGTGGAACTTGAAAACACTTGATCAGTTTTCTTTTGAAATTGATTAAGGGCCATGTTTCAAAGTAGCTGTGCTCTTTTTTCCGTGTTCCAATGTTCAAATGGTTGTCAGAATAATATACTACTCTGCAGTCAACTGACACCGCACCTAAAATACGTTTGACATTTTTCCACACTTTCATAAGAAACATGCTAGTACATGTAAAAAAAAATATTTACTGTAAGTCGCTTTAAGCAGAAGTTGTTATGCACAATTCCTAACGTTTACGATAAGGTCGGTGTGTCTGTCTGTAATTTATCATATATAGGATCAATCCGGACTGAAACAAACCCAGTCCAATTAGTTTGATGTTTTTCTGAATATGACTCATGAATGTTGAAATGTCTGTATGGTTGGAAAACCGAATGGAATTATGATGTTTCTTTAAGTGTCCATGCAGGCCTGGTTTAGTAAATAGCATGTGTGCTTACATTCTAGTTTAAATTCCTAGTGTATGTATGAAGAGCGTTCAAGAGTGCTCCTCCTAATTATGTGGTGAGGATGGAGTTTCTGACTTTCAGAAACAGAAGGCAAGTTAATGAACCGTTTCTGCTCCTGGTGTGATTTTGTATTGGAATTTTACATTGTGCAGTTTGCACATGTTGCACATGGTTCTCTGGTGTGAAGAACACATCACATCTGGTTCTGTTTTTCCACATTAGCCTGGCAACAACAAATGGAAACAATATTGTTTGAAATAGTTTCCTTTCATTAGATTAATAGTTATAGTTTTTATATATATACATATCCCAAAGTAGTAGCCTTAAATTGCACATTAAATACAGTTCAGTACAGGTTCCCTCAAACAGGTGGACTGGCGGATGTTTCAGATGAAAGAGAAGCAATTATGTGTGGCACAGCCTTACAATCCACTTCATGACAACCTTTGTACTTGTTAAATACTGTGGACGTTTAGCATATTTATGTAGAGATCATTTCTTAAGGAACAAGAGAAGAGAGCTTAGATAATGCTGGAATGTGTCTCCATTAGAGCGACAGAGGGGGAGAGAGACAGTGAGGAGAGAGAGGAGGTGAGGTTGGGTGAAGGGTCCTACGGAATGTGTTAGAAGAGGATGCCAGAGACGTAAGGTGCGTGTGTGTGAGTGTGTGTGTGTGCGTGTGTGTGCGTGCATGCGTGCATGCGTGAGTGTGTAAAGCATCGAGCGTTTTAGTATGATTTTGTCTGTGCACTTGATCATGATCATGAATGTGTGTGTATGCATGAGTGCATGCTTGTGTGTATCTAAGCCCCCTCGCTTCTTAATGAAATGTCCAGTCCTTGAGATGCCCCAGTGAGCACACAAAGACTGCAGCAGGCCAGTGATGGTTATCTAGCAGGGCTTCTAGGGCTGCTCTCTGAACAGGCTCTAACAGAGGCACTCCTGTGTGGGATCCTTATATGGCTATCACAGACAAACAGGCTGCTCTTTAGGAGCGCTCTGTGCCCTCCTCAGAGCTGGCTCACATTCTCCTCTCAAGGCATAGACACACACACACACACACACACACACACACACACACACACACACACATACACTTCCTGACATTTGCCATTTACTCCCAGATAGGATATGACTGTTCCTCGGATGTCAGCAGGTCTGGAGTCTGAGAAAAGTTTTACAGCCCAGTGTGTCATCTTTGGGATCGCACCGCAAATCCTTAGATGTATAATCTCGCCACTGGCAAACTTCACAAGGCACTTGGAACCCAACCAATAAGATTTCACACTACAGACCTGAGAATAAAGACACACACGCTTTTCCTACACATATTTCAGTAAGTGCACTGCCATACATACATACACACACACAGACACACACAGACAGTCACATCAAAAGCAGGTGAGATGTTATCTCTTTATCTGTTGTCACGCCAACAGCTTTGAGGCAGACTGTCAGAAATACTGTAATCATCCTTTGTTAACCACACAGACTCAACAAGTGAAGGGAAGTCGATATGGTGGTTTAAAAGTAAAGATAATGTAGTGTCTGTCTCTTTGATGACAAAGTATGGTTACACAGACCAGTGGTAGTGACTTGTGGGGATTCTCATTTGGAACAATGCAAGCCCTCTTTGTGTTTGGTTGTGCATGTATGTGAAAAGCTTTGCTTTCCAACTTGTTGGGAAACCTAGATATATTTGGATATGGATATATAGTCTTTGTATATATTCTTTGTCATTAAGAGTTTGAGATATATCCGGTTGCAGTTCTGTGAGCAATTTGAAAAAACAGTAGGCGTGTGGAGTTCATGGGGCTGGTAACTGTATGAGGCAGTCGCTCAACCTCACCTATCTCTCCTGTCCCTTCGCTGCAGAAGAGTTGAAGAGACATTTGTCAACAGCTTTTCATTTGGCCCCCTCATTCACGTCCTCACAGTTTCACCTTTGGCCCTGTCCTTGTGAATAGGCGAAGGTCAGAGAAGGACTTGAGGGTGCTTGAACTTCCTCTGCTTCAGGGACAGTTTCACAGTCACTGTACTGTTCACTAGAACCTTTAGACCTTGCTGGGAAACAGGTAGAACTGCCCTAAGATCAGCATCTATGCACTTTGTTTCCTTCCTAGCAGATGAAATTGAAAGATATCAATGAACAGAAAAACTGGTGATTTGATAATAATTGCCCCTGTTGTATGTTTAAATCCTCCTTCTATTCTCTAAGTACCATCTACTCTACTGGACAGTGTTGTTACTGATTCTGTCCACTGATTCCACTTTTGACCCATCTGATTCCAATTGTGTCTTTAGTAGATGGTCTTTGCTCCTTCTCTAATAACAGCCCTTTACTTTGTGCTTTTAGCTAAGGCTATGTAGCAAAGGTCAGTAGATGTTACCTGTTTGGGGCAAAGTACTTTACTGACAGAGACAGGTTTGTAATGGTCTGCCATTGAACAGCTCTCTGTGATTGACATCAGGCACATGGTAAACTTCCACCTTTCATTCAGTTATCCTCATTACCTCCTCACATTCACACGCACACAAGTAAATGATTAGTCCAGTTGCAATATCACGAAAGATTTTGTTTGATGTCCAAACGACTTGGTGGAATGCAGTGGACACTCCTAATTCCTCAGAGTCTGTGAACTGTGTAATAGAAACACATAGTTCATGCCCTTCGTATGGAACAAGTGCTATGATGCGGCCGCATTGTGCCTTAAACACTGTTCATCCATCTGGTCACTTTTTAGCATCTTTGGTTCTCTGGTCATGACATTCTAAATGGAATGGAATTCTTTGCAGCAATGTCCACCTGTGCTCACTTCAGTATATATGAGTAATGCATGCAGAGCTCTTTATCCTAGTACTCCACACCCCACATTGTGTGCATGTATTTAGAACAGCCTTTCTGTGACCTGACCTGCGCTTTAACCTCTTACAGTAGCCCCCTCATTAAAATATTTCGGTGGTCCTCTGTTACTTAGAACAGAGCACAGCTGTGCTGTACTATTCTTGTTGAGTCAAACCACTTGCCACCTCCGTAGTCTGTCTCTAGCTCACTCCCACGCTCTCCCTCCAGTGGTAATTTATGCTAAAAGTCTTTCACAAACACGCTAAAAGAGTCTCTATGTCTACCTCTCTTGCTCTCTTTCACGCTCTCTTTTGCACTTTCACTTTCTCTCCGCTCGGACGGCTGAAGGGTGAGATGTTGTTTCCTCTAAACTTGAGTATTTCTTTCCAGGTTTCCCAACATGCCTCGCACCAGCCAGCTTTCCTGTCTCCTTGCTATGCTGCTCATTCAAGGTAGGTTCACACTGCAGCACCACGAGAGAAGCCGATGCTGCAGGGTCAGGTGAAACGATGGCCATGTTTAAAAAGAAATTGTGAGACAAATGCATGCAAGAAGGAAACCCTAAGAAGAGCTAACTCCAAATGAAGTCCACAGGAGAGGGTAACAGGGAACGTGTAAATGGTGCTCCTAGTTAAGCATGAATGTACTGGTAATGTCTGGAAACATGTGGAGTGCTTTTTTACAGTTGAATGTGGATTGTGTGACATGTTTTACTAGCAAAAGCCACGTTTTTTTGACCCCTTTTCGAACAGTTGTGAATTTCATTGCCCCTTCTCTGACAGATTTTATCGCTTGTTGCCAGACAGCTGAGATTTGTCTTACTTTTATAGTCTATCCACAGAATGCACTTGGGCTGTGAACATTCACCCTGAGGAAGAGGCGTTATTGCAACGACCAATATACCAGTAGAGGTGATTTCTAAAATAACTGCTTTAGCATCTGCCAAAGTATTTACTGTTGGCCATTACAACACTTTGAACTTCAAAAACCAGACTGCTGCCTGGCTTATGCTGCTCCCCCATCCCTCCCTGGCTGACAAGCCAAATAACATGTTCCAATGTGAGAGGACCTCAGGATCCATATAATCCCAGTTCCATGCACCCAGCTCCACGGAGAGATAGCACCTAATCATAGTTTTCCTGGGAGATTTCTGGGAACCTTCCCAGAAGCCCCTTGGCCTTCCTCTCAGTGACACGGCTTGCCCGGTCAGAGAGCCACAGAGCTTTCTTCTACCCACATTATACACGTGTTGTAAATCTGTGAGGGGGTCTGAGGTGAAAAGAATGACAGTGTTCAGAAAGGGCCTTCAAGGTACACAATAAAACTGCCTATAGAGTCTGTGAGGTGATGGGCAGCATTGTGCTTTATTTCACTTTGAGGTCACTGTCACGTTGAAGATCAAAGTCAACATTAGATGTGTGGTTGGCACAGACGTAGTGTGGCTGGAATGTGTGGAAGCCCTGAAATGAAATTAAATGGTGTTATCTGATGTTATGGACTGTTAAGGTTGAGCCAAATGATTTCAAGGGTGAAGTGATTTCATGAGATTGAAACCAAATGTTTGAGTTAAAGTTGTCAACTGTCTCTAGGGCTCTTGTGAACCGCTAAAATAATACGTCCCATTACCCTCAGCATTGAATTGCTGTTTCTTGGCCGAATTACATCACAAAGGAAGTGAGCGTGAATTGGAACTGGAAGTGAGCCATTCAGTAAAGCTAAGCAGCTTTTTCCCAAGTGTTAGGAAAGGCCTTTTTCGTGTTCACGAGGCACCTGGACAGGAAGAGAGGTGTTGACTGAGCCTACTTTAGCGAAACAAGACATGCAGAAGTGATGCGTCAGTGTGACTGAATAGTAACAGAACATCCCTGCTCAGCACTGTATCCAGTCTGTGGGGGAAAAGATGGGAGGAATCAAATGAGAAGGACAGGAGGGAAAAGTCTGAAAACGTGTTTAAACGATGTAGACAGGCCTCAATAGGAGAGGTAGTGATTACACTTTTCTGTGGCTTTGTTGTGTTTGTCTGTGTGTGTGCTGGTGCACCAACGACGACAGAATAACAGCACAGAATCTATCTCAGTATAGTCGCAGGGGTATAATATTGGGTGTTATATTGTGGTCGGCACTAGATTCCCTAGTAATTATATCCTCTGTAATATGACATATGTGGGGTTGGGGTATTTATGAAGAGCTGAGTTGAGGAGAGGTGTTCACTGGCTCTGATGCAGTAGCAGGTTTTAGTTAACATACGTTCATGTTTGTTCACGGTACACATTTCTATTGCATCGCAAACTTTTTGCATTGTCCCTTTAAATAGGTTTTAGTGAAGAAAAGACACTAAAAGCATCCAAGCTGTCTGTGCACCCATGAACCGTCAGACGTTCCCCAGACTCGCTAGATATTTGCCTGTCACTCGGTGGTCACCATGGTGATATGGGAAGGCCCACACAGTCCTCAATGTTTGTGCATCCAAGATGACATGCCCCCATTCCAAGCCACCCACCACCCCTAGAGAAAAGCAATGGTGCCCATTAAGCTACTGTGATAAAAGGATTTAATCTCTCCACGTCGCTGTCACCCTGTCTTCCAACTTGATGGGTAATTGTGAAAGAAGGAGAGGATGGTTGTTCAATCAAGCAGCTAGTAGGATTCAATGTGAGGACAGCTTAGTTCCCGTTCATTCACATGGCCCAGGGGGCGTGGTTGGAATGCCAATCCCTCTAAATTACATCCATTTTTAAAGAGTTCCAAATGGTAGACAACTAACATTAGAGACCATAGGGGTAAGGGCCCCCTCTCAAGCCCCAGGGAAGAGTGTGTGTGCGTGCGTGTGTTTGGAAGGAGGGAGGGGGTTCTTGGGTGTGTATAGCACAGGAGGGGTAAACACACTTCATGGACACGTGCTAATAAGTGGTTGTCGTTTTGAGTTTGTTCTCTATCATTATCCTCCAGGCTTTGAGTCACAGCCCAGCTTCTGGCTCTGCACTTGTTCAGTATGCAAACTCCTCATCAGTTCATCCACATACTCACGTCACTGACGTGACACGACAGCAGGGTGGTCAGATAGTTCGGTTTCCCAGCTTGTGTTCTGAAACATCCTGACTGAACCAACTGATTGTCAGGCTGCACCTTTCTGACCTGTCAAATCTACCGAAATGAAACGGTTTGACATGTTTCCAGATCTTTCCTTTCACTCGCCATTTTCAAAGTGGCTGCTTTTGACATTGTTGCTATTCTCTTCCCCACAGTGAACCCTGTGCGCTCCGTGCAGGAGATCCAAGCCAGCCGTGAGATCATCAGTAAGATCCACACTGCAGGAGACAGTGAGTCGCCTCAGACCTGGGGGTTTCTCTTGCTGTGTGTTCAACAGACTGCATGATAGATGTGATGGTGTAACACTTGCAATGGGGAAGAGTTATTCGTGTGTGTGTGTGTGTGTGTGTGTGTGATACCTGTCTGCGTACATGATCCAAAGGTTGTGTGCGTGCCCGCATGTGTGTGACCGGGCCGGTTGGGGCAACAGAAGCACGTTTCTGTGCAGTCTGACAGACAACAGCAGGCCATCTCCTGCTCTAATCGCTCCTTTTACGACCAAGGGCATGTTCTGACATGACAGCCACACCACTCATCATTTACACTGCCAGCCGGTACAAACATGCTCAATGTTGTGTGTGTATGTATGAGAGAGAGATGGAGAGAGAGAGAGAGAGAGAGAGAGAGAGAGAGATTGTGTATGTTATTGTACGTGTGTCTGAATGTTTGAGAAAGAGAGACAGAGAGAGAGAGAGAGAGAGAGAGAGAGAGAGAGAGAGAAAGAAAGAAGGAAGAAAGAAAGAAAGAAAGAAAGAAAGAAAAAGAAAGAAGACTGCTAGGTGACACTGTGTGTCATTGTGGATCATGTGAGTTTGTTATTCATTAATTCACAGTGAGACTTCTTGCAAGTTTACAAATCCACTAATTGAATAACACGTTGCTGAGCCAGGAATGCCTATGTTGGCATCCAGCCAACATTTGAATACAACTGAATGAGTGTGTGCGGTCCTGTTAGTTTGCTGGGAAGAAAGCCATGTTTTATACCTCTTCTTTTTCTTGTGTGTGTGTGAATGGCTAAGGGCGTACTTCATGTTCATTTGTGTGTTTGTGCTAACCTAACGTGAAATCGATACCATTTTTCCTGTGTGTGCACACGTGTGTTGTTGTGTGAGTGTGCGTAGAAGTGTTTGACTCTTACCTTCGTCACTGTGTGTACGCAGTGATGAAGTGTTCTGCTCCAATGGACATCCTTCTCCTTATGGACGGTTCGTACAGCGTGGGGAAGGGCAGCTTTGAGAGATCCAAACACTACGCCATCAAACTGACAGAAGCTCTAGATGTCAGGCCCAGCAAGGTACAAGCCTCACAAACACGAGCACAAACAGAACTAATCTTATATGTCCTAATCACAAGTCACTCTGAATACAGGCATCATGAATCCAATTCGTATTAGTGCATTAGTATCTGCATAAATTCTTGGTCAATTATCGTTGTTCGAACTTCCTCCCCCCCACAATATGTTTTCCGAAAGGGACATTTAATCTCTGAGATCCCCATAAAGACATGAGTGTTGTGGTTTTCTGTGTTCAGGTGCGAGTGGGACTGATCCAGTTTGGCTCCGCTCCTAGACTGGAGATCTCTCTGGACTCCTACTCTACCAAGGCAGAGCTGAGGAAACGCCTGAAGAAAGTCATCTACAAGTACAGTACAGTTCTGCCTTATCAGTTCTGCCTTCCTCTACAGGATGTGGTGTGCTGTATGTTACTGAATGTCTTTGGCAGCGTCAGCAGCCACTAACGATTGAATGGTCAGCCTGACAAAACGAGTCATTTCCTCAAGAATGATCGACCGAGTTGCTCGATACACACTACGATGACACGCCTAATCCAGACCCAGGAGTTGAATTGTTGATTTATACCCCTGCAAATTCATTCGGCAGCCCGAAACTTGCTAATCCAGCCGGACGTACCATATCCAAGAGAGGGTGGGAGGGGGAGGTGAAAGGATGATTTCACACGACTGCTGTGGAAATATCTCCTGCCAGTCCAGCACAACTGCAGTTTGAGCCTCTTTAAGCCCTGCCTGAAATGCCTGAAATGCAGTCCAAGGTTTTTGTACAAACTTCAATTATGCCATTCGTATCTTCTTGCTGTTGTGCTTCACCAATCTTAGACAAATCAATGGCCTCATACTATTGTGGAGTGATTGGCAGAAATGTAAAAAGACTCCCACTGAGGCACTGAAAGACAAAGGGACTGTTGATACAATGTTCCTCTTTCCCAAAGCATTTCCAACACCACAGATGACCCTCTATAGATGTGACTAGACCACCTGAGGGTTCAGGATACACACACATTAATCATACTCACACACAATTTGAAGTTTTGCAAAGATGTAGGGAAGGAGTCTCTGGTACTAGAAGCAAATTAAAGTCAGATTAAGAGTAGATAATCCTGCTTGGAAATGGGATAAACTGGTTCACTTGAACAAAGCGTGTGTGTTTATGGGTCTACAAGAATATGTATGGTCCTATGTGTAGTGTATTCTTTCTTGTGTATTGCTATTGTAGAGTGTGCCCACTGGATGAAAAAGAATGGTGTCTGCGTGTGGGTCCCAGTCTTTTGTATGTTACAGTATGTATAGTCTACGGTTTGAATGCCTAGACAATTTATTGTTTGTGAATGAGAGTTCAACGATGAGGCCATAACTATCACATTTCCAACACTCTTGTTCCTGTCAGACTTCTCCCAGCAATTACCATCTTCCAACCTGTAAACAATGAAAGTATGCAGACGTGAAACAGAACACTGAAACCACCCATAGACTCACCGTCTTTAATTCTCTCTCTTTCCCTTCCACTGCCTTCTGTCCCTCTCTTCACCCCCTCTTTCCTCCTCTGCTATGCAACACCTTCCTCTCCTCCTCTCCTCACACACTCTTCCCTCTCCCCATCTCCTGCTCTCCTTACACACTCCTTCCTCTCCCCATCTCCTACTCCCCTCACACACTCCTTCCTCCCCCCTTCTCTCCCTCGTTTATCTCCTCTCCCACCACATCGTTCAACCCCTCCCTCCCTCCCTCCCTCTCCACACCTCTCCTTCCCCACAATTGTCTCCCCTTTCGCCTCCGCCACCCTCCTCTCGCTCTCCTCTCCCTCCCCTGTCTTCTCCTGCCCTCCCTTCCTCCCTCCCTGCCAGAGGGGGCAGCACTCAGACAGGTCTGGCTCTGAAGTACATCCTGAAGAAGGGGTTCCCTGGCGGACGGAACTCCACCGTTCCCAGGATTGTCATCCTGTTGTCTGATGGGAAGTCCCAGGGGGCTGTGCTGACGGCTGCTACAGAGCTCAAGCAGACGGGCGTAACCCTGTTTACTGTGGGCCTCCGCTATCCCAGGTAGGGCTGTGGGTCTGCTTGTGTACATCATATGGGAGGTCAGCGGTCTGTTAATTGTTTGTGTCTGCAGGGTTTGTCTGGAGTATAATATAGAGCGGGGTCCAAGCAGGAATAAAATAGAAGAATCTTCGTGTATGATCCCCCTGTTTAGCTAGGAGATTTAACATGGAACAGAGTTGACATATCCTCTGCTTCAAGATCTGCTCACGCATAACACACACCACACACACCACACACACACACACATGTCTGCTGTGTCCTTCTAGCCTTCTCTCACCTTGTCTCTCTGTCTGCCTGCATCTTACCATTGGGCGCCTGTTGGCTCCGCTGGCTCCATGGTTACAGCAGGGACTCAAACTGTGAACCGTCTCTCTCCCTAAGGGTTCTCCAACAGAAGAGTTCACTTTGCCTTTCTGTGGTGTGCTCTTTCACACGCTCTTTCAGTGTCAAACACTCTTTCAATTAATCTCCTTCTCATTTTCAGTAGTTTAAACAGACTCATATGTCACAGTTCTCAGTGGTCTCTGTTTTTCTACCGTGCCTCCCTTTGTCCCTCGCTCAGGTGGGAGGAGCTCCACGACCTGGCCAGCGAGCCTGAGGAGAGTCATGTGTTCTTCGCGGAGCATTTCCAAGACGCGGTCAACGGCCTGTACACCACGCTCACCACCTTCTCAGTCTGCACGGCTGTACCTCCAGGTTGCTACCGTACTTACCTAAACCACATGTCACTAACAGCTGTCCCTAACCCTGTCCCACCTCACTCAACCCCAACCCACAGGTACCCAACATAGGCCTAACCCAAAGGGCCTAACGTTGCCCAGCAATTGGAACTTTGTCAGACTTTTCAACTCGCTTTCTTCAAGCGAGACGTTTGAAAGCATCATGTTTTGGCAATCATTGTTAGGGATCGCTGTCTGCTCTCGGTGCTGCTCATAATCCACAACACCCTCTCTCCTTGTCACTTCTCATCCCTCCCTTCAGGCTGTCAGACGGAGTCGTTGCCCTGCCAGAGGAAAACTCTGGAGACAGTGAAGGAGCTCCAGGGAAACTTCATGTGCTGGAAAGGCTCTTCAGGCTACTCCTCGTACACCTCCCTCTGCCCCTTTTACAGGTCAGCACATGCACACAACACAGCCTCCTTCCCCTGACACACCAGAACACACTGATACTGTCTGACCGGATGGTCCCGTACGTTCTACATGTTCATGCTTAAACAGGAAATGACATACCAACCTGTCCTTAGGCTTGTAGAGTGGCCCTGCACTTGTATGGTGTTTTACATAGTGATGTTCTTAGAAAGCGGTGACACTTCTATTATCATTTCTTGTCATACCTTGTTATTTCAGTCAAACACCTGGACATATCTATATCATCCCTGCTTCATGTGTTGGAAACTACTTCTGCGTACTCAGAAGGAAACAGCTGTTATTTACATTAATCTGTTCTTGAACAAAGAAGATAATTCTACAGTGTGTCAGTTTACAGAGTCCATAACAGAAGCTATCTCATGTTGCAGGTGGAATAAGGTTTACAGGAGACTCCAGACAGTCTGCCACCGAACTATTTGTCCAGGTAAGTCCCTAAAAAGACACAGTGCACACACACACACATACTGTCCACAAACACCCATGCATGCACCCATACACCACACATCACCCCATACCTTGAACTCCCATCCAATATGTATACAAACCATGGTTGTGTTCTCTGTCCAGAACCATGTGACTCCCAGCCTTGTCTGAACGGGGGCACGTGTGTGTCTGAGGGTCCGGAGGCATTCCGCTGTGTCTGTCTGCCTGGCTATGGAGGACACCCCCAATGTGGTGAGGAGAGATAATCAGGAAGACTGAGTTTCTTACTTATTCTTTTAACTACAGGGTCCACATAATGTTGACCACATAAAGAGTAGACTTTTATCAGTCACAATCAGTTAACTGATGTTTTAATGCCTAGTTTCCATAAATTGTCATGGATGGAATGAGTATTTGACTTGAGCCTAGACTATTCATAGCCTACTTTGAGATGTGAAATTCTATCAATGTTCTGAATCAATGAAGAGAAAGACATGCAGTGTAGTCCAGAAAGGGGAAAACCTTCTTCCTACATTCCTTCTTTGTGGCTGTCAGCACAGCTTTATGACAACACAGATCTGACCCCTGACCCTAGAATAGGTGCATGAGCACGTAGGGTATTTTTGTTGAATGAGCTATATTATTAGAACACCTTGTTCTACCCTCACCCCAGTTTCAACCAAGATCTATATCAAGAATATACTGCTGAATGATGGGAGGGTAAGACGTGGAAACCTGAATATGCTGTATACAGTGCCTGTGAATGAAGCCGCAAACCTACCCTGTCCTTTCTCCCTCCCCCTCCCACAGCTCCGAAGCTGATGTTGGACTGCTCCGTGGACCTACTCTTCCTCATAGAGGGCTCTACCACTCTCACCTTAGAGGGGTTCCTGCGCCTCAAATCCTTCCTCAAACGCTTCCTACAGGCAGTGATGGGTCATGACTCTCCCACGTTAGTGGGCCTGGCCGTGTTTGGCGATGAGACGCGCGTGGAAGCTCAGGTGGGCAGGTTTAAAGGGGATTTAAGGGGTCTCCTCAAAGCAGTGGAGGGGCTCCAACCCATCGGAGGGGAAACGAAAACAGGTCAAGCGCTCCGCTACGTGACACGCCACGGTTTCTACAGCGCCCCGGTCTTCGCCGATGTGAACGACGACCTCCCTCGAGTTGTGGTGCTGCTGACGGCCACGCCAGCTGCTGACGAGGTGGTGGAGGCGTCCAAATATGCCAGGGACAGGGAGATCTTCCTCATAGGGGTGGGGCCTGACACCTTAAAAGACCATCTCAACGACATTACAGGGAATCCTCAACGGACTATCACCTACTCCTCCCCTGATAGGTTCAATGCCAAAATCCCTGAGCTGAAAGCTAAGGTCTGCAGCGTGGACAGTCAAGGTACTTATTTGTTTCATTATAATTCAGTCTCAATAGGATTTTTTTTATCTGAATACATGTAGTTTGTACACATAACCTTTTTGCCAGACATGACCAAGTGAATTTACCAATCTGCTCTGCCGCGATGTTTTGAGTCTCCATCCTTCCCTCAGGGTGTCTGGGCCAGGCTGTGGACCTTGTCTTTGCCCTGGATGGCTCTGGTGGTGTGGGCCGTGACAACTTTGCCACACTCCGGGACTTTGTGCGCAGCATCAGCGTCCAGTTCGACATTAACCGGGACGTGGCCCAGGTGGCGCTGGTGGTGTACGGCCGCCGTCCCGTCACGACCTTCGACCTGGACACCCACGACACAGGCTCTGCCGTGCTCAAGGCCGCCGCCACCGCCAACTACCTGGGCGGCTCCGCCTCTACGGGCTCCGCCCTGCTGCACATCCACTCCAATGTGCTGACTGTGGACAAAGGGGCACGGCCAGGGGTCAACAAAGCGGTCGTCGTGGTTACGGACGGATCGGGAGGGGACGACGCGGCGGTTCCTGCTTTGAAGCTCCGTGGAAACGGCGTGTCGGTGTTTGTGATCGGGATTGGGGACGTGCAGCGGGACAAGCTGATGCGCATCGCTGGGAAAGAGGAGAACATGGTCACAGTGACATCCTACGAGGATCTGAAATACTTTGAGGATGTGCTGGTGCAGATGGTGTGTTCAGGTGAGACAGTCATTATGAATGCTGGTGTGTGACAGTTGCAGCTTCCCTGACTCAGCTACATGGGCTCATCAACCAACATTGCCTCGACCTTTTCTTTCTAATTTATGGATTCTAACACATGCTGACTGGGGATTACAGTGTGACGTCAGTAAGAGCATAAAATGATGATAATGATAAACATTGTCTCATCAAAGACTAAAAATAGTTTTCCTTTGATGTACAAAATGATAGGGATGAATAGGATATAATTCATAGGTATATTTTCCTCATTCCTTTGCTAATCCATTCTATATATATATATTCAGCTACTGTATAATTGTATAATATTGCATGATATGTACAGCGGAACAGTGTATGAATCGTCTCAGGAGCAACAAGCAGCAGTCTGTGCCTGTGCTTTATTCTCCAATCAGATGTGAAGAAGCCAGTAGACCTGTGCAGGCCCAACCCCTGTATGAACGATGGAGTGTGTCTCCTGTCTGGAGGGAGCTTCCGATGCCAGTGCCAGGGCTTTGAGGGGCCCCACTGCGAGACACGTCAGTACTCAATGATAACTCACTTTCACTCTACTCTCCAGGAGTGCATCTGATATGGACATATGACAGTCCCTATGTCCTTAACTTGACCTGCTGTCAAACTGCACACTACTTATCAACAAGTGCAAATTCTCAATAACCGCAACAGACCGCCTGACAGATTGAGCTATCGACCTGCTAGTTGCAGCCAAAAGTTATTTCTGTTGAATGTTTTGAGCCAGCGCAGTCCTCAGTTGAAGTGATCTGTTCAATGTTACTGTTTTCAATCTCAGGACGTAGCAGGCTATCTGCTAGAGGAGACCTTCCCAGACCTGCTCGTCTCCAGATGAGGAGCAGGCAGAAGAACAGCCACCAACAGGTGCTGCATCACCACCGAGTTCACCGCAGGAGACACACAGCCAGGGCGGCCTCCTCCACACACACATAAACACACACAGAAACACACACAGAAACACACACCGAAACACACTCAGAAGCACACACGGAAACACACACGGAAACACACACAGTCACACAAATGAATTAGCAAGACAGTGTGTAGACAGCACATGTGCTATGCTGGAGACACCTTAAAGGAGTAAAAGGGATGTTTTTATGACAGAGGACTTGGGTTATATCATGTTCAGTGCTTGTTATTGTGGTAGATCTTGATGAGAGACACTAGGTCCCCATGCAGCCAATCCAAATTAGCATTACTGACACTGTCTATACAGCCATCATTTCTCCATGTTTGAAGTGGTTTTGTACATATTTGAGTTTTTTTCACACTACAGTGTATCTAAATTGTTTGTTGATTTGTTCAAGATTGTTGTAAAGTAAATCTTACAGCAACTGCCAATAATGTTACTATTATTATTATTTCAGTTTGGTGAACACAATTTTCATACCAAAGGGACCATGTTTTGTCGTTGAATTCTGGCTTCCTTTACTGTCTTATTCGTTAACCATGTTCAAACTAGTGCCATATGTCCACATATTTTCTAACAAAAATGTAAGTGTTATTCTGTTGGATTATATCTCTGGGAAGGACAAGATATAACATTATTTGAATAAAACCTATTTATTTTTTTCTTCTATGATAGAACAATAATATGACCAAATATGATCTAAGTATATAAGTATCCATTTATGACTACTCCAAACTAGCGTTTGTCCATTCAGTCACCAGACCAAAATTGATTGTTGAGCAGGTATTACTAACAACAGCAAAGGTTTTCACTAAGAACCAGGAGCAAATGTTCCTTTCACACAACTTTAACAGGACAAAGCTGGCTGGACACAACCTTTGCAATATCACATGAGTTTCCTTGGGGCAGTGATTCAGAGGTAGGCTGTGAGGTTCTTGTTACGGAAATCACCAAGATAACAGGAAGGGCAGGCTGCTGACAGTTGCACCAACACGACACTGAAGTGGATGAAAACACTTGTATCCTCCAAGCAATCTCCCTTCCTCCCATTAAGAAGATAAGCTTGCAGAATAGTGTTCCTCAATTTGAATTTGAAATCTTTGACGATTGATAGTAATTTGTTGTATTTTTCAATGATTGAGGGCTAAATGTGTAAAGATAAGAAGTCCATGTGTGACAATCCTAATTGCAAAAAATTGGAATGTGGTTATTTTGAGAAAGTCAAACTGAATGCATCAGTTGATGTCAGTACTACTTTTTATTTGAGTAAAAAGTGCAAGTTTTAGCTAGCATACAACAAAAGACAAACAGGCAGAATAGAACCGTGCCATAATATGTATTTACATCTTGGCTACCGGAATACATGAACCAAGCTACGATCTAGACAGTACCAAATGGCCATGTAGAGGGGTGACAAGATGGCGAAGGCAGAAAATGGTTCTCAGTGGTCTCTTCCACATCTTTGGGCTTGTTACTTCTGTCTATTGAACAAACATTCAAAGTTTCCATTATGATCAAATAACTGGATGATGTCTCACTTAATTGTTTGAAAAGAGTCTGTAACTCCTAAAGTTGCCCAGTGGCATTGGTGGTCCAGGAGACAGTGTGTTTCTTTGTGATTGGCTCTTTGCTGAAACACTTGCTTCTGTCATTGTCTTGGGGCTGTAGAGCGTTAGTACAGAGATGCTCATTGGCTGTCATGCCCAGTGTAGCTTCTCATCGCCCGGCCATGTGAGGGGAAAAACAGCGAACCAGGACACAGAGCACTGGGTCACCTGGTCACCACAGTCAGGTGACCTCCAGCACTGTACATAAACATGATCATTTCCTCTGTACTAGGTGGTAGACTTCTTCTCCCATTCCTGTGTGTATAAAAAGAGCAATTGTATTGCTTTGTTTTCCACACAAGACACTGCCATATCAAGTCCAAACATTGTTGTTAGATGTACAGTGGCCTCTTATGGCCAGAACAAGAAAAGTACCACATCTAAGAATTAAAACTCAATATGTGTGTGTTCACTCTCAGTGCGTGTGTGTGAATGTTGATGCCCTCTGACCTTAGCCTTCTCTAGGACGTTTCCTTTGCTTGAAGACACGACAGATGCAGGCCTGTTTTTCAGAGCTGTGGCAGAGTTGATTGGCGAGGACAAGTCTCCACTATTGCTGGTTTGAGTGGTTGTCACAGATGCAGCCTTTGGCTAAGAACACGTGAGGGAAAGGAGAATCAGCCTAAATATGACTAATGAATCATTCCTGTTATTCCATTGACTTTGTTCCTGCCAAATGTTTGCCCTAAAGAAATCCCTTGGCCTAACCCTTGTACAGTTATGGTTATTTGATGAACATTTGATGAAAAGATGAGTGGGTCAGATTCATGTGTTAGGATTGCCCCAGGTAGTCTAAGGATTTGGCGAGCGTAAGGAAATATGTGTACGTTTATTTAGTTTATCAATGTTAGAATAAAGCGCTTGTATTCTGTGTTCTTTCCTAAAGTCATACTAACCGTGGGTGTATCATGAAGACTGTTGTTCAAGGTGGTCCCTAGAGTGAAAGGCCCCGACTCCACCTTCCTCAGGTTCTCCTTCACCTCCATCAGTCTCAGCTCCACCTCCACTCGCCGCCGCTCCGCCTCTCGGCACGCCTCCTCCTTCTGCTTCAGACACGCCTCCAGCGAGGCCTGCAGCCTCGGGTCTGAAACACACGAAGGTCAGGGGTCAGTTATGATCAGTCAGATTGTTAGTGAAATCGTGCTTGCAAAAGGAAGCTGAAGTACAAGCTCAAAGATGGTGTAAACAAAGTTAAACATAAGATGATAGTCTTCAACCCTGGTCCTCAGGGGCCACTGTTCTGTATGTTTCACTGCTGTCACAGCAGATTCAAATGAGCGGTCGTCATTAAGCTTGGCCTACGTGGGCCACCGTACCTTGGCAGGTGCTGAGCTCCTCCTTGGTTGCCCGCCTCTGCATCTTCAGGTGGGCCAGGCTGCTCTTCACCTCCTCCCTTTCGCGCTCCAGTACATCTCGCTCGTCTGTGTAGCGCCGCAGGTCAGCCTCTGTTCGGTTCTTTCCCAGCTTGGCCTCGATGGCTCCAGGGTGGCCTGTGAAGATACAAATCAGAGGCTGAGTCTCCATCCTCTAGCGCTGCGATGTGATTTATAGCATTAGTGACTATGGTCACTATTAATGTTTTAATTAGATATTTCCATTCATGTGATTTATAGCATTAGTGACTATGGTCACTATCAATGTTTTAATGAGATATTTCCATTCAAAGAGGTGAACAAGGTCATTGTTGCACCTCTGTTTCCCTTCTCACCTGTTGACAGAGGCTTGGTCTTATCTGCACTGCTGGTGCTTCTTCCTCTGGGGGGCTGGGGACTGTGTGGGGGAAGACTGGCTGTGCTAACACTCTGTCCCACCGGGGTCTTGGGGGTCTGTGTGCTGACGGGAGCCGCACTGGAGACAGGAGGGGTCTTTGTTGCAGGGCTAGCCTTCCTTGGAGTGTCCTGGCTGGGGAAGTTGTTCTTCTGAGGTGGGGTCTGAAGACGGATGGGACTTGGGCATGGGGAACGGCTTTCTGGTTCACTTCTACTCATGGTAATGGTGGGATTGGCACCATTTTGGGTCATAGAAGGACTATAGTCTGAATGGCTGTTCGATTCCACCTACAACCAATGAACATAGACTAAATTAATATAACAATTACTTACTGTGATTATTATGATGATCTAGCAAAGTACTTGTACAGTGTGTATGGCCAACCAATTAGCTGCCATTCATGCAAGCAGGATGAACCAAAGAAGATGATTCTAACCCTGTAAAATGTTCTGAATAACCATACACTTCGCATAAGCCTATCTCTTATTTCAATGCAAAATTATGATGATTTGGGGAAAACACCATTCTATACTGAATGTATATTCAGCTGTATATGCATGTTGTCTGCACATCCAAAGCACCAAGACATTCCCCGTCATGACTCACAGTTCTGAGGGGGTCCACAAGCCCCTCTGCAAGGGCGCCTGCTGGACTGGACATGTCTTTTTGAGGAGACATTCTGTCACTGGATGTGTGCAGGAACGACCTGACAGGTATGAGATCCAGGTAAACCTGGTTGGTGGCATCCTGGCCCCCCGAGCCTGGTGCAAGCTTGGCCTCTGGGCCGCACAGCTCCTTCCCACCACACCCACCGCTGTCCTCCTGGCTCTCCAGGACACTGTGGTCCTCTGCATCCTGTTACAACATGAGAGGGACAACAGCCACTGACATGGAGCATGATGTGCATGGACAACCCGGACATTAGGTACATGGTCTATTTGATGCCCAAGTTGAACATTTTAAATTCTTAATTTATACTATTTTATACTTATACTTGTCAATAAACATATTATAGTAATATGCAAATCCAACAAGAAATACAGGGGCGCTGTTTCTCATGTTTGACATACTTCATGATGTCACCCACTAGCTCTCATTGAACACAATTCAATTCGATTCAAGCATGCCCCCTTGGGTGTTAACACTATCAAGTTCTGAAAAGAGCTTCGTCGACAATTCATGTCTGCTGATCTGAAAGTGTTTAAGACTACAGCAGGTATATCCTGTTGTTAGCTGTCCACCCACAGAGAGGTATAGAGACAGCGTGCTAATGTGTTCACCTCTGGGTCGGCCTCTATAGAGGGCACATCGTCATAGAGGTCGTCTGAGCCATGAGAGACGCAGGGCAGGCTGTCTATGTAGTTGTTGGGCTCAGAGAACCGCCTCTGCATCAGACTGTGGGACACACACACGACAAGCATGACACACACATTACACACACACAGACATGTATGTCCACACAGCACACATATATGAGACATCAATTGTACACTTTCATTTCTGGAGAGTAGGTCCAGACCATTACTTGAACATGTACAAAGCGCACGTCCATGAGCAAATCCAGAGATGGATCACAGGTGTGGGCTGACACTCACACACTTGCCAAACACAGTTACAGGCTCTTAATAAACCCTCCCTTGAAGAGGTCAACACACAAACACAACGCCTGGACAGGTCAGGCTGTGTGGCTCACTATAAGGAGGTCTTGGCTGCGTTGACGATGCTGGAGATCCTCTCTGAGTTGACGTAGTCGTAGGTGAGCTCCTCAGGATCTGTCTTGGTCCCTGTCTGGGACAGCAGCAGACCCAGCCAGTGGCCCATGTCTGCAGATGACTTGGCCTGGGAGTGGAGGGAAAGGACAACTATTAATGTATGCACAAAAGCAAATCAGTTAACGCTAATTGTTAACACTCAGCTCCAGTATACTGTAGCATTATTAGTGTATAACGAAGTCAAATAGTATAACAGTTTAATATTGGGTTTATGCAATTAGAAAACAGCAAATGCTATTACTGTACTCAATATATAATGATCAACAATAAAATGATACATTTTCCATTTCTAGGACAAGCCAACAGGTGGCGGTCATGTCAAGGCTTCACAGTTGCAGCGTCAGATTCCAGTGTGTTCTAAGAATGAGGGACAGGATTGATACATGGGAATTCACCCACAGTCTCAAAACAAACCCTGCTGACCTCCCTCCCAGCTTATCAATGTTTGTCTTCCTTTATCTCTTGGTCAGAGATATGCAAAATCACGGGGGGAAAACAACATTTTACAGGAAGTAAGGTACAAATCTACCTTCTGTGAAGGTTTACAGAAAGAATAGGGAAGAAATGAGCCATGTGATAGATTGTATTGACATTGTATTGCAGATTGAAAATATAGGGTGGTGAAGCTTTATGAAAATGGGTGTTCCATGTTCCATTATGTTCACAGAAACCCTGTACCTCTCCACCCATTACACACTCACACTCACACACACACACACACACCCACACACACACACACACACATTACTCTGGGCTTGATCCCAGTTAGGACTGTTGGTCTGTGTGGAGTCAACTAGGATTGGAGGCTCTTGGGAGGAGCAGTGCACCATCAGCACAGTCTCAGTGTTAGGAATGCTAATATGTGGTTTCTGCCCAAGACACTAGCTGTGCTACACTACATGTTCTTCCCCACAACAACATTAGCCAATCCAAAGAAGTTCCCCACCCTTTCCTCCGGGAAAAGGCTGATCTGAGCTCAGATGGATGTGCTGAGGCAAGTATGAAAAGAGGCCTGGGGTTAGTCAGGATCATGAGGCAGTGTGTCTGTATGTGTGTGTGTGTCTGTGTCTGTGTGTGTGTGTGTCTGTGTGTGTGTCTGTGTGTGCATGTCTGTGTGTGTTTGTGCGTGTGTGTGTGTGTGTGTCTGTGTGTGTGTGCATGTGTGTTTTAGTTTCCATGAGTACTTTAAAGCATAAAGAGGGACTTTAAGTGTGAAGAGTGCAATAATCTGACACTCATTGTGCTTTTAGTCATCAAACGTCAGAACACACCCCAGAAGACCTCTTGTACTTTCAAGTCAATGAAAAGTCCTAGAGCAGGCTAAGATCAGAAGACATGAACACAGACAAACACACACTCAAACTACACACAGAGATGCATGCCATGGAGGGTAAACACACACACAGCGGGTCGTCATCCCAGGCATTTTACATTAACTCCTCCAGCCTCCTACCTCCAGAGTGGCCAGCTGCGCTCCGTCATTCTCGATCCTGAAGGAGTAGAGGTGTTCGGGGCTGGGGTCTGGAACCACCATGCACCCCTCCAGGGGAACCGGCTGCTGGGCCGTCTTGCTCTTGCCCTTGTCCTGGTAAACCCACAGCTGTCCGTTCCTGATCAGACACCAGCGGCTCCGCCAGTGGCTGTTTACCAACACGTTGAGGTAACCTAAGAGAGATTAAGGGAAGGAGACATGGGGAGGAGGGAGGAGGAAAGAAGGGAGGAAGGGAGGGTGAGGGGAGGGGAGGTAAGGAGTGAGTGAGGGAGGGGGAGGGGAGGGGAGGGAGGGAGTGAGGGAGAAAAATAGAAGAATAGAATGAGGAAATAGAAAGTGTTGCCTAAAGGATCAGCACCAGATAGCAGAGGGAGTCCAACTAGATTCAATGTTGACCTCTCTAATGTTGACCATCTCTGGCTTGTGATCGGGTTACAGACAAACAGACAGACAGAAACACAGCACATCAGACATTCTTGTACCTGAGGTGTCTACAGATTTCTCTGACATCTCTAATGACAAGGGTTTCTTCTTGCCGATGTTCATGAGGTTACTGAACTTCAGCCCTGCTCCGTATTTCTTCTTCACTGTAGACGAGGAAAGAAACAAGATCATAGATCTAGGAATGCATATCTACCATGCATATCTACAGTAACATGCATTTCTAACATCTAACATACATGTCTAACACGCATATCTAAAGTACATATCTTACATACATATCAAGCCATGTGAGTGCCTGACTAAACTTGTTGACTAAGGGCGATCAGCCGTAAATACACCAATCTGAAAAAGGCGTTAAGCAATATTTGACGTTAAACTACCTCGATAAGTCCTATTTCCGTGTCACATAACGTTTCTGTATGTAGACCACATGGGCTGTCAACCACAGTCAGAACATGTAAACATGTTCCTTCTAGAATGCAGATGATTGAGGAAAGCTGCAGATGGCTGGTTGTGAGTGTAGCAGCTGAGAGGCCACCTCACCATCTTTGCTCTCGGGGACGTCTGCATGGCTGTCTGTGCTGCTTCCGCTCTCTGACGTCACAGAGTACCTCTCGCTCAGCTCGGCCTGGGAAAGCACCGTCTGTGGTGTCAGGGGTTACAGTGGGGCTACAATGCTAAGGCAGCACAAGTGATTTGTAGGTGAGTGTTGGAGCTGGTGTGTCTGTGTCATGACCAGCATGCTCATGGTCACACTCACCTTAGTGCAGATGAGCCTTGGGGAGTCGGAGACTTGGTGCTGGGCCTCCTGGCCCTCTGCTGGCCTAGGGCTGATCTCTAGAATCACCTGGAGGGAGAACAGAACATCGACTGTTAAGACGATGGGACTGGGGGAATGGTCTTTTATCATTCTATCTACCTATCATTTTATCATTTCATCAATCTATCCATCCACCTGTCTACCCATCTATCATTATATCCATCAATTTATCATTCTGTCCATCCATCCTTCTATCCCCTCCACATGTCAGTGGTCTACAGCCCCTGTTGTCTCCTTGCCCACCTTGAGCCATTGCTCAGCCTGCTCCTTGCTCTGCAGGCCCAGGACGAGGGTCTCCCCTCCCATGGGGACCACCTTGAGCTTGTGCTCCTTCTTCTTGGGCTGCTTGTCCTTGTAGACCACGGTGCAGCCCAGCAGGCTGACATCCAGCAGAGGGGTCTGGTCTTTGGAGCTCTTGTAGCACTGAGAGGCGCAGCACACATGGACACGTCACCATGGATACGTGTGGTCTTTACAACATCCTGAGGTTTCTTCTTTGTTCTCTACTGAGGGACCTTTGTCTAAGTCTGGTCTTGTAGGTATGGATTCATTCTCTATACAGCGTATTTTCAGTATCTGTTGTTTGTCCTTAAATTTGTGTTCAATTTTCACATTGATACAGTAAAGGAATTAAAACATTAAAAGCTGTAGAATATTTAGCAACAGATGAACAGTAAGAGCCTCTACACAGATAAAATGTGTGTAAATGTAAGTTAACACTCTGTGTTATGCAGGATCTATGTGCACTCCCTGTCATTTGCCTCTTGTGGCCATTCCAAACATTATAAACAAGTCTTCCACCCACCAGGAGGCGATGTTCTCGGATGACACACAGCTGTTTGGCCCACTGGCCCAGCCACTTCTTCCTCCAGAGGAAGGCGCAGATCCTGGCATCCTTCATCAGCTCAATGGACGCCTCCGTGGACGGCCACTGGTGCTGCGCGGAGAGCGCCGACTTCCCTTTGGTCACTTCCTCCTCATCGTAGGACTCGTACGAGCTGCTCACCGCCTCGCCATCGTCTGGGGAGAGGAGGAAGGAGTCAGAGGGGACCCGAGGAGGAAGAGGAACGAGTGGGCGACCGAGGTGATTGAAATGAATGGGTTTTTTGCTATTCCTGATGAGCGAGCGATGAACCGCCTGGAGAGTCGAGGCAGAATCAGTTTGGGGGAGAAGCGATGAAGAGGTGAGGAGAGTATGAAGGGATCCTGCTGGGTGGAATGAGAGAGGAGCATTCACCTGGATGCACAGAACCTCTTAGGAACCGGACAGGAATACGTGCTTATCATGCAGACAGGCACTCCAGCACGGTGTCTCTCTCTCTCTTTCTCTCTCGCTCCGTCTCATGCAAGCATGCCAACGTTCCAACGCAAACTTGTCAGACTTGTACGCATGCACATAACCACTGAGACACCTCCACACACACAGACGCACAGACACATGCATGTGCACCGTGATAAGAGAAGGCCTGTACCGCGTGTGATCACAGCATAGACCACACTGTCTGAGCTCTCTGCCCGGGTCCATGCCCCTGACAGCAGGCGGAAACAACCCGTGTTGTCTACGCGGCCAAGAGAGAAGAGACGAAGAGATGAAGACCAAGGAGACGAGTGTAGGGAAAGAGGAAAAGGAAGAAAGATTAGATCCAATCTTTGATGTGCAGTTCTTCAGGTGATGACACAAACCTATAATTAGGCTAAAGGTATTGTACTGATTCTAAAGGTACTGATTCTAAATGGAGAAGAGTGACAAGAGTCAACTAACGATGAATCGCTCAAAACATCTCTGCTTGGTTTGCTAACGTCATTGCGAGTACCCAGTTTAATACCAAGCAATAGAGGAGTGGGTTTGTTTGTGAAAAACACTGAGCTCCAATGCTCCATTAGACCTCTGATGCAGAGTTGGATGAGCGTTTATGAGGAAACACTGATGAACACATGAACTCAGACTACATTGGTAAATGTAAGAGTAGCAGGTTCAACTAGCAGGCTCAAGCAGGTGGTTTTGTTGATCGAGACTTGTTTTTCACAGGGGACATTTGGCTGCATGTGAAAAGACACGGCAGGAGCTTCTCATGTCTGTAGGTATTTCTGTATCTATGCATTGTGGTCAAAAAGCTTTGAAGCCATAATCACGAAGCCAATCTGCTGTCTCGGTAAACATAGTCACATCCTCTCCCCTTCACCCACCTTTAAGACCTACAGATAAAAACTTTCCACTGTTCTTTTTTTAATGACCAATTGATGTTTGAATCAAGTTTTGTTTATTTGGCATGGCCCAGTCCCCTACTTCTTTTTTTGCAAGTGAGCGATTTGTCTAGAATTGTTTAAGAACTGATATCAAGAAACTGTTGAGTGCTGCTAGCAATGTCTGTTGATGCTAATATCTTTCGCCTCATGCCTCTAAGAAAACATGTAGTGTTTGTTTGTCATTCAGCAGAAAACTGTTCTGTCACTTTGTATGTGTTTCCTGTGTCTCCCCTCCCACGCATCACCCCAGACCCCCAGACCCCCAGGATTGCCTGCCCCCCAGACTGTGGTCATCGCTGTTCCTCTGGGTCCAAGGCCAGAGGAACAGCTCGCGACTCCAGTAGAACAAAGCGCAGCTCTGTTCGGAGATTCTCCCCTCTCTTTTCTCACCATCCACTTCTGTGTCCATGTGTCTTTCTTTCTCTTCCTCTCTCATTTCTGTCTCTGCCTGTCTCTCGTTTTCTTCTCCATATTTTGGACTCTCTCTTTCGGCTCTCTCCCACACAGTTGATGTTCTGCATTCCCCCGTCTCTCGCTGTTCTGCTCTCTGTCTATCTTGAGGACTGATCCCAAAAAACAGCCCAAGCTATGAATCAATGGTGTCCTTTGACCACAGGACAGAGATAGAGAGAGAGAGAGAAAGAGAAAGGGAGAGACCAGAGTCAACAACTAATCATGCTGTCAGAATGTCAGAAAAGTCACTTCCCCTCTAAACAGACTCCATGTTTGGCACGTGTCATCATCAGCCCCCTTGCATGAACTGAAGCTGTCTTCCGGAGGTCACAATTCACTTCCACACTAACACGGTACCACCATCACACTATTCCTAATATGGTCCCCTGTTACAAAGACCTCTTGTTGGTCGTCTCTACTGTATGATAGAGAGCTACCAATGTTCAAAAGATGTTTACAGAAGATAAAAAAGGGGGAAACTTCCTTATAAGAGTCGACCTTACTCTAAGCTGCTACCTAGCATCAATACACCATGTAGAGTTTGAATCTAATGTTGTAGAAGGAACCAGAGTTCTGGGTGACACCTTTTTTACTGAGAGAGTGTGGCACTAGCTAAGCTGACGGAGGATATATGACCAGGATGTCTGTGTGACAGTGAGACAGGACAACAGGGAGACAGGCACACAGACAGGCAGTAGCTGCTCACCGTTGTTGGTGGAATCATAAGGCTGGGCTTCCTCGTAGTAGCCTTCCTCCTGGCAGGCAGGGGCTGGGGTCGGGGCCGAGGCTGGGGCCACTGGTAAGGGAAAGGGCTCCCTCCCTACCACACCCTGTTGGAGAGAGAGGAAGAATGAGAGATGGTGAGACAGAGGAAAGAAGGGGGAGACAGGAGGGAAGAGAGAGGAAGAGGGGAGGAAGAGATGAAAGTTAAAGGGGAAGGAAAAAGAAAAGTAGGCTGTTGGAAGGAAAGAGATTGAGAGATGTACATAGAAAGGACTAGAGCAGATGATGGAGAGAGGGAGATAAGGAGAGAAGGAGAGGTGGTTGCTGAAAGAAGCACTGTCATGAGTCATACTGTACAACACAGGTCTTTGTTCTCTCCTGTTCTGTATAGTATTGAACCTCTCTTACTGTACAGCAAGCAATTAAAGACACACAAGTACACACATTCAAGGATACCTAAATGTACATACTCCCAGTCACCTTACTGTACACTTTCCACTAAACGCAAACATCTTTCAACTTGGGGGCTTAGACCTATAAGCCGATCCAACTGTCACTCAAGGTGGTCTCCTATTGCTCACTCAAAGGGGAATTCCATGTGTAACCAATCCTGCTCTGACCTCACCCTTTGGACCGGGATGGGAATTCCACACGTTTGCTTTTTTGGGGAGGGAGTTGCACACATGCACACACACGAGCGCACACACACGGGCACACACACGCACATACACACACACACACGGGCGCACACACACGGGCACACGCACACACACACACACACACACACACACACATAGACATACACACAGGTGCACACACAGGGGCACACACGCACACATACATAGACACACACACACACAGGCACAAACACATGGGTGCACACACACGGGCACACACACACACACGGTGTGTGTGTCTGGGTGGGCTCAGCCCCCGGTGGCTTTCCCCAAATCAATCAGCCTGGTTTTACCCACGCTCCCCTGGGCTCCACTTGTCTACTGTTCTCTCTCTAACAACATCCCGCAGGCAGAGCTGTCTACCGTGTTTCCCCACAACATCTGCTGCTCCAGCCACTCACACAGTCACACACACACGTACACAGTCACACACACACGTACACAGTCACACACACACGTACACAGTCACACACACACACGTACACAGTCACACACACACGTACACAGTCACACACACACGTACACAGTCACACACACACGTACACAGTCACACACAAACATACACAGTCACATACATGCACACAGTCACATACACACACATACACAGCCACACACACAAACGTACACAGCCACACACACAAACGTACACAGCCACACACACAAACGTACACAGTCACACATGCAAATGTACACAGTCACACACACAAACGTACACATTCACACACGCAAATGTATACAGTCACACACATACATACACGCAGTCACACACACAAACGTACGTAGTCACAAACATGCACACATGCAGACACACGTACACCAGGCACAGTTCTCTTTGTGCTCAGGTGAGATGTGCAGAATGTTGCACTGTAGTTTCTTGAAACTGTTTCTTGAAGACAGTAATAGATGATGAGAGTAAATGTGATGTGGAGGATGCGAGTGGGCAGTTTAAATTTATGGTGATGCACTTTCACCTTTTTATAAAGTTAGGTGCAAACGTTTCAATCAGGCACTGATCAGATCCCACCAGACAAACATCATGTGTTAAACACATCAACAAAAACATTATTACATCAATTCTTGCTGGGATTTCCATGGTTTTCAAAGTATTCCCAGAATATATTGAATGTCATTGAACAAACCCTCTCCTAACGCAGAACAGATGTCATAAGCTGTCATAACATGTGATGTCATCGTTTAATCCTGATACAGTCCTGGTGACATGTGGCGTAGTCGGCGTTCCACCACAAAGGAGACCAATATTGTAAATCACTTGACGGAAACCTCATAACTTGACAGTTAGAGGCTTTCGTTCATGTCTTTGACCTCGGAGCGCTGATGCACAGACCAATTAGGATTTTTGGATGCATAGGAAATGTATATAATGCTGTACTAAGTCATGACCTTTTGTTTGGTAACCACTCTGAAGTTAGACTACAAGATTCGGTTCACACCATTGGTCTACTCAAATGCCTACTTATGAAACTACACACTGGCATTGTGACACACTATACTGGTATACTTGTCAGAGGGTATTTTGAATTCCTGTGATGACGCTACATTGTGTTTTATCTCGTTATCTGCGTTGTAGATCACATTCTCAGTGTCTCGCCCCTGGCTTTGGCTTTGAGGTGCTGGAAGGCTGAAGCAAAGGGAGTGAACTGACTAACCAGTCTACACCCCCAGACACATATGATGATGATGGCAGACAACCACATGAATCAGAGTGAGAATCTGAGACAGAGAGACAGAGAGATAGAGAGAGTGACAGATAGCGAGAGACAGAGAGTCTGTGCGTGTGTGTGCGTGTGTGTGTGTGTGTGTGTGTGTGTGTGTGTGTGTGTGAGAGAGAGAGAGAGAGAGAGAGAGAGAGAGAAAGAGAGAGAGAGAGAGGAAAAGACACAGGAGAGAGAGAGAGACAGAGAGAGACAGACAGAGAGTGTGTGTGTGTGTGTGTGTTTGTGTGTGTGTGTGTGTGTGTGAGTGTGAGAGGGAGAGAGAGAGAGACAGAGAGAAAGAGAAGGAAAATACACAGGAGAGAGAAGGGGAGAGAGAGAGGGAGAGAGAGAGAGGGAGAGAGAGAGAGAGAGAGAGAGAGAGAGAGAGAGGAGAAAAAAACACAGGAGAAAGCGAGGTAGAGATAGATAGAGAGAGAGAGAGAGAGAGAGAGAGAGAAAAGGAAAAGACACAGGAGACACAGAAAGAGCAGGGGAGGAAGGATGTTCAGCCTCAGAATTAAATACTTTGAGGGTCTGACTGTCACTGGAAGGACAGGGGATGTATGGAGGGGTGGAGTGCTGAGGAGGGTGGGGGGGCGGTGGGGAGTAGAGAGCTGACAGAGGAGCTATGTGAGAACAGAGCGGCTACAAAGACAGTCCTGAGCAGGGAGGTGTTGGTGGGAAACATGTGAGATGACCTGATATTTACTGTGGATGACGTTTGGAAAGCTCTCCTTCTCATTGGATGACATCTCTATCACACACCCAACAGTGCACTGTGATAAAAAGGCAGAACATCTGTCAGTGATTAAAACTAAAAGACCAAGCATTCCAGGACAGCCCCCTCTCCTCTCCCCTCTCCTATCCCTCTCTCCTCTCCCCTCTCCTCTCCCTCTCTCCTCTTCTCTCTCCCCCTCAAACTCAATATGTCTGTTCTTCTAGCCAGGGCCAAAAGGCAGCATGGTGGAGCATACTAGAGTGCAGTTGGCCTGATTTCAGACAGAATAAGGGAGTGATAGAGAGGCAGAGTTCCATACCATAGAATGCATGTTCTTTGTGCATATGCTTGTGTGTGTGTGTATGTGAGTGTGTGTGTGTGTGTGTGTGCGCGTGTGTATGTGTGTGTGTGTGTGAGAGAGAGAGAGAGAGAGAGAGAGAGAGAGAGAGAGAGAGAGAGAGATAGAGAGAGAGAGAGGCAGAGATACAGAAGGTGTGTGTGTTTGAGAAGACATTGTCTCTCCATAGGCTCTAACCTCTTCCTCCATAGCCTCTAACTCTGCTTCTGCCCTCTGCCTCCATAGCCTCTAACTCTGCCTCCATAGCCTCTAACTCTGCCTCCATAGCCTCTAACTCTGACTGCCTTTCTCAGTGTATGTCCTCCCCTCACACTCATCTCAATACCAGCAGCAGCTCCCACTTCCCATAGCAACCAAGAACCCCATTCCCCCACCCCCTCAACTCATCACCACGGAAACACCAGGCTATGGAAGCAGATCAGGAGTCAGGCATAAATAACAAAGTGCAGAAGTGGGCGGGAGGGGAAGAAAGAGTGGGAAAAAAGGAAAAACTCTTACGAACACCCAGAACATGGAAAATCCCTGGTTCCCATGCCAAGGAATCCAGCACAGCAAAAAAAAAACACAGGCATTCACACTGTCGTGCTGGGAACAGAGGAATGGGTAGAAGGTAACAAAACAATTCATCAGCATGTTGGAAAACAAGAGCTATATTGTATTCCACTCATGCCAGTTCTTCTGTCTGTTCTACTATTGTGCTAACAGTTCCAGCAAAACTGTACAGGTAGTACGTTTTACAGTAGATTTACAGTAGATTAGCTTGTAAGTAATTAATGGAAACTGGCATGATTGACGATAATAGTAGCCCACCGCAAAGATGGAGCATAATAGTGCAATTGTAGTAATAGCCATGCCCTTGCCATATTTCATGAATCAGCTGTGAATTATTCAACAAATTCATATTTCAGCCAATGGCAGAGGTGCAATGATGTGTTGTAAAATGTTGCCCTGCATGTCAGCAGTTCCCTTTCCTATCTGACGCTTGGTCCTGCTATCTTTAGCCTTAGTCTATTTTCAGAACAGGACGCGATGCCAGTCTGCACAGCTCTGACATACTGCCATTGACTTTCGTCTCTATGAAAAACTTTGGAGATTGTGTCCCATGCATCGACTGAACCACAGGCTACAAGTTTTCTGGAAGAAGACTCCGAAAATGACATGGATGCCTGTGCAAGCCAAGCACACGGTCAGAGCACCGTAGCCCGGAGTGTCAGCCCAGGGCCTGGACAGCAGGACAGGCTCACTGGCCCAATGAGGGTGAGGGTGGAGGAAAGCCTGTTCACTGTGGAACGGACCCTGCTGGAGCAGAGCAGCGAGTACTTCTGTGCTCTCTTCCGCTCTGGAATGAGGGACTGCCAACTAGACGAGCTGTATCTTAAAGGGGGAGTGCGTGCGAGGGGTTTCCTCATTTCTTTGTCTGTATGCAGGGGTGAGACACCTGCCATCAGGGACCCGGATGAACTTGTGGAAGCCGTCGAGTGTGCAGCCTTCCTGCAGGTGGCTCCCTTAGCACGACACCTTTGCGATCTGGTCGACTCGGACAACTGCCTCCTGCTATACCACGCTGCAGCTGTCTATGGCCTGCCAACTCTATTCCGCAGCGCTGCTCTCTTCCTCCGCGATGCCTACACTGACCTGAGGGAGGCAGCGGAGAGTGAACTCCCCACTGAGCTCCTCAGATACAGTCAGTCTCTGTCCCCGGCCACGTACATCGCCCTGGGAACTCACTCCCCGTCCATGGAACTTCTGCACGATTCTTTCAGGAATGTTTGCTACCTGGATGAGGAAGAGGGAGAGTGGAAGAGGCTGACTGACCTCCCGACCCTCTGCAGCACCTCCATGGCTGGAGTCACAGTCCTGGACAACCGCCTGTATATCGTAGGAGGCGTCTATGGGTATGGGAAGGACACAGTAGATTGTAGCTTCTGCTATGATCCAGAGAAGGGAGACTGGAGCATGTTACCTGGACCGCAGCAACCCCGATTCGACTTCACCCTTCTGGGACACGAGGGGCGACTTTATGCAGTGGGCGGTGAGCACCAGAAAAAGACAATGTCTTCGGCAGAGGCATATGATGTCATCAAAGGGGAGTGGACTTTCATACGGCACGCGCCGAGACCAGTGGCGTCGGCAGCGTGTGCCGTGGCGAGACGTCGGATGTTCATGTGTTTCTGGAAGCCGCCTGAGACAACAGATATTTACGAATACATTCCAGCGAAAGACGAGTGGACTCTTGTCACCACCATGATAAAGCCGCAGAGCTATGGACATTGTATGGTGGCCCACAGGGACAATCTTTATGTCATGCGCAATGGGCCCTCGGACGACTTCCTTCGCTGTCTCATGGATCGCTATAATATCACCACCGGGCAGTGGACAGCATTGCCTGGACAGTATATCAACAGTAAGGGGGCGCTGTTCACCTCCATGATCCGGGGTGACTCTGCATTTACTGTAAAACACATGCTGACTTTGGAGTACAGCATCGCTGGAGACTTGTGGAGACCACGTAGACAGATGAAAGGGTTTCCAAAGAGTGGTTCCCTGTGGACGTGCTTACTGCGCCTACCTACGACTAGAACCGAGAACTCAGATGGAGAAAGGAGGGGATCGCTGACCGATACACGAGAGCAAATTGAAGAGACTGTCTTGGAACTGTGAATGTACTTACATGATAGCTAATGGTAAAACACAAATGCAGATCTCGAAAGATTTAACGCCATTCAGAACCAAAAGCAAATAAAGACCTTGATAAAGAGTAAGTGATGGTGTAGAAACATTATCGGTCATATATAATGTTGAATGGAATTCAGGATCCAGATGGAGCGCTAGGACGATGACCTCACACACAGTGGCCCATCAGCCACCACATGGCCTGTCCAACCACTGGAACAGCTGCTTCTAATCAGAACCATCACACTGTGTGTGTGTGTGCGTGTGTGTGCGTGTGTGCGTGTGTGTGTGTGTGTGAAGTTCAAAGGATCCGAGGGGACGTTCTTCCCCATCCTGCTGTCTGTCAGTGGTCTCCCCTGCGTCTCTCACGCTGCGCGAAACAGAAGCCACCTAGCCCCCGGTCAACATAAAACTCCAACACACATACTTTTCCCCACTCGTTTCCTTCTTTTATCACTCCAAGTGGGATGAAATACCTGTTGCTGTGGGTGATTATAGCACATATGAAATCTAGGGGAGCAGCAGCATCTGGGATTTACGACTGTGGGAATGGAGGTTGATTTTTGCGGCTTTTGAAAATACACTGTCGCGTTACAATTGAATATGAGGACAACTCCGAGAGAGACATGATACCGTGGAAATGAGACTGACTAATGAGAGGAGAATCATTGGTTTGTTACATGTAAGACAGTAAGATGAGTTATCATCGAGCTTTGTGGTACATGGTTTGGATGAATTCTTTGTGGCCGTTGGATGTGATGTTGTGAAATTGAACGTTACTCACTGTCCTGGGTGGAGGTAAGTCTGGAAGGCTCTTTTGAGGGGCAGGCACAGGTTTTCCTCCTTTCCCATTGGTCAGGTCATCTGATATGTTAGTTGACAATATTAACGAGGAGACAATGTTACACACAGAAGGAGAATAAAACTTTTCTTAAAAATTATGATCACATTTTAGAAAGAGATAAAAGTGAAACATCTTAATGGTCTCTTAACATTTAAATCTATTTGGTTTTTAGTTTAAAGAACAGAGTAAACTACACCAGAATGCCTAAAGACATTGCATTAATACCAGATACAACATAATGATCCGTTTTTGGCAAACTTTCAGTGTCAACTGCTGTGTTCTCTGGTTCATTTGAATTATGGGGTACAGTAACTGCTCCCTCTTGACACAAAAATATTTGAGAAAGTTCAAATTGAACATATTTGGACAGTCGTTGTAATTAGATTTGCCAAGACTCACCACCACAGTTTACCAAATTGTGTCAGTGTAGCTCATTTTGTCAGGAAATGAAAGATTGTGGCTGTACCTAAAGACTTGCCAGAGGTACTGGTCTTTATGCTTTGTTTATGTCTCCAAGCTTCTGTACAGCCATTAACTGTCTCCTTACTCGTCAGACATTCCACACACTTCCTCTCAGAAAACTGACATCTGGGTTGCCATGGGAGCACAACCAGTGAGTGAGCCTTATACAGTAAAGGACAGCAGTGAAAAGCTCACTGCAGAGAGCAAGCTGAACAAGCTGCAAGTTACTCCACATTGCCTCATGTGAGGTCGTGTGCAATTGAAGATTGCTTTTGACTCCTGTGTGTTGACTTGGAGCCTCATGATGTAGTTAAATGCTGTCAGTTCAAAGCTTTTAATTCACAATGGGTGGGATGGGCTAGATATGACTTCACAGCAAACATATTTGACTAGGTACTATACTAGGTACTAGGTATATACTAGGTACTTCTGTGTTCAGTAAACAGCTTCAAAAAAAGAAAATCTGGCGTATAGCGGAACTCTGAATGCATTCATGTACGGAGGATAATACAAATAAATAAATTATATATATATATATATATATATAGACATATACTGTATATATAGTACATCATATATTTAGTTTTATCATGGCATCAATATAAGAACTTGTTGCTAGCTCTTCTGTGTGGTGAGCATGTGTGTTCTAGCCAGTGTCCTGTCCAGCTCATTCTTCATCACAGTCCAAACATAACAGCCTGGGCCTCAGATGGGACTGAGAGAGACGCAGAGAGAGAGAGAGCTGCTGTGAAACAGACAGGAAATGGGGCGATCGAGGGGAAGGGGAGGGTCCGTAAGAGAGAACGGATGTTTGTGGCAATCTTTTATACAGTGACTTGTCACCTCGCTACTTTATCGATCTGGTCATCTGATCATCTAATTTTGGAAGGCGCTATTGACTAAATGAATGATTCATGTTGAAATAGACAGATTAATGGATTATTTGATTCAATCATCGATGTCCGATTGACAACTTGATTGACTCAACAATTGATTCCCTCTTTAAAATGACCTTGACAGAAACAGAACTGGAAACAGCTTGTTCCTTGATTCAGGTACATATCTTACCTTTGTCATTCTTGCCCTGGCCTTTCCCAGTGACCATGACTTTGTTCATGTAAATGTACTCCTCATCACCACCTGAAATGGAACAAACGATATTCACATTGCAGAATGAAAGACAGAAGCCTGTCACTGTGGAACCAACAGTTACTAATGTGCCGGCTAAAGACAGTGAGAGAACAATGAATCGATGACTATATTACTGCATGCAGCCAGCCACTGTAAATATCAGAATGAGAAAGTATGAAATATAGGTATTAAAATAATAATATTTATATTGTACTAAATAGTTTTAAAATAAATGCACAATATCAGAGCAGTTAGAAATAATAAGCCCACGCTAAAGTAACATAACTTATGACATCAGTTTGCTCCTCACACCTGTGTTCATGACTCCTGAAGCACAGGAAGGTATCAACTGAACAAGGTGTGCGTTATCCCGGTACACTGGCCCATTCAAAACCTCTCTCTCTCGCCTGCTCATTTTCTTTCGTCTTGCTTTGCACTCATCTGACATTCCACGCAGAGCTCTGTGTCCGAACAGATAGAACACTGTGTCCACTGGCTCTTTGAAGGCTTTCAACCTCTCACCACTGAGATGGACCGTAGTATACTTCCTGATCGCACCCCCCTTCAGCTCCCTATCAAAGATGACACTTCATGTTTGAGCTAGAAGGATTTCATTCATATTGGATCTAAGTGGTAGGGCTATTAGTCCATGAAATGTAGGCAGCAAAGCTAAAAAGGACTAGCCAGCTACTGCTGTGCAGAGGAAGTGCAGTCATGGGCCTTGCCTGGTTTGCTCCCTGGTGATGCTGTCCTGTTCTGTGTCTATTAAAAGTTTAGCCTGGCCAATCAAGGGAAGACACAAGCTAACCATAACTTTACTGCTGAAAGTTAAAGGCTGAACATTGTAAATGTTCTGGCAAAGTGAGGTATTTTTAGCACAACCCGCTTTCTGGTCTGTACATGTACTATACAACGGATACCTATGACTGTGGGTTTCTAAAGTCACAGACAGGGAAAGTGGCGTCGCTGCACGCCACTCCTCGGAAGGATGTTTCCCCTTTGATATGGATATCAGGGTAAAAGGCTGAACAGCACCACAGTGAAACTGTGTTTTGCCTGTACAGTGAAAACAGATTTTGGAGGATGGAAATGAAGGCTATTTATAAACTGCTACTCAAAGGAAGTCAGCATCCCATGAGGATAAGTGCAGCCTTGGAAAAATGATACAGTTAGGAGCCAGGGGAGGAAGTGAAGGGGAGACCAGGAGCAAAAAATACTTGGTAAAAAAGATACTATTTGACTATAAACTGAGGGAAATGTACAACTTCTTACTTGTGTTACAGTTAACAATATGTGTTCATGGTGGATGACCAAGGAGCCTTCGAGATCTGCTCTGAACTGTTTACCATGCCTCTGAGGCAAATATTCCCATGCATTGGAAGCTTTCCAGTTCATCTCCAGGGAACAATGAGAAGACCGGAGATTATTGTTCATGGTAAAGAGCTAGCCCTCGCTCCAACGTCTGAGGAAGCTTAACAAGCAGGTTAGAAGTAGGAATCAGCGAAATTCAAGCATTCTTTCTTTTTACAAAGGTGACTTTCTGTCCTTGTTCTGTACTACTTCAGTCACATTTATATGTGCTCCTTTAATAAAAAGAAGTAAGCGATCACTTGGTCTTGATTTTTTTTACTGAGCTTTGTAGTAAAGGCAGTTCAATCTAAATGGTTTTTGTTGTTCTCTAATGGGAGCAAAAGAAGATCATGTTTTTAATCGTTTCAAAGTAAATGCAAACACATCGAGATATACATCGAATATCGTGAGCCTTTTGAGAATATCGAGATATCCCTCTTTACAATATATCACCTAGCCCTTGTTTTATTTGAACTGAAAGTAGGAGTGAAGCTCATTAGAAAAGCTGTGACCGCGCCACTCCTGGTCCAGTTGAGACGTGCTGGCTGATGCGTGGTGATGCGGCAGCAGCTAAATCGAAGTTTCCGCTTCCAGTTTAATGTTTGGCAGTTTGTGGAATGTGGATTAACAATCCACGCAAACGTTCAAGGCTCTTATCTTTTTCCAGATAAACACACATTTCTACCAGGTAGAGCCTTGAGGGTGTATTTCCATTATCTGTACATTCAGAGAGTACAAAGAATTCACTATCAAGTTTAATGACAGTCAATAGAGAGCCAGACAGAATTGCAAAAGGGTCAAAGGGTCACCCTCCCCTACCATTGCCCCTGTAAGACTGCAGCAGGTCAGACAGCAGGCCTTTCTGGATGGTAGCGTTCCCACTTAGGTTCTCCTTATCCAGGACGACGAGGAATCTCTGGAGCTCCACCAGCAGAAGGTCCAGCACTGGTGACATTCAAGAGACAACACACTCAGTCAGCTGTTTTTCAAGCCAATTCTGTACAGTAAATATGCAGTTAGACAATCTGCTTTGCAAGAGAATTTTTCAAGATGACAGTATACTGTATATCAAATGTTATTTAAATCTTTGTTAATCAAATTTGCCCTACAGTACGTTTTGGACAATCCCAGAGCTAAAGTCCACAGTGTGTCAGTGTTTGAATGTGAGCATGTCTACTCCTGATAACGTGAAGCCTGGGAAGTGTTAGTTCGCCACCATACAAATGTCAAGTATGGTTTCACTCTAACTAGTTCATGTCCTGCACAGAAAAGTATTTCACTTCAGCTTTCAGTTAAAGCTTTTCCACCACAGCTGGCTGGTTTTGCCTCACAGTTCCACTATATCACAGACCACTTTGAAGAAGCCAAGTTGTTGAAGAACAGTTTTACAGTTTTATCGTTACAATCGTTGTGTTTCCCTTAAAAAGCTCTTCTCATGTTCTTTTAGTCCTTTCTATCCAACTCCTTCTGTTTATAGTTTGAAGTCTGTTTGAGCTTGTTATGACTGCAGACATGGGTCAGTGTCCAAGGGGAAGGGGCTGGTGTGAGGGTGAATGGGGCCACTGTGTCTGCCAGCCTGTAGGGTGCTGCCCACTCATCCTCCAGGGGTCAGCGTCGAACTCGCAACCCCCTGAAGTCAGTGTGAGGGGGGTCTTTGGGACATGGTTCACTGTGCTTTACTCTTGTGAAAAGGCCCTCATGACAGTGGGCCTCACTGTGGGACCTCTCGTAACAGACAGCAAACAGAGGCGGAAAAAAAGGCAGATAAAAGGGAAAAAGCAAGTCAGATATTCGTGGGGGTGCGGTGGTGCTCATTTCTGGCATGGTGCTGCACCTCTTCTATTGAAACAGGAGTCGTTTGAAGTCTTGACGAAGTTCAACGCAAAACAGAATTGTTTGTGAACTCTTTGAGGATTTTATTTATGGAAGATGTGATTTGAGGTGACGTGCATGAAAATGATTGTGCTCCGTCAAAGAAGTTGCTTTCGTGCACTACAACACTCCACAACTGAGCAAAAGTGCAACAGCTGTCTCACAAAGACTACTTCAAAACTTTATATAGGGGATAGCACTGCTATGATATTACCGAGTCAACACAACCCATAGGAAGCCACCATAGTTTCCGTATTCTATCACCGATCCTAATTTTCGAGAATCACATTTCAAAATGGCTGAATATTTGCTTACTTCCCACAGAATCCCTCCAGTTCTCGTAAACATTTACTGTCAGTTTGAACTTTCCTGACTTGCATCTCCTCCAGTCAGAAGCTGCTTCCAGCTCATCAACTCTTTGAAAGAGGAAGTTTTGGTTAGAAGCGTTCGGCACCGCACACTTCAAAGGGTTTCTGACAAGAGGGACTTTTTGCAGCGTAAGGCATCGCACTCTAGTCAGCTACGCCTTGAGGAGGTGACGGCTTGGCTTACCCAGCCTCATGCTCTCCTGTTACTTCTCCTCAGCTTCTCCCTGCTAAGCTGAGTCAGCCCCCGTGAAGAGCTCCACTGTGGCATAACGTCATCGTTTTACACTCCTGTGAGGTCGAGAAAATTGACCTTGCATGCGCATAAACACATCCAGGCACGAATAAAACAAGGTATTTAAGTACCGTACGCAGACCCCTGCATCCAGACTAGTTCATGTACTGTACTTATAACATCAGTGCTCAATTATGGATTTGTTTTGACCATTAAAGCCATCCTGAAATGCTGTGTTAACTGCAGAGAGCCAGTCCAACACAACCCTCGTTAAGCTGCTTATTTTCTGACGTTTGTGTCCAAACATTTTCCCAAGCCTTCCCGCTATGTGTTTGCAGAGATTGACTCAGATGGCCTTTTGGAGAGGGGGGCCCTGGGAAACGGAGTCAGCTGACGAGATAGGGGTCTAGAGTGGACTGTCTCTATGGGTTACTGTTTGGCAAGGTGCCCACAGAGCGGTGAAATGCAGTAGTGACAGCAGCAAACGCAATATAAATACTCTGTTCCCAGAGAACTGAACAGAGGGGCTAAGTAAGCAGGCATCAGAGTGAGTCATAAGCTTTTGCTTCCTCTTACGAAACAAATCTCACACACGGAGGATCTGTCATTAGATTGGGATGGGGTTTATTTCCTTATTGAAGTATAACATCCTGGTCATGTGTAAAGTTGGTACACAACACTGGCCTGGTTGTCATCATACCTTCAAGCAGACTTGTCCACAAGTCAGTCCAAGTCTTTAAGGGAGAACCCAGGTAGTATCAAGTCGTATATGGGGTATGGCATGTATTACGGTCGCAAATCCGGATTGGATTGGCTTGAAGTTTACGACATTGCATCTCTGCCTCACAGATACAAACATCTGACAAACTTTCGGACAAACTTTAGCAAAGTCTCCAGTTCTGAAATGAAACCATATTGTTTCTTGCAGGCAGATCATGTTGGAAACCTACTGCTTCATTTTTTGCAAAGCAAGCAGAAAAACCTCGGCGACACTTCTAAACTAAGCAAGGGCAAGCACAAAAAGACCTAAAGAAGGCTTTTACTGAAGAACTTTCTGGCAAACATGCATGTTGACAGCAACAGTGAAGTTTTGGTCGATGTGCTATTTCCGTCTGACAGACAACCACATATGAACCCAGCTGTGGCTCATAGAGGCTCTCGGTCTAGTTTTGGCTGCAGTCTTCATGCCAGAACACATCATTTCTGTGATCCACAAGAGCCGCCCACGGACTCCAAACTGAAACAGTGTCAGTCTTGTGGGCGGTCACAACCAAGCCGATGGTGTGTGTCTTTGCATATATTATGTACACTATGCCTGTAATGTAAAACCGCATGTGTGGTGGTGGAACAATGTGACATGTGAATCTGTCTTTGCGGCGCTATCTTGTCACTGCATTAATGACAAGCAAGCTATGTAAAGGTTGACCCCCACATCACTATTCAATACTCAATCACCCATCTTCCCAGAGTTTTCCTTTCTACAGTAGCAACACAGCCTTTTGGAAGGTATGTTTTCAGTTGGGATGAATCACCATCGGGTATTTAGATACGCATTACCTTGAAACAAGCTGCTACAAACATGCTTTCAACAAATGCAATTACATCTGCAAAAGCAAGCCAAGCCAAATCCATGACTAACGTCAAGTCATATCTCTGGTTTCATGATAAGATGCATCGTGCTGATTATTTTCTACTGTTTGCCTCTCAGTAACATCTCACATGCTGAATTGTCTGATCTGGTGGCACAACTGTCCACAGCCTTGCTGAAAGTCAGTTGATTCTTCTCGCAACAGTCTTGCTAACAGTAGAGTGAAGAGTGAAACAGCACGCCAGAACAGTCCAAGAGAGCGCTCCTCTGGCTGGCAGCTCCTGCTGTGAACTTCACAAGCACAGCACAGCTTCAGTCTCCACTTTTCGTCTCCACTTTATTTACGTAGAGTTATCTGGATTAAACCAGGAAGCTGAGGGAAATAGGATTTTACAGGGAAAATAAGAAAACTGTTGAGCAAACTCAATTTCCCTTAATTACAGGCTCCCTCGTCAATGAAGCCCAGACGTTTCGCTTTCCTTCACTTTTTACCCTTTATTTTCCAGCCTATGGGTGGGGATGAAAGTGAAAGGTTTGGTTTGAATGTACGGATGATAACAGGTCAAGGAGGTTAAACGAGGTGCCTCTGGTATGTCAGGCATCCCTGCTGTTTAGAGTTCATCTCAAACCACCCAGATGCCTTCGACACTGTGAAAGAAAACACTGTACTGAAGATTCTTTAATAACAGTAGCCCACCTGCTGTCATACAGCTGGATTTGCTGTTGGTCAGCTGTGTGTTCAGTCTACCCTGTCCTGCTGTCCATCTAAACAGTAATGGCCAAACGTTTGAGCTTGAAGTGAACATGGAGGTAACTCTGTTGTGTGCCTGGGAGGCTGGACAGGTGTGCAGAGGAGGGTGTAAGGAGAGACGCCTGATCCCAGGACAGACAGACCCTCTGGCTGAGAGGGAAGAAGAGGATGGACTTACAGTCCTGGCCTGTCCATCACAGTCTCCGCTCACCAACATCTGCCTGTGTGCGGTTGAGTGTGTGTGTGTGTGTGTGCTTTTCTACTTCTTCTTCTCTCCCTAACAGTTTTACTGCAGAGTTGAAAGGCGTGGGAGCGAGAAGTGGGATGTTTAGTCAAGCCAGTAGTAAACGAGTAAGGCTTGTTTCTGTCGGTCTCTGAACCCTGGCCAACTAGCCCCGCTACTATACTGTTATCTCCAGGGCCTCCAAAACAGGAACAGATGCTGGGGACTGTGGCCGCCTCCAACAATAACCACCTCTGATGACTTGAGCTGCCGCTCTCTCTTTCACACACACACACACACACAACACACACACACACACATACCCACACGTCTTCCTCTCTGCCCTTCTGTACACCGCTTCCTCTCTCTAAATGTGTATCCCCTCTCTACCCTTCTTCACACCTCTGCAGCCCTGTAACTTTCCTCTAAACCATTCTCCACACCTCTCCAGTCGTTGGTAGATAGAGATACCGGTAGCTTGTACAGACATGATTCAGAACTGCAGTAGGTTTTTCATACCAAAACATGTACCATCTGAATCCCACACCAACGAGGGTGTTATTGCATAAGTGGTTGCACTCGGCCTGTGGTCACATCACACCATAACCATCTCACCCTAAGGAGGTTAGTTGTTAAAATGCGTACTGTTAACTACAAAGGATGCAGATACAGTGTTATGAAGCAATAATGATGCAAAACAGGGATCAAATATAAGTCTTTCCTCTCTTCTACTGTGGGTTTGATTAGTCTCTGAAGTTTCTTTCATGACTTGTTGGGTTTCTTTGTCTGGATCATTGTCACATTATGGGATGGGGTACACTTGTATCAAAAGCCCTGCTGCATTTTACTTGTGCTTCTTTTTTGCCTAAACATGTAGCAGAATGTATTTTTATGTGGTTTATGTTTGTTTGCTTGCCTGAACTAATGCATGCATGTCTACCCTATTAGAGTCTATTTGTTGTACTGTCTGCAAGTCTGCCTGATGGTTCACTGCCTGACTAGCATGTCTGCGTGGCCATTTCATATGTGGAACCATTTGCTTCCCAGATGCTAATTCCTCATAACAAAATTGGTTCTAGAGCAGCTGCACAACTATGGAAGCAGGACGCAAGACGTGGCGTTGGACTCTGTTCATCTTCACTCACAACGGGACCGAGCTCCATCCGTTCAGCCAGCCATCCAGCCATCCAGCCAGCCATCCATCCAGCCAGCCAGCCAGCCAGCCAGCCAGCCAGCCAGCCAGCCAGTCATCCAGCCATCCAGCCAGCCATCCATCCAGCCATCCATCCAGCCAGCCATCCATCCATCCATCCGTTCAGCCAGCCATCCATCCAGCCAGCCAGTCGTCCAGCCAACCATCCAGCCAGCCATCCAGCCAGCCAGCCAGCCAGCCAGCCAGTCATCCAGCCATCCAGCCATCCAGCCAGCCAGCCAGCCAGCCAGCCAGCCAGCCAACATCACCAGAGCATGCACACATCTGAACTCCAAGCCTTCACATTGTCCCGTGACTCTCAGGTTTTGAGCCTTTAGAAATAACCTATGATGAGGTGCACTTTTAAATCACCCTGCAAGTAGTGTCAATACACACCCTGTAGTGTCAATACATTGAAAATGTATTGACACAATACATTGAAAATGTATTGACACAATACATTGAAAATGTATTGACACAATACATTGAAAATGTATTGACACAATACATTGAAAATGTATTGACACAATACATTGAAAATGTATTGACACAATACATTGAATGTATTGAACAATTGAAATTGACACAATACATTGAAAATGTATTGACACAAACATTGAAAATGTATTGACACAATACATTGAAATGTATTGACACAATACATTGAAAATGTATTGACACATACATTGAAAATGTATTGACACAATACATTGAAAATGTATTGACACAATACATTGAAAATGTATTGACACAATACATTGAAAATGTATTGACACTACAGACCGTTCCCCCCCCATATATCTCTAAGGGTCTAGAGAGAATTCAAACCTTGCCCTCATTTTCTCATCTCCAGAAACTTTTTCCTTAACTTTATTCATGCTTTTTATTTAATCATTTGCCAAATTTGCATAAACAATACTTGAATTTAATAGAAGAGAAACGAGAAGTGGTTCCAATGACTTAGTCTGAGAAAAATAGTCCAAAGACGTGAGTCATTACTAAGTAGAATTTGTTTTCTAAACAACAGTACTTGGGTAATCAGAGTTCAAGACAGTTTACTTGCAATAACCCCCTCCTGCAGCAAAGTCCTTTTAATGGCCCTCCTCAACCTCCATGTCAGTGACCAAGTAGATGCACAGCGAGGAACTGGTCGATGACAGGTCTGATTAAAAGGGGCCTTTGGCCAAACCGATTGCCTGTCTGTTACTGTTGGCCAATGCTACTCTCCACATGCACAGTTCACTAGAAGGCTAGCAAGTTCACTCAGACATGGGCGAATTAATCCAAGCTGTGTTTTGTTGCTATCGCCTTAGAAACTCAGAATAGAGGAAAGCCTTGTGTCGCCACTATGATGTCATCCCAGTACTGTTGCAATGCTGGGACGTGTCTGAGGAAACTCTGCAGCAGGTGTAAAATTGGCTTTGTTCAGTCCATTCCACAGAACATGTTAATTCAGAATGACAGGAAACACCTACTGATAGCCAATATGTGATAACGGTGAAATACACGTTAATACAATGCAAGTCAATACAAGTCAAACCGCAAAGTCTAGTCATCTCGTCTGCTCACATGACCTGATGACGGAATTGGTTGAACTTGTTTTTCTCACTAGATAAAATCAAATGTTCTGACGACCCTAATTCAAATGTTTCACAACTCAAGACAGTCATACAAACCTTCTCTAGAGCGCATAACGGGATCTGGCACGCAACTGAACTGCACCGGCGACACAATCCCTGTAAGTCTACATCCTTGCCTGCTCCTTGGAGGGACGGAATTTCACTGGTCACCCTGTAACTTAACTCACTTTTTATGACAACACACACAGATGTACATACAAACACACACACACACACACAGAGACAAGGTGTCCCCCCTTCCCAGTAGCTCACATAGTCAAGCCCACTATATTCATTCCTCTACAGACCATGAATTGGCTCAGTGTGATTGCTCTAACTGATAAAGAACCAAAAGTGCAGAACTTTCCTCTCAGTGTATCATGCCTCTCCTCCCCCTCCTCTCTTTCCTTCAGCCTCTCCCTCTCAAAGTCACATTCTGACTTTCATAAATTATCCAAATGCGCCTCACACATAAAACCAACTATCTATTTCATTCCAACACCTTTTTTTTACCTGCCTAAGATCAGAGCTTACGTCTTACAAAGTTTACAAACCATGGCTGGTAATGTCAATACAGAAACCCATATACTGAGAAAGGCCACCCCTGAACTGATTGCTTTGGACCGCTCATCGAGGAATGGGCACATCAGATTTGAGGTTTCAGCTAGGGTCCTGCTCTACTCTCCACCTCCTCCCCTCTAATCAATCCCCTGACTATGTGGGTTTTGGTTGATCAAAAGCCAGCCAGATCAGTTTCTCTCTCCCTTCTCTCTCTTGCACTCACTGCTCTGTCTCAAGACACCCAAATGCTAATGAGAATTCTCCTTTAGCTCTTTCTTCTCTTTCACTCATTATCTTTTCTCTCACTCACTCTCTAATTTCTCTCCTCCCACTTTATCAAGAAGTGAAGACAGTCGTAGATAATGAGGGCTAGCGGTCTACAGAGGGAGAAGTTGACTCTAAAAACAAATCTCTGTAAAATGTAAAAATAAGAGAGACTGATTGGAGCCAAATCCAGTCGGACTGGTGCTGTGCAAGCCCTCCCTCTCTGGGACGCTCTGCCTGTAGTGGGATGCAAAGCAGATTTCCAAAGAAGTCTCAAAGATCCAGAGATTGGTGTACGCGTGCATCGGTATGTTTTCAGATTTAGTCCCCTATGCTGCCTTTGAAAAAGTGGTTTTGGCAGTTAAAATAGTTACTGTACACAGCGTATTTACAGTAGCATCCTAAGTAGCATCCTAAAAGACCTACCACAGAGTCTAAGCACACACACACACAATCCACTGGATTATAAGTAGCAATAACATCAACAAATCAAGACGCTTTTTACTGTACACTGTTAAACTGTATTATGTCCACTGGAATTCTCACAGGGAAACTCCAATGAAGGACTGGGCCAATGATCTCATGACAAACAATCATGAATCTGCACAGAGATGGAAAATATGTCACCCCTACGCTGCAGAGAAGCTGGGTCTGAGATGTCACCTCCCCACTCGCATCCTGCCCTCCTATCTGTCCTTCCCTCCCTCCCTCCGTCTTATCTCCCCAAAGCAAACCTCCCTCAGCCACGGCGTGGGGTCTTGGTGATCCCCGACAACACAGCAATGAGCGACGACTTCCGTTGGGTTTGTAAAACAAGAGTGTCACGCCACTCTGTTGTTGTTCACGCATGTGTGTGTACGTTTCCGTCTTTACTGTTACCGAGCACACGCAGATTACTCAAACCTTACAGAGCTAACCAAAAACCTTCAGTTCCTCCTCCTCCCTCTGCCTACCTGTTGGTCTGAACAGCCAGTGTTCCTGACCCTGGGTGATACTTAGAGAGGAGAGACAGTAAGCTTAATGAGCATGGGCGTCCTGTTGAGAGGGAGAAACCAACAACGACTATAAAACCTAACAAGCATGGCCGTCTAAGAGTCGCCACATGAAAGCTTCTCCTCTCGTTCATTATCCCACAGATGCAGCCCAGCGCCGTGCAGAAGCGGCGCAGGGTTTGACGACGCGCACGTGCATGTTTGGGTAGGGTCGTCCACTGCATGTGTGAGCGTGTGTGGAGTGTTTGACTGTGTATTTGACAGGGAGAAACACACACACACACAAACTAATACCTTATCAACACATGCATACACACACATAGCCTCAGACAAACTCAGTCACTGCCCCACTGCCACAGAGAAGAAAGACTGTCTTCTTTTCATCATTTTTACAGCTTGCCCTGCTTCCTAAAGCACTTCTCTCTCCCCCTTGGCAATTACCCCCTAACACACACCCAGGTTACAGGCAGGCCATCCTACTGGCCTACATTAACCAGACTGAATCACTAAAGGAGGTGAACCCGATAAACCTGCACTCCGCTGTCCAACTAGTCTGGCAGCCCATACTGCTGGTTCTGGAAGAAAAGAATAAAGGTATGAAGAAAGGGTAGGAATTCAACCAGATATACTAATACATATTATTCAGATGTCAAAGTAAGTGTTTTGCTTTTTCATTTTTCATTTGGAATGCTATAGTAATAAGTTACAGTGTAGCAAGGGCTACTTCATGGCCTTGCATCAGGAAAGTAGCTTGCAGTTCGAGTTGGCAGCTGACAGACCTGTACATGTAGCACTGTTCACAAACACAAATCAGGATATGTCAAAAGGACAATAGTTAAAGATGATCACAGAGTGTAATGGGGTATTGTGCAAAAATATTCACAGTGTCACTGATAAGCAAATGGGCAGTCCAGTATTTAGACGTAGCTGAATACTGTAGTGAGAAGGCTATATGAATTGTGGTAGTACTCTCACACCAGGAGCGAATAGTTCTGAAACCATTGCTTCCCACGTACAACGATAGCGTTAGTTTTAATTCAATTTCACATCCTCATTGGCCGAGACAGAGGACGCCCTCGTGTCTCACCTGAGCTCATGCAAACTCACAAACAAAAAGTCCGTATGTTAATGACCTATGCGGAACCTTAACGTCACATGTATAGACTATGTCCAATGGAGCAGAAAAAACAATTGTTGTTCAATTGTTTGCGTGTATCTGGATGCTGCAGTCACCCCAAAGTGGGTTTCCCTACGATTAGGCTTAGGCGATACTAAAATATTTAATAGGCGAGTGATTCTGGTGGAGAGAAAAAAACTAACCGCAAGAATTTGAAGAATCTTGTGAGAACAATTGTTGCTACTGGAATTCATCTCCAGTGGACACTGTTCAACGGGAGTTTATTTATGAGAGACGAAGCTTTAATGGGGGGTTGGGAATAGACTGATGAAATACCCATACTATTGAGTCCAGAGGAGGAAGAAGGAAAGAGAGAGTGGGAGAGTGGAGAGAGACAGGACAAAGTAAATATTTACTGTCAGAAACCCGTGGGACCACGAGAATCTCATTTTGCATCATCTAATCGCATTCTGGAGGGACGTTTTGCAAATCCAAACAAACCATTCAAATTCAGTTTCCACGGACCGTAAAATTACCCAATTAAATGACCAATTTCATATTAGTTGATGTCGATTTTTGAAATGCCGCCGAGTTCCTATGTTAATCAACTGTCAGCCAGCGGGTTGGCGCTGGGTTGGACTTGTGCCAAATAGACTACATCAAAGACAGGTGTGTGAAAAGTTGGATTGCAGTCCGAGTAGTCTAACAAACAGACAGTTGTTTTACAAAACAATGAAAAAGTATTCAATGATTAACAGAACAAAGATCACATATCGACAATGGGCTATATGGATCTACAGCTGGCCAATAACAAACTTTCTCCGACTCAAGTTTGGCGTTTCGTTGAACAGTCATCGCTACAGTCAAACAAATGTCCGAAAGACAACTCTTTATCTTCAACAATAAAGTTGTTTCTTCTTTGTCACAGATGAGTGTTTATGGGGTTGTGATTTGCAACACGCATCACGTCTCGCTGCAGTGGGTGCAATTACAGCTGGTTTGGTTATCCTCTGGAGTTGCAGTGCGCGCTCCGAAAAACTGCTGTACCAGTAGTAGTTGTCGGTAGTCTGTTGCCTATAGGTTTTATAATAATAAGCTATAGCTTTGAACTCCAAAACTGCCGACATTCATAGCCAATTACAGGTTTTTTTCATTCACTAACAAGTTCAGTCTGTACTTACCTTTGTGCTTCTCCATTCTCGACACAAGCCAGGTGATGTTCTTTATTTAAGAAGGCTATTCCAATTTTGTAGTCAGCTGGTTGATTAAATAGGACTGCGACTCGAATGATGAGCCTACTTCAATACAACAGTGCGGTCACAAGCTTCTCTGTCAGATGGACAAGCGCGCTCCCAATTGCGCGATTGCCGCTCCTCCTCCGAACGTCACCGCCTGTGTCAGCCCACTGCCGCATCCAGTCCGCATCAATTTATGAAACCTCTCATGCCTCCTTGTCGATTTAGCAAAACGTTGGTAAACTAACCAACGCGATAACTTTATTATAATACATGTAACATTGGAAAAGCAAACTCACCACCAGTAACATTTCAATAATGTAGGCTACTGACATACAAGATAAAACTTTGACATACAACTTAGAATAACATTCATAGGATGCAACGGTAAATCGAAAGTAATTTCGGCCAACGCAATTTAGTCGCCAGCAGTTGAACCAGATATTTAGTCGGTGACTGCATTGTTCATATAGACCAAATAGCCTTCACTAAACTCTCGACAAGAGGAAAAGGTAGTCTGATGTGTTATTATAGAACAACAAAAACAATTGGAGCTGTTTCTTTTCCATATTTATTGTTTGTGTTTAAGTAGGGAGAACGACGTTCCCAGAGAAAACCTTCGAGTCCCTGACAGAGAAAGGCGAATTTATCCACTTAAAAACAAGCGCACGACCCATGGGAGAGCCATGACCGGGTGAAAACACGATAGGAATGCAGTGCGCGCAGGCAATGTTGCAACGGGACGGTAAATGGAACCAAAAAACTTGGGGAGTAGACGGCTGTGGACCAGTTAATGAATTTCAGCAGAATTTGAAAGGCAAAAACCCACACAAACGATCTAACACATGAGTACATTCATTTTCTAACTTCAAATGCAGGAATATGTCCTCATTTCAGCAGAAACGGAACTGACTTTGACAACATTTCTAACATTGTCTGAGGTGTATGATTGGTTGCATTAAAAAAGCTGGGTGATGTGGTCACCCATACAACGTGTCAGAGGTCAGTTTGACATTGTCGTAAATAATATTCTAGTTTAAAATATTGAATTAGTTGAACTGATCTCAGTACAACTACAGTATCACTTGATGGTAGTATAGTGAGGCAGGTGGCTTGTTTGATGTCATGTGACCCTGGAGCTATGGTCCATGACATCTTAACTACAGCAGTCATATAGGGGAGGGGCAGAAAGGGTGGTTAATGATTATTTCCCCCTGTGTTGACCCTAGGCAGACCCTATTGAGTGTAAACAGAATGGGTGTATTTAATAGTTGTAATGGCCAGGGACTGCGGTGTTTGCCAAGAATATGCGAGTGCATGCAGAACATTGCGTGGGTGTGAATGTGTTGAAAACCTATAGATGAAAGATTGAGCAAATATCACTATGATTATTAAAACAAATGAAGATATCCAATGTGATTTTGTTGATCCCAATCAGCAGGTGAGCTTCAGCCTCATTATTTGTATTTTCTATCTTATTCATTGATGTGTTTCTGCTATAACCTGTGCATTGATGACAGTTGTGTAACAAACACCTATTTTGACTGTTGGCCTAATGTAGATCATCTTAGGTATTCTCTTTCCTCCATAAATATGGTCCTCTGACTATATTGCCTCAGAGAAACATAACTGGTCTTGTGTGTTAATTGGGTCATTATTTTGATGTTGTTGAGGTGCTGGGTTAGTCTCTGGAAATCGTTCTTACAAAGGGCAACCTTGAGCAAGAGTGAACATATATTGAAATAATCATTGTGAATGTGCAGACATTCTTTGAACAGGATTTTTTTACACATGAATCCCAATTCACGTCTTCTGAATCTTGATTAAAATCAAGGATGAATGGGAACATCAGTGTCCTGGTGTAAAACCTCCCCTCGCTGAAAACAAGGAGAAGATTTGGATCAGAGTTTTTCCAAACCCACACACAACTGTGCGCTGTGTGTTTAAAGTCCTCCACTGTGTCGGTCGTCTTCTATAATCCCAAGAGGAAACAGTTTCCACTGGAGTTTTGCTCCATTACCAAAACACAATGTTTGGGGGTCAGAAATAGCAAACTGTGTCTGAGATGATTCCCGTCAAAGGGGGCCACCACTACTATAATAATGCAGACAGTCTACAGCCTCCACAGTTCCATTACAAGTAGCGTACGTATAGCGGCAGTGTATGGCTGTCACAATGTAACCAAAAGTAAATCTCTTGACGAAGCCACTATAACTGAAACACTGAAAGGATGTTTTCCTATGTCGACTGAATCCCATGTGACCAAGCTCTCTCGATACAGTTTCACAGGAGTGTTGATATTGACTTAATAGTTGAACCTTCGGCCAAAAGATCCAATCACAACTAGGGGCTGTAAAACATACTGATTAACATCTGCATCACCCCATGGGTAAACATAAAAATACCCTGAAATGACCAACTTCACATGACATTACAGTTGACAATCCCACAAAGCTATCAAGGTCTGCCGCTAACAAAGGAGTCTTCAGAGTGCCCACATGACTAGATGTGTGGGCCAGTGTATGTGTTGTCTATGTGACTGTGTGACCCATATGCCTCCTCTAACTGAGTCTGTTTGGGCAACCAGCAGAGGGTAGCCAGTGGTCCATGTTGACAGCCATGATTAGCACTGGCGCTCTGGCATGGGAAACGGACCCACCCTCCTCCTGCCAGTGGAACCCAGCTGATTCAAAAGTCTTTCCTGCTGAATGTGTGAATGAGAACGAAATGAGGGGGTTCTGTCTGCGCAGACTGGAGACAGGCACAGAGGGTGGTCCAGTCATTCTCTCTCTCTCTCCTTGTATTTCTCTCTCTTTTTCTTGCTCACCCAGCCACCCACCCCTCAAAAGACCTGTTTACTGAATAGGATGGGAGATCGTTTTATTGTTCATGCTCAGTAGCCTTGAGCACAAGCAATGTCCTCGCAATTTCTGGTGAAGTTGAATTTCATTCATTTGTACATTTGTTTGAGTGGGGGAAGGAAAGTGAGAGTGTGTGTGTGTGTGAGAGGGAGAGAGAGAAAGAGGAAGAATATGAAGAGTGAGCGAAAATGTTCGTATTACAAAAAATGAAACCTTTCTCAGCGTACATCTCATTGTTATTGCCTACACCCGAAAAACATTGTAGAAGCGTTACGAGAGCGTTGTGTGTCAGGCCATCGCCTGCTGAACTGCTGCTGGTTGGAGGACAAGAGCATTCCTCAGCTGTGACTCAGGGGTGAAAGGTCACTGACTCAGCTTCATATGAGCACTGGGCCCTCTTTGATAAAGGGACCTTTCCCATGTTAATACACACACACACTGACACACGCGCACTCAGACATAACAGCACTTGTTCACAAAGAGTTGATGAGTGTGACGAGAGGATGTGCCAAGTCTGCCTGTCTCAAGACTGCATAGAAATGAGGGAATGGATGATTATTGGCTGAGAGCTAATGAATGCTCATTGGATGAAATTTTGGTTGTAGCGTATGAAGAGTATGGAATGAATATGAATGAATAGAGAGAGAGAGAGAGAAAGGGAGAGAGAGAGCGAGAGAGAGAGAGAGGGAGAGACAGAGAGAGAGAGAGATTTACATTTTTAAAGTTGGTTTTTGTTTCATGTTGGCATGAATGTTTTTAACAAGTTCTTTATTTCTCATGACATAACTTACATGACCTGGAAACATTTCGAACACTCTTCAATTAAGTAACAGAACCACCACTGTGTTAAACTGCTTTTAAGAAAAAAACTATGAGGAGATTTCAGCAAATCTGTGGAGAAATTAAGAAATACCTCCAAATGTCTCTGTATTCCCCCACTAAATCCCACAAAGGTGTTTTGGGAGCATTTTACTGCGTGGACACAAAGTGCATATGCTGATGTCCATGACGCCGTGTAAAGGGGGTGTCCAATACACTGTAACACTCAGCAGAAAGCACCTGACCAAACGCTGGCTGGTTCTCCAGGGGCTCTATGAAGGAACGTTAAGTCATACCATAATATTATTGTTATTAGTTCATACGCGATCAGGTTCACTTGGATGGTGTGGAAAAAAACGGGTTCTTTGAAAATCGAGTTTGAGTGAGAAAGTCTCGAGACAGCTGACTGTAGGAGGTACGGCAACGACTCGGCTGTTTTCCCCTGACACCAGACGCTCAAATCTGAAAGTGGATTAAAAGTAGGACGGATTAATCCAAGAAAAGAACAAGGCCCACTGTATCTTGGAGTGTGGTGTACTTTATTGTGTTAAGTAGCTAATGCAGTTTACACATACATTGAGTGTGCTGGATGTGAAAATATTATGACAGCCTCTTCAGCGCACCTAAACCAGGTCTAATTTGAAGAAAAACAAGTTGTTGAAACTCAACTCCGTTAGCAAGTCATGAAAAAGAAAACATTCTCTTCAAAAGCATTCTAAATGTCTTGCAAGTCAGGTAACAGATAACAGATAACTCATAACTGGTTAGGACTGCTTAACCTGACAAATCCTGGTTAAGTCATTAACAAGGTTTCTGGAACAATCATGCAAATCACCATGAAGAACAATCACCATGAGGAATCCTTTCTTGAGCAGAAACAGAAACTGAACATCCTGAACAGAGTAGAGAAGTGTTCAGGTTCCTGCGATGATGACTCCCTGACCAGACCAGTGTTCAGGTTCCTGCGATGATGACACCGCAGGAGGCTGTGGGGAAGTCCAGAACCTCAACCTTTTCAGGAATGGGAAGAGCGGATCTATGGTTCAGTCTGGCGCATCCATAGAACGGCCTTTTGTCCGGTGGCTGGGAGAGGAGGGGAAGTATGGATCAATGGGAACATCAACAAACACTCAACTTTGCATGTGTTTGTGTGTGTATAAGTGTGCTTGACTGATAGAGTAGGAGGGTAAAACAGTGGGGGGGTGTATAGGGTGTATTCAGTTAGAAAAGGAGGCAGAAGAGTATCATAAACACCTCGCTTGCTCGTCGTACTGAATGCACCGCAGGCGAAGCCGGAGAATAACAGACATGATGACACGTTCTGCTTTAAGCTGTTACAAGTCTGACCTCTAGTGTTTAACATCTTGCTCTTTTGAATTTGAACCAAAAGTGTTCTCATAGGGTAAATAAAAAAGCCATCAGTTGTGACTGTAATACTTGATCAATTGAGATCCAAGTCAAAGTGCAGGTGACCAATTTAAATTGGTCACACTCAGTATTTCTCTCATTTGTTGGGATATTGTTGCAATATTGAAGACAGTGTTTGGTTGTGATATAGGGGCGATGGAGGGAGGAAGTGTTGTGAAATAGGTTAGAACATGACTGAATACAACAATGATTTGGGGAATGAATGATATAGGATTGTGTAAATAGTCCATGTGGAGAAACCCAAGGATTGGGTTTTGGACAATAAAAGTCAATTGGGCATGACTCACCTCATACACCAGCCCCATTGGTGGCTGTAACCCGCCAATCAGAGGCCAAAGAGGAAGACCACTTGTTGCTTTGCTGGTAAGTCTGTGTGCTAGTGGAGTGTGTGTGTGTGTGTGTGTGTTGACAGAACCACCATGAATTAAGAGCTTGGAGTCTTTATCGCTGAACGATTGACAGTCAGGGCAGATGAGATTATTGAAGCGGTAGCTAAAACAATATCCGAATATAAAGAAGAAACGGAACGTTTGAATTAAGAAAATACACACCTCCTGTCTGTTGAATGTAGGCCATATCAAATCTGTATTAGGTAAGAAATGTAAGCCACTTTAACGTGTCCATTCATTCTGTATAGCAGGACAAGTCATCCCTTACTTTTCAGCATGAGAAGTATTTGTTACATGTGAGCTTGTGAACCTGTTGAAATGAGCCCTCATTAGCTGGATGAGGATTGGTGTGTTAATTGTAGCTACCTCTGAACACACAAGTCTAGTGCTGAAACTTGTTTCTTAATGTAACGTTTATCTAATATCCTTACTATGTGATTTTTTGATTAGGCCTATGATTTACTGTTAATATATAACATAAAAGCAATGCATTCATCAAAGCTTTCAGTTGGCCACATTTACAATTATTGTGCCAAGAATCAGTTTCTTTGTCTACTAATCTGTGTCTACTTATCTCATTGACCAAAACCTGTCTTTCAGTACTACAGCAGGTTACTGTCACTGGAGCGGCTGTGAAACCCACTCAACCTGATCCAAATATTTGGATGACACAAGATGAAGGACCGTATAGGCAGCAGAATTCAGACAGCGACATCGTACTGATCAACAACCTTCTGAAAGCGCACGCTTTAAAGAAAACTCACCTCAACCATCACTTTCCTGCTTCTACCAGGTTAGAAACATCCAAAAGGATACTCTGTTGGACTCTCAACTCAAAGCTTCAGCCGTTTGCGGTGACCATGAGGAAAGCGGAGGGGACATTGTTGGGGGCCAGCAGTCAATATCAAAGCATCTCGACTCAACGGCATAAAGAGTCGCAGGACACCCGTGTCTGTATAAAGGCTGAGGAGAGCGAGTCGGCGCTGGACAAGATGGACGTGACTGAAGACTGGACAGACTGAAGAGCAGAGGTGCACACAGACTTCTTGTAAGGCCTGCAAACTCCAAGACCGCTCTGCAGATGCAATCAATGTCGAAGGAAAAGTCCACCGGAGAGAGAAAACATATTTCTGCACAGAATGTGGTAAAAGCTTCAAATTCAAAGGTAGCCTTGCAGGTCACATGAGGATCCACACAGGGGAGAAGCTATTTCCGTGTGTGGAATGTGATGTGTTTCAATAGGAAAGATCATCTGGTGCGTCATTCAAAATGTTACCACAGAGAGCACAACATTTTGGCACAGATTGTGGTGAATGCAAGACCATCAGCAGCAGCCTCAAATGAGGAACCACACTCGGAGAGAGGAAATTAAATTGATTTCAGTTGGCATATGGTGAAAAGGAGAACTCGCATGACTAAACAAGCTTTATGGTTTAATTCCTCAGATGGTGAGGTAATGTGAAAATCTAAAAAGCTATGGACAATTCAGATTGTTATTGGTTTATCTCAGGGACACACTTCCTTTGGTTAGACACACGTTTGGGAAATTGAACTGTGGACTGAGAAATAGTTTCATAGTGTTATGAGGTAATAATATGAAAATCTAAAAACCTTTGCAAAGTTCGGCTCAAGTTATTGATTTATCTCAGGGATAAATCTGTTTATAATCTGTAGACATGGAACCGTACGTCTACAATCCAACCAATCTGTGATTGAAGCCCACAATCTTCTGTTTCATAACATAACTGTCATCTAAAATGACAACCACACCTAACACATCACCTGAGTGCTAGTGAGCACCCAGGAGCCTAACACACAGCTGAAGAAGATGATGTCATGAGACTCTGAAATAGTTTCATAGTAGTGCTCCTGTTTAATGTTATCCAGAACAGCTTTTAAGGGCTCTTATTCTACACCTCACGTTAGTCATGGTTTTAGTTCCATTTAACAAGTTGTTTGGCGTTTGTGCATGCAGCAGAGCTACTGTAAAAGGCTGAACATGTTTCATTGTCTTCAAAAGGAGCCACATTTGACCCGCTGCTGAAACGGAGTCTGTCTTTTGCTTTTCTTTCATATAGCCGGTCTCCATTATGCAGGTTGGGTGTAGCATCGAAGTTAAAGCTGAATCATCGAGTTTAAGTCGCACTTCAACTTCTAGTCCAGCAGGTGGCGCTAATCAACAGTAGTTTCGCTTACCATGGCAACAGTTGCTGTCGCTAACCAAACGGCTGTTCGGCGTTTCTGCTGTTAGCGTCTTTTCTCCTCTTCGTCCCTGTTCTCGCTGGTTCTGAGCCAGTGTGGCCCTATGCCAAGTTGGCAGCGTTTTCAAATTACTCACCAACACAGGTTGGCACACCCACATAACGAACACACACAGCACTCTGGGTAGGGTCATCTTTCATTTCCTGCAGACGAAAACAGAAGAGGGGACCTCAGGACATATATTAGTCCCATTTGATATTTGATGTTCCTCTGATTTCTTCCGAGGAAGGTCTCTTCTCCCCTAAATGTCCAGTCAGACCAGTTTGTGTGTGTGTGTTTTCTCTGGTCCGTTGGTGCGGCTGACAGAACTAATGATGTTGACACTCCTGTGAGGTCACACCATAAGACAGAGCACTAACTGCCATAACACTACTGGTTAGACAGCCTGTAGAAGCCAGGCTGTGTGTGTGTGTGTCTTCATTCTCTGCTCTGCTGGTGAGCAGCCAGGCATGAGATTAGCCTACATCCATCCTCTGTCACGACAAATCATCAACGCGTCGGCTAAGTCAGTTTGTCTGCAACCCACCAATGAATCCATGCTTTTATAAACAGACTCGTGGCACAGGTCGACATACAATATTTATTTAGGAACACAAAAAATGATAAGTTAATTATCAGGTAGTCCACAAATATTGTGGGAATGGTATACAGTCATACAGAGGGAAAACAGGCACCAGGAACAGGCAGAAACAGCCAGTTCACAAAGGCTCCTAGTCCAGAGAAACAGTGAAGGAGGATGCAAAAGGGATGAGACATTATTTTAGTCAAATTAAAAAAGGGGTTCCTCAATATAATCTGCATTTCCTGCATCTTCGTGGGAAGGTGTCCTCCTCCAGGTGTAACATCTCCAGCTAATGTTCCAAACATTTGGTTTCCTTTTTTTTCCTCTCCTGTATCAAATTCAAAACAATCTTCTCTCACCCAAAAGTGAACAACTGAAAGGTGCTCATCCACTCTGCATTAACATATTGCCTTAAATCAGAGTGTGGCTACTCTATTTTGCAGTGCTCCACGTCCAGCCCCGCACAGATGTAGCAAGCCGCGCTAACGCTAACGCTAACCTACCACTCTGAGGGAGGCCGGCAGACAGAGGGGCTTGACAAATACAGTAGATCAAATACTTCCAAGGATTGGGGTGAACTTAACGACAACCCTCTTTAACTCGTTTGTGACATTAAGTTTCATTTCCACGGGTGAACTCAAACAAGTGAAAGCAAAGTCTGAACGGGTGAAGGGTTTGACCCAGACCAGGAGTCTCAGAGTCCTATGGAACCAGTCAAATTGCTGGCTTCTCATGGAAATATGCTACAAAACATGGTACAGTTGATGGAACACATCATGCAAAGTGGCAGTCGGCTTACAAAGAGTCCACAAGTATGGACTGAGTTGTTGTTTTTCTGAAGCTTTTTGTTTTCATAAATAGCTGCTTTGATTGGCCCTTCCCCACAAAACAATCAAAAAATCCCACCCACTTTCAAAGCCTCTATCCGGCCCCCTCACAAGTAAACGAAAGATAAACTATATTATATCAAACCATGATTTTAAAATAATACCCCAACCTGTACAACCAATTGCCATAGACAGTTGTTTTTCATCAGTCAATTAAAAGCAAAGAGGTTTGCCATGAGCATCGGCGCTTATGCCTTTAGTAAAACTTGTCCTAAAAAAATGTCCTGTGTTGCTATCAACAACGGTTGAGAATCCCTGATTGGCTGAAAGACGTCCAGGTGACCACCAGGTGAGGTAAGAAAGGTCCCACCTGTAGTATGAGGTTGAAAATACAGGATGTTTGTGTTCCTCCTCTGCCCTCGATCCACCAAGGGCACGCTACCACTCCCATTCCTCCACCGCCACTGTGATTTCATGTCTTATTCCAATACGAATTTCCACTGCAAATTAGACTCTGTGGCTCCTGTGTGCCTCGTTGTCTTTAAAGACTCAACTCAGCTTAATTATGCCAGCCACAAAAAAATCCGATATTTTAGTACTAGACTCTTTCCTCGGCCTCAGGCAGACTAATGCTAACAGATGATAACTTGGCCTCAGATCCGCCTCAGCAGAGGCCGATGCTGAGTGACGTAAACATTAGTGACGGCAGAGGGATGATCATGGCATTATGCAGAAAAGCCACAAAACCAAGAGCTGCTGTTTCTCCCATACGCTAGCTGAAGTATGCTTGTGTCTGTGTGGGCGCACGTGCATGTGAGATCATTCTAGACTGCTCACACGCTCACACACCCGTTTGTGAATATACTAAGATAACATATATAACTGCTTCCTCGCACTCTGCGGCACGAACGCTTCTCAACACAAGGTTTCCAGTTGTGAAAAGCACTGGATGAACAGATGGAAAAGAAGACAAGAAAAAAAAAAGAAGGGAAAAAGGTCTTGCTGCCGCTGATGTCCTTGTTTCAGAGAACATGAAATATCCTTGGGCGTGACGATTCTTAGTTCCTACAATTCTCTTATCTATTATTATACTGAGAATCAAAACTAACAAAGACTTCTGCTGCTCTTGTTCTTATTACTATGTGTGCGCGTTTCTTTATCAATTTGTTTTTCATTGTTTTTCAACTGATGTTTTTCCACTTCGTTCTCCTCATCAATTGTCCATGTAGTAGTTGCTTGGTTTTTCTTGGTTTGTGTAGCTCTCTCGCCCCTCTAACCATCCTTCTATCCGCCTATCCAACTATCCATCCTCTCGGTTTTGATTGAAAAGAGAAGATAGTCCACTCCACGCTGCACCGCCCCAACTCCATTTTTCTCCCTCCCTCCCCCCCTCTCACCCCCTCCATCCCCACCCACCCAGATGAGGCCAATCAGTCCTGGCCCCTCATCTCTCAGCCTCCATGACCACACTAGCCTTCTGCTCGGAGGCTACGTGTGGGTGGGGGCCCGAGTTGACCCCCGCGGGCCAGACAGGCGGGTGGGGAGGCTGCGAGGGGGGCTGCCCCTGAGTCCAGAGTCCCTGCGGGGGTGCGTTGGGGGGCACCCCACCCCAGGAGGCCTGCGGAGGAGGGGAGGTGGCCATGGAGGCCAGGCCCATGGGGCTGGTGCTGGTGAAGCTCTCCGACGCCTTCAGACGCGAGAACATGGTCAGAGCATCCGGGAAGTTCGGGGGCGTGGCTGGCGTGTTGGCAGGGGTGCACATCTGGAGGGGGAGGAGGGGAGAGAGGGGAGACACAGATAGGAGAGGTTAGCAGACAGAAGCCATGTGAAGATGGAGAGAACAGTAGTGACGTCCCAAAGCACAGCATCTTGCAAGTCTTATGCGGCAGCAGTGACAGCCGTCTACTGTCTGTAAGGGACACATGACGCGCTCCTGTCCAAGAAGAAAGGACGATGGCAAGGGATTATCATCTCACAAGGCAAAGCCTTCTGGATCTAAGTGTATTCTTTTTCCACAACAGCGCACCAGATGCATGGCTTCAACATGCATAAGCCACAGCACATAAATAATAAACACCTTTTCTATTCTCTCCAAGACAGAGCAAAGAGAACACTGAGTGGATCCTGAGGCAGCAGAACAGCAGAGAGCAGGGTGAGGGGACTGAGGCAGGAGAACAGCATTACAGGAACACAGAGCAGGGCGAGGGGACTGAGGTAGCAGAACAGCATTACAGGAACACAGAGCAGGGCGAGGGGACTGAGGTAGCAGAACAGCATTACAGGAACACAGAGCAGGGTGAGGGGACTGAGGTAGCAGAACAGCATTACAGGAACACAGAGCAGGGTGAGGGGACTGAGGTAGCAGAATAGCATTACAGGAACACAGAGCAGGGTGAGGGGACTGAGGTAGCAGAACAGCATTACAGGAACACAGAGCAGGGCGAGGGGACTGAGGTAGCAGAACAGCATTACAGGAACACAGAGCAGGGCGAGGGGACTGAGGCAGCAAACACGTCCGAGCGGTCATCACCGTGTCCCCAGAGGTGCTCTGGTCTACTGCTAGTTACCTCAGCATGTGCTGAGCACTGGGACTAAAGGCACCATCTCAGCCCTGGACAAGAACAAAGTCCACAGAGCTGGTGGGAAGATCTGGGCCTCATCTAGGAGCTATAAGTAGACAGCGTGAACGGGTCATCTTTCGCACAATATCATCAGCAACCCAAAACACAGGTAAAAATAGAAAACAAAGAAACAAAGGGATATTTGGAGAAGCGTGACTGCGGAAATGGCTGAAGGCTGAAAAACACGTGGCAGTTCTGGATTGAACCTGAAACTACCATCGCCCGACTCCAAGATTCAGAAAGACAAAAAACTGTTTTGTGTTCATTAGGCATCTTGAGGACATACATCTTCATATCTGTCTGTACATTATTAGACAGGAGCATCCAGAGTGGGCTGGCTGTGACAGTTCTGCAGCAGCTAACTGTTACCCTGGGGGGGGGTTGCAATGTTGGCAAGGCTGGGGGCTATAAATACCGGAAGTGGGATGTTGTGAAGGGTGAGCATGTATCTGCTGCCCTACCAGAGGAAGTGCTGGGTCATGTCTCTGCTCCACTTCCTGTGGTAAATGGACACCCTGCATAGACAGGATCTCTCTGCCTCTGAATCGCCCCTCCGGTATGTCAAAGTGACCAAACGTTCGCTCAGATTGTCTTACTGCTGAGCGTACATCTGCCCCTCTCACTCTCACACACACTCTGACTTGACCTTCACACACGACACAGAACACCACAGTGTGGGAGGCCTGGAAGGACGCAGAGACAAAGACAAGAAGACATCTGGACCTTGCTTCAAGTTACCTTTAAACTGCCTCAGGTCACATGACGTTCATTGTGGGAGTGGCTACCTGTGGTGGGAGGTGACAGAGGACCCCATCCCAGCTAGTGTTACAATAACAAGTACAGAAATAGATGATGGAGGCTGCTACCATGGTTTAGGGCTGTGGGGATGAGAGGACTAACAGTCTAGTCTATGTAGAGGCTACTGCTAGCCTCTAGTCTGTATGGAGAGTACAGCTAGCCACTAGTCTGTATGGAGAGTACAGCGAGCATCTAGTCTGTATGGAGAGTACAGCTAGCCTCTAGTCTGTATGGAGAGTACAGCGAGCATCTAGTCTGTATGGAGAGTACAGCTAGCCTCTAGTCTGTACGGAGAGTACTACTAGCTTCTAGCCTGTATAGAGTACTGCTAGTCTGTAGTCTGCATGGAGCGTACAGCTAGTCTGTAGTCTGTATAGACTACTGCTAGTCTGTAGTCTGTATAGACTATTGCTAGTCTGCAGGCTGTGTCGAGGCCTCTTCTAGCCTTTAGTCATTACAGAGGCTGCAGGTCTCTACTATGTGTAGAGTAGGGCTGAGAGGATGAGCAGCAGATTAGTGTTCCAAGCCGTAAAGGACACAGGTAACATTGCAAGGGCTTCTGGGATGCCACGTGCATGCATAGCATGAAATCCAATTGGCTGACACAGGCGACACGGGGCAGGTGCACTCATAGCGAGCGGGGCAATCTCTTATACGCTACACGACCACACACGGCCACACATGGCCACACACGGCCACACACGGCCACACACGGCCACACACGGCCACAGACGGCCACAGACGGCCACACACACAGAGTTTTCTAGACAGTAAGCGCAGAACTGTCCACTGCAGAGATCCAGGGAATGTTTGTTCTAGCAGGAGAGTGTTTTCTAAACAGAGTGAAGGCAGAGGGGTTGCCATGGCGACCACAACTGAAGTGAGACAGTCAGTGTGTTGTTGATGTCGAGTGTTTGTGTGTGTGTGGTGAGGGGGAGATGAATATCCCTCTACTTCTTTGCAAGCTTGTTTTAGCAACCCTCAGATGACTAGCCTGGCCCTGTCTGTGTTTAGACCCAGGCACTGAACTGAACACCCAGCTCTGCTGTGCAGCTAGAACATCCAGACAAGATGTTATTTCCACCAATCACAGCCCCTCTGACTGTCACCAGACTGAGCTGGAGCCTGCTGGACTGACTGACAGAGGGTTCACTCTCTCGTTCCTGTTTCCTTGTGTGGTTACAGTGTGGCTACAGGCCACAGTGTGTTCGCTCATGTCAGCACTTGCAACCCCTCAGAGGATCGTAAGGAAGCGAGAGGGGGAGAGAATGGGGGGGGAGAGAAAAGAGAGCAAGGGAAAGGCTGAGAGAAAAAGGGGGAGAAAGAGAGACCCACCCACATTCCCTACCAGTCCTCGTCCTTGCGGACTCTGTAAACATCTCTGATAGATTTACATTTTTCACAAGAAGCCTTTAAAATCTCTACCTCCCTCTCTCCCTCTCTCCCTCACCACCCTAAAGCTAAACTGCCTGGACAGAGAGAACACAGGCTAGAAGCTGGAAGCACAACAAGGTGCAAGATAAGGGCACAAGGTGATGAGATGCCCAGAGTGTTCGGATTAAGGTGACATGTCAAAATCATACATGACAAAAGTCACATGTCCAGGTAGACTGTAACAGCTGACCATGTGGACACTCCGTGTTGTCACCCCTCCACCCACCTCCAGATGGTTGCTGCTCTCCAGACAGTGCAGGGGCTCTGCACAAGTCTGGCTCCGCACACCTCCATCAGCACACAGACAGCCCTCAGGCGGGAGCCTTCATTCAATCACCCATTCATTCTTCCTTCAAGTAAAACAAGGAAATGTATTCAGTGGCTTGCGTGCTCTTTGAACTCGCGAGCCTACAGGTAGACTGTGTTTACTCTGAGCTGAACTTTGCTCCAACAACAGCTTTGCAATTGGACTCACACACACACACTGTCCGCAGACAATGACATACACGGAGACAAGCTGCTAAAATCAAGATCTGCCTCCTTCATAGCCTCTCTATGAAGCCCCCCAGGGCTCTCCAGTCCTCCTGGGACTGGCAGACACAGCAGGAAACGGGAGGATAACATGATCAGCTCAATTCTTTAACGTCTCATCGGTTTCCCAGCTTCATTAGTTTCTACACATCTGCAGTGTGAGTGTAGTGAGCGACAGAGACAGACAGACAGAGACTGAGAAAGAGAGACAGACAGAGACTGAGAAAGAGAGATAGACAGAGACTGAGAGACAGAGACAGAGAGAGAGACAGAGAGAGAGAGAGACCTGAGTGTGGCTGTGCGATTGTCCAAATCACAACATGTTTGTGCAAATGCGGAACAATACAGTAGCTACAGCTGTAGCGATGCACTGAGCACCCAGCAAGTGTCAATACTGTATCTAGAAGAGAGCGTCTCAGACGAGCCAATCGAACTCAAGCAGTGTTCATACTGTATCTAGACAGAACCTTCCAGACTGAGCCCTCACCCAGCAGTGTTCATACTGTATCTAGACAGAACCTTCCAGACTGAGCACTCACCCAGCAGTGTTCATACTGTATCTAGACAGAACCTTCCAGACTAGTCACTACTGTCAACGCATAAATTCACAGACTACCATGTCCTAGAATGAATCCCGCCCCCCGCCCCCCCCCGGCCACACACACACACACACACACATTTAGCCGTCTATCGCCCCCCGCCCACTACCCCATAGACACTCAGCACCATCTTGAAAGAACAGACATGGTGTCAGTGAAACATACAGGTTATGCATATATGCATGTGTGCACAGTAAGAGTGTGTGTGCACAGAAAGTGTGTGTGTGTACAGTAAGTGTGTGTGTGCACAGTAAGTGTGTGTGTGCACAGTAAGAGTGTGTGTGCACAGTAAGTGTGTGTGTGCACAGTAAGTGTGTGTGCACAGTAAGGGTGTGTGTGCACAGTAAGAGTGTGTGTGAACCCCAAGCTAAAACTACTGCTACACATCTGGTCTCCATGGAACAAGGCTTCCTGCTCACTGTTTTCTCTACAAGAGAGAGAGAGAGAAAAGAGAGAGGGTGCACATGCCTTTATGTGTGTGACAGAGAGAAAGGTTGTGCATGTGTGTCAGAAAGAGAGAGAGAGACAGAGAGAAGGAGAAAGAGCAATGAGAAGAGAGAGAGAGAGGCAGACAGAGAGTGTAGCGTTGGGTGTTGTGGGAAGCAGCGCAGGGAGCCAGGGAAGTCAGCAGTCTGA